>CM077154.1:103118897-103520393 GCA_039583875.1 Platanthera guangdongensis | reverse complement strand
TTCCTTGTTGACGATCAGAGAGCATTTTTAGCGATTTGCCCAATTTGTGTCTCCAAAACTTCGAAGAGATCCGTGAGATTCCGGATGTTGGCATCATTTGTAGTCGTATATTAGTGAACAATTCCTCGAGATTGGGAGCTTTGGGAGCTTGTGGCGGAAAATAACTAGGTGGGATTGTGGTGGCAGGCGAGCCGCGTCCCCGGATTACTCCAAGAGAAGTTGGGGTGATTCCTTATACCCGGGTGATAGGTATTGCCAAAATTGTTACCGGATTATAAGGTGGCCGATTCGGATTACCCATGTAATCCACATGCTCGGCAATAGTAGAAGGCTCCCAATATTGGGGCTCACAGGTAGATTTGGACGAGGAAGCAGACATCTCGTTCATCTGTTTTTGCAGTTGCTCAACCTGGAGAGACAAACTTGAAATTGTATCGATTTCATACATCCCGGCCGGTTTAGGTGGTTTAGACCGAGTTGTACTCCATTGATAGGTATTCAAAGCCATACCTTCTATAAGCTCTTATGCGGCCGCCGGTGTTTTGTTATTAAGCGTTCCATCGGCGGCGGCATCGATATGTTGCCTAGTTTAAGAATTTAGGCCGTTATAGAAGGTTGGATTTGTAACCAATCCGGAATTGCATGATGTGGACATCGACGAAGCAATTCCTTAAAATGCTCCCAAGTATCATATAACGTTTCTGAATCAAGTTGGGAGAAATAAGTGATATCATTGCGCAATTTAGCCGTTTTAGCGGCGGAAAGTATTTCGTAAGAAATCTTTCCGTCATTTGAGCCCATGTTGTGATGGAGCCTCTTGGTAGAGAACCCAACCACTGCTTGGCTTTAGTGCGCAATGTAAGTGGAATAACCTTAGCCGGATGGCATCATCGGATACACCATTAATTTTAAAAGTATCGCATATTTCTAAGAAATTTGAAATAGTGCATTTGGATCTTCATCTTGAAGCCCATCAAATTGTACATATTGTTGTACCATTTGGATGATGCTTGGCATCACTCAAAATTATGGGGGCAATAGCGGGGCGAACAATACTAGATTGAGTCTCGTCCAAGTTTGGACAGGCATAATAGGACATAGTCTGTTGTTCAACCGCATTTGGCTCACCCATATTGGAAGAAGCAGAAGAAGGAGATCTAGGATAATGGGAAGAAGAACTAAATGAAGAAGGAGAAGAAGAAGGCGGTGACGGAGAGAGGATCAATGAAGGATTAGGAGTGTCTCCTAAGGATTCCATATCTGGAAAATTCGAAACTCGAAATCGTAAGCGGTGCCGAAGGGTTCGCTCGATTTCCGGATCCAAATCAAAAAGAGGCGACGGATTCCCTCGGGTCATACACCAAAATAAAACAAAATAAATATTTTTTTTGATTTTGATATTTTTTTAAAAAGAAAATGATAAAATTAATAGATCCTTGCTTTCAAAATATCAACAAAAAAAACATCACCGGCAACGGCGCCAAAACTTGATGGTGATTTTATAAGTTTTGAAAATGATCCAAACTAACCTCTCAACTAGGCAAGTGCACCTATCGAAATTTAGTATAGGAAATATCGTATTTAAACTCGGGGACCGTTGAGTATTTGTACTCACAAGGAAGAGCTATTATTTTATCGATCGGAAATTGGTTTTGCGAAAAACGAAAACGAACGTTAAATTAAGTGGAGAAATTCGATGAATAAAAGGCTAGCACTTGATCTGGAATCCCTTTGGGCTAGAATAAAATCCACAAAATTAAAGAGCACAAGCATCTAAATTATAACTTCGACCGTGGAGGTTCCAAAGCTACGAAGCGCCTCTCTCGAGAATACGCACTCGACTAACCCTAGGTAGATCGATTAAGACGTCTCGGCCAGTCGAAAGACCTAAGCTTGCTTTAGGCGGTGAACCTCACTAATGGAGTTGACTCCAAGGCGGAAGAATTTTGCGTTCCTCTCTTGAGGGGTGCAAGAAATTCTCTTTATCCTTGAGTTATCTACTCGTATCCACAACCTCTCGGTAAATCTAGGATACGAATCTAAGCTTGAATAAACATAATTTGCAACTTATGAATTCGAAGAAAATTTAAATCAAGGATAAATCAAAGTATATAAAATGGAATGCTTGCTAATTTGAGATCAAAATAAAGAATTTTATTCTATTCCAAAGTTCATCATGATCAAGTGCTAATTGGGAAATTAGCTGCTCATCATGATGGGAGAATTACATGAAAGCATAAACAAAGGCATGATTAAAGAAAGACTTGAAAATAAAGGTTACACTATGAATTGAAAATGCAGGAAAAACAGTAAAGAAAATAGAATTAAGCTCCCAAAAATCTCCTCCTGAGCATCTGAAGCTGTCTGGAATTTATAGAAAACGTTGCTAGGTGGTCACGCCCCTAGGTCACGCCCGTGACCTAGGGCATGTCGGTCTCGAAACCGTCATCTTCAAGTCCTCTGAACGTTGCCGCGAAACCGCCAAAAGTCGTTAATTGGCGGGTCACGCCACTAGGTCATGCCCGTGACCTAGGGCTTGTCTTGACGGTTGTAGAAAAACGGCGGGAAGCAGAAACAGCGGAATAACTCTGGCCATTGTTGGAAGGGTCACGCCCATGGTCACGCCCGTGACCCTGGGGCGTGTCTTGAGAAAACTCCCAGCGCCTGAAACTGCAGCATTAAGTCGGTACGTCGGGCTGTCACAGGGTTCGTCACGCCCGTGCCAAATATGTCACGCCCGTGACTTGTTCTAAATAGAAACTGCCGTTGACTGGAAGACAGGGCATAGCATTGTATGTCACGCCTGGCGTACACGCCCGTGTGATGATGGTCACGCCCGTGACCTTGGGGCGTGTAATTTTAATTGTCGTGGCAGATAGCTCCATCCACATGCCGGGTTCTCGCCAGGATGTCACGCCAGTGACCTTGTCGGTCACGCCCGTGACTTTGGCATGTCCTTTTGAAATTTCCCTGCTTTTGCCCAGTTTTGTCTTCTTATCAGCCCTATAGACTCCAAATTGAGATTTGCAGCCCAGATTGCCCTGAAATAAGAAATTAGAAAAATTAGATAATAAAATTATAAAATATACTTATAAATTAATTAATTATTAAATAAAATATATATAAATATATGGATAAAATTAGAGTTATCAGTGCAACTTCAAAAAGTTATTGGAGCAAGGGTATGTGCGTCCTAGTTCTTCGTCTTGGAGCGCACCGGTCCTCTTTATTAAGAAAAAGGACAGAAGCTTGAAGCTATGTACTGATTATCGGGAGCTCAACAAGTTGACAGAAAAGAACAAGTACCCAATCCCAAGGATCGATGATCTTTGTGATCAGTTGATCGGGTCGACGGTGTACTCTAAATATGGTAAGGGAGAGTGATATCCCTAAGACAACGTTCAGTACAATATACGGGCATTACAAGTTTACATTCATGCCGTTTGGGCTGACCAATGCATCGTCAGTGTTCATGGATTTGATGAACAGGACCTTCAGTGAGAACTTTGACCATTTTGTGATTGTCTTCATCAACAACATTTTGGTGTACTTGCAGAGTGAGGAAGATCACTTCAAGCATCTTCATTTGGTTTTGGAGACGCTAAGGAGGAATCAGTTGTATGCCAAGTTCTCGAAGTGCGAGTTTTGGTCATCCTTAGTGGCGTTCCTCAGTCATATAGTGAGTGGGGAAGGTATTGCAATGGATCCGGCGAATATTTTGCGATACGGGAGTGGCCTGAGCTTTCTACGGTAGCGGAAGTCCGGAGCTTTCTGGGGCTTGCCGGCTATTATAGGCGCTTCGTAGACAACTTCTCGTGGATAGCATTACCTCTCACTACTTTGATGAGGAAGAGCAGAAGTTCATTGGGATGTCGGAGTCCGCGCGAGCTTTTGAGGAGTGAAATGTCGGTTGACCATGACGCATGTGCTGAGTTCGCCGAGTGGGACCGAAGGCTATGAGATTTATAGCGAAACTTTGGGTAGCGGTTTGGGTTGCTGCTACTGCAACACAGAAGTGTAATACCTTATGGCTCGAGACAGCTAAAAGTGCATGAGAGGAACTATCTGGTCCATGACTTGGTGTTAGCGACCGTGATTTTTGCCTTGAAGCTATGGAGACATTATTTGTACGGTGTGAAGATGGATATCTACACTGGTCACAAGAGCGTGAAGTATGTGATTGATCAGAAAGATCTGCCTATCCGGCAGCGTAGATGGATGGAATCCTGAGGGACTATACGTTCAAGATCCAATACATGTCTGGTAAAGGTAATGCGGTTGCGGACGCGTTGAGTCGCCAGGCCCCAGCTCAAGCCAATTGGCTATCGATCCATGACGAGCGGTTGGTTCGGAAGTTGGAGGCGTGGATATTGTTTGTGTGGATAAACAAGCAAGTGCTGAAGCAGTGCTGAGTTGGATTGAAGTTCAATATGACCTGGCTGATCGGATTTGGCAGGCTTTGGATTTGGATGTCCATATGAAGCAGTTCATGGTAGAAGCTCTGGACGGGTCAAATTCCCAAATTCATTGTGGAGGACGAATTACTTTGAAAAGACGGTAGTCTGTGCGTCCCAAGTGTGGGAAATTTACGGGTGGATTTGTTGTACGAGGCACAACATACTGAGTACTCGATTCACCCGGGGAGCACAAAGATGTACCGCGATGTAAAGAAACAGTTTTGGTGGCCGGGCTTGAAGAAAGATGTGGTGCTCTACGTGGCGAAGTACCAAACTTGCGCCTTGGTGAAGGCGGAATGCCAAAAGCTTGGAGGATTTCTGAAGTCCTTGCCTATTCCGGAGTGGAAATTCGACGACATCTCTATGGACTTTGTGCACGGTTTGGCAAGGTCGCAAAAGGGGAACGACGCCATTTGGGTGGTCGTAGATCGGCTAACGAAGGTGTCGCATTTCATTCGGCATAGGAAGGATGATCCGGTGGAGAAGTTGGCAAAACTGTATGTGGATAATATAGTACGGCTTCACGGTGTGCCCCGCAGTATCGTGAGTGACCGAGATGGGCGATTCACGTCCAATGATTGGAGTTTAATGCAGCAAATGTTGGGAACAAGATTAAAATTCAGCACAGTCTTTCATCCGCAAACGGATGGAAGTCTGAGAGGGTCAATAGGAGTATCGAAAACATGCTCCGCATGTGTGTCTTGGACTTTGGAAAGCAATGGAAGACCATCATTTTATGGTAGAAGATGTCGCACGCCGTTGTCCTGGCTGGAAACGGGTGAGTCAAAGTTGTATCAGCAATTAGAAGTGGACGATGCTACTTCGTTGGTGCGAACCATTCAGGAGAGGTTACTTATCGCTCAGGACCGCCAAGCGAAGTACTATAATGTCAAGCACAGGAACGTGGAGTTCGCTGTGGGCGACTATGTGTACTTAAAGATCAAGTCGTTCAAGGATGTCTCGCGGGTGCGACAATTGAAAAATCTAAGCCCGAGGTACCTTAGGCCGTTTGAGGTTCTGTAGCGGGTTGGTGAAGCAGCCTATCGGTTGAAGCTTTCGGTGGAGATTAGTGGCCTACAAGATGTATTCCATATTTCGGTGCTATGGAAGGCAGTGCAAGAGCCTACGCAAGAGATCGCGGTCGGTCAAGTGCCGATTGATAGTGGGTTGACGACAAAGGTCAAGCTCGTACGTATTGAAGACTCGGAAGTCAAGCGGCTACGTAATAAAGAGATCAAGATGGTCAAGTCTGATGGGACAATTGCGGTCGAGAGGAGCTCTCTTGGGAGCGAGAGCAGATTATACTTGACGTGCATCCAGAGTTCCGCTCAGGAACAATATAATTTTGGTACTTGTCTTTCATTCATATAATTTTGTGGACGAAATTCTTTTAAGAGGGGGAGAGTTGTAACGCCCCGAAACTCAAAAGAGCAACGGGGATGTTTTGGGCCAGTTTTGGGTTCTGGCAGGAGGCACACGGCCTGGGATACGGGTGTGTCCCAGGGCATGTCAGGCTTGTGTCGACACTCAGCCGACGAAGTCAACATTTTGCGCTCGACATTGTGTCGAGACAGGGCACACGGCCTGAGACACGGGCGTGTCTCAGGGCGTGTCGAGCCCGTGTCGACACTCTGCCCGTGAAGTTGGCATTTTGCGCTAGACAAGTATCGAGACAGGGCACACAGTCTGAGACACAGGCGTGTCTCAGGGCGTGTCGAGCCTGTGTCGACACTCGTCCCTGGGAGTCGACGAATTTTGCTCGACGAAGTGTCGAGACAAGGCACACGGCCTAGGACACGGGCGTGTCCAAGGCCGTGTCGTGTGCTAGACGAACTTCACTCGACGAAGTGTCGAGACCGTGAACACGGTCGGGAGCCCAGGCGTGTTGATGTAGACACGGGCAAGGACACGGCGTGTCCAGTACCCATGTAGTTCTCGGGTTATTTTCGAGATAAATCAATGGGGGCACACACGGCCGACCACACGGCCGTGTTAGTTGGAACACGGCGTGTCAGGTCGAACACGGGCGTGTCAGGTCGAACACGGGCGTGTCGAATGCCCGTGTGTTGTGTTCCAGGCACGTCGATTTTGACGGCGAATGGGAGACACGGCCCTGGACATGGGCGTGTGTCAGGCCGTGTTCGGTCTAGATTCTACATTTTAGATCTGGATCGTGGCCGTTCGTTTCTTTAATTCGGGATCCGACGGCTGGGGGTTGTTAGTACTTGGATATACACGGGATTGGACCCTAGAAACCTCACTTTTACTTGTGGGTTCTCTTTCTAAGTCAAGAGAGAGAGGAGAGCCAAAGGAGGAAGAAGAAGCTAGATCCGGCCATTGGAGGAGCTTCGAAGCTCCAAATCGCGAGCCGACTTCGGATCTACGGAGGCGAAGAGAGTGTGGTGCTTTTCATCCGCTTACTTTTCCATGGCACCAACGAAGAACGCTAGGGTAACGATTCTCTTCTTGAGCATGTGTAGATCTCCTTCTTTGCATAGGAAGCCCGCTCTCGCGAGTTTGCGGTGAGTTGGAGGCGTTTCTTCGGGTAGATATGTAAAGTCCCCATTGTTTAGAGTCCGTAAGCGAGAACAGACATCGACATGATGTGTGAAGCCTACCCGGACATGTTGGTCTGGATCGGTGATATTGCATTACATAAATGCCGGAGAAGACTCCGTGCGATTGTTTGTTTTTCGGGTTTTCTACGTGGTAGATTGCAACAGGGAGCCTTGGGGATTAACCTAAGGTGCACCCGGAAAACTGGGAGGATGCGTGATCCTGCCAACTTGGTGGCCTGAGAGCTAACTTGAACAAAACCGGGTTATGTGAAATGTGATGGAAACGGGACTCGGGAGAAGTTTGACCTGCGCATATGGTTTGAATTATATCGTTGCGGGCGCATATGGTTTAAATTACCATTGCGTTGTGAGCACGGGTTAAATGGAACCGTACCCGTTCTATGTCGTTCATATTAGAGCTGTTGGCATAGATAAGGGTCTTCGGCGGTCTATGGTTTCAATTACCGTGACCCATGCCGGGAAGACAAACTGCTCATTATTTTGCCGTCCAAAGGGACGGTGGTGAGTCGACAGACTTAGACTGTGTTCACAGAGAATGTGCCATGAGTGCACAGTGTGTGTGGCCGTGTGAGCCTACGCCTATGATGAAATGAATATATATACTCTGCTCGCTTATGATAATAAAATGCAAGGAAGGAGCATCGCCGCCCCGAGTTGGGGGCGGGATCGTTATAATTTGGTCAGCATTGCTGACCGTTACTTTGTTTGCCACCACGCGGTGGTTTTTTTGCTTGCAGGTGCTGCTGGACCAAGCAGTCAATAGCGGGCTAAAGCCCAAATTGCGAAGCCGGCCCTCGAAGGCCTAACTGGAGTGTTTACTGCTTTTATTCATGTATGACCGGCCTGCATGCCGTGGTTTGCAAATCATGTAATATTAAGTAAACAATTTTGTAAGGCCTTAAGGTCGGTACTGGTGTATGTACTACATTCCTATTTGGTATATTAGTGGACATTCGTGCTCTTTGTGCTGGGTTCTTAATTGCAACTCTTATAAACTACTTCCGCTAGAATGCTCTGTGTAGGACGTTGGATTGGTTGGATGGTTTCCATTGAGTAACCACACGGTCTGTCTGTAGTATATGGCGTCGGGCCCCGGCCGGACCTACTGCTATATGTTATGCGACGGATAGGGGGTGTTACACTATGTACTTAACAATGGCAAGTCTTACTTAACTAAGATTGCTGCCAAATCCTAAGATGGGATATTTGTTGGGTACAGCAACTGTAGTAGGGCATACAGGGTCTACAACTTGACTACACAAGTGTAGAAGAATCTGTTCATGTAGTATTTGATGCATCTAAGCTAATTAATTGTGAGTTATCTAGCAATTCTTGTAGCTCTACAGGTTTAAAAGAAAAGATAGACAAGCTTACTATTAATGAAGACCAACCTACAAGGCAGGATGAAGAAAATGATGTCTGCTGTCCAGGGGGAGTAGAAGACCCTCAAGCTGATGAAGAGGACAATAAAGTACAACATGTTGAAGAGATTAGAGAAAATCAAGGTATAGATGGATTACCTCCAGTAACAAGGCATCCAAAGGATCATCCAACACACCATATTATTGATGATCCAAGACATGGTGTTCAAACAAGAAGCAAGAACATGAATACAGTCCTTTGTTCAAGCTTCCTGTCTCAGTTGGAACCAAAAAGATTTGAAGAAGCCATAAAGGATTCAAACTGGATTGATGCAATGCAGGAGGAGTTGAATCAATTAAGGAGATGTAAAGTATGGGAGCTGGTCCCAAAACCAAAGAATCAGAATGTGATTGAGACTAAGTCGATCTACATGAATAAACTAGATGAAAATGGCATCATAGTTAAGAACAAAGCAAGACTAGTTGCCAAGGGCTATAGGCAGGAAGAAGGAATAGACTTTGATCAGACATTTGCTCCAGTGGCAAGATTGGAAGCAATAAGGCTATTCCTTGCCTATGCAGCTTACCAGGGGTTCAAGGTATTCCAAATGGATATCAAGTCAACATTTCTAAATGGTGACTTAAAAGAGGAAGTCTATGTTGATCAGCCCTAAGGTTTTGTAGATCCTCATTATCCTAATTATGTTCATAGACTTAAGAAAGCCCTATATGGACTGAAACAAGCCCCTAGGGCTTGGTATGAAACCATGTCTACTTTCCTCATTAAGAACAAATTCTTAAGGGGGAAAATAGACAAGACTCTATTCCTTAGGGAATCTAAAGACAAGTTGATCCTAGTTCAGATATATGTTGATGACATTATCTTTGGATAAACAGAAAACAACCTTTGTAGAAAGTTTGACAAACTTATGCAAGGGAAGTTGCAGATGAGCAGTATGGGTGAGCTTAAATTCTTCTTGGCACTCCAAGTTAGACAGACTGATGATGGCTTGTCCATATCTCAGTCTAAGTTCACCAAGGAGTTGATTAAGAAGTATGGCATGGAGTCAGCCTCCACCATGAGAACTCCTATGTGGTCAAGTATGCATATAGGCAAAGATGATGCAGGAAAACCTGTAGATGAATCTTTGTATAGAGGGATAATTGGCTCCTTTTTGTACTTAACTAATAGTACACCAGACATCATGTATGCTACATGTGTCTGTGCTATGTATCAAGAAAGCCCTAAAGAATCTCATTATACTGCAGTTAAAAGAATTTTGAGATATCTCAAGGGAACACCTAATCTTGGCCTTTAGTACCCTAGGAATAGAGATTTTCTACTGACTGGGTATTCAGATGTTGACTTTGCAGGATGCAAAGTAGATATGAAAAGCACAACTGGCACATGTCAATTGTTAGGTGGAAGATTGGTGTCCTGGAGCAGTAAGAAGCAGACTAGTGTGGCAATATCCACAGCTGAGTCAGAATATATTATTGCAGGCAGCTGCTGTGCTGAGCTTTTATGGATTCAACATCAACTTGAAGACTATGGTCTCAAGGTAAGTAGAACTCCTTTATTTTGTGATTCTACAAGTGTTATTTCTATTACTAAAAATCCTGTTTCACATAACAGAAAAAAGCATATAGAAATTAGATTTCACTTCATTAGAGATCATGTGGAAAAAGAAGATATAAATTTAGAATTTGTCAATACTAATAATCAAGTTACTGATATGTTCACTAAACCATTTGATGAAACTAAATTCAATAACTTCAAAATTTAATTAGGTATGCTGAACCTAGAATAGAATGACAAATTTGTCTAAGTAATTCTGTGTCGACACATAAATAAGTCTTTGTCGACACTTAGTAGTTAGTGTCGACACTTCTAGAGAGTTGTGTCGACACATCCAGAAAGTTATGTCGACACTTAGGAAGTGGTGTGGACACAGAGAATTTTTAACACTTAGTTTGGTGTCGACACATAAAGTAAATTGTGTCGACACATCAAGGAAGCTGTATCGACACTCAGTTTGGTGTCGACACATAGTAGTAAATACCTCTATCGAGACCTTAGAAGTCTGTGTCGACACCGTCTCAACAGTGTCGACACATTAAGTGTATTTCCACGCGCCTCTTGCCCTATGTGTCTAGAAGTATTTTAATAGGTGGAAACAAACCCTGTCGACATGCTCTCTGTATTCTCGAGACCAAATCCCTGTGTCAACAAGTTCTTTCTCTTCCCAATCCTAAATCTTTTTCATTCCCCATGGCTCCCAAACACGACGACAACATTAACGAGGGTTATGAACTCGTTCGTGATGCTTTTGACGTTGCGGAACCCGAAATCAAAGTGGTGATTACCCTAATCATAGACAATGGATTAGAATACCTGGTGTCAGAACTAACAAAGATTTGGAAGAAGGAGATCCTTGAATTTTATGCAACAACATCACTGGATTCAACAGGTCTCAAGATTAGGTCTTCAATTCCAGGCAAAAAGGTCAAACTCACCTTGAAGAGTTTAAGAAAGACTCTACACCTACCCAAAGTTCAAGAAGAAGATGAGGTTGCATCTTCCAAGACCAGGGAAGCTCTCCAGTGGTGTGGACTGGATCCCACCACAAAGATTGGATCTTCTATGAATAGAAAGGGGATGAACTCCCATTGAAAGTTTCTTTATAAAATAGTTGGAAAAGTGATTCTATGCAAACCAGGAGGACATGATAGGATATCTGCCTACATGTTCACCCTCATGACTAAGTCTATATTAATATTTGAGAAAATAAAAGAAAGCTTCAAGAAACCAAACCTAGGGAGAATACTAAGTCTATATCTGGCTAAGACTATACCTAAAGTGATGCACCAGACAGCAGGATCTAAGATCAACCACATGAGAAGGATGGATTTAAGAATACTCTCCAGATGGGAAAGGGTGCTCACAAAAGATGTTCCTACTCCACAAAAACAACTACCACAGAAAAGGAAGAAATAAACCTCCAGGAAACCTGAATCTTCTAGTGATTCAGAAGAACAAGTGACCTTCAGTTCAAATGAAGAACAACAAGAATCTACAAGGAAATCACCTGCCCCTAAGAATGTAGATGATAGTCAGATGCAGGAGGAGTATATTCCAGAAAGCACCATCCAACTGGATCAAGTTTAGGAAGTTCCCCATCTAGGGGAAGCCAATGAGCTTTCTCCAGCTCAACAAGAGGCATTGCCTCCTGAAGTTGCTCATGAGAAAGAGCAAGCTGCATTAGAGAGTGAAACAACCACTCAAACTATCCTTGAGGTAATACATGATATTAATCAAACTACACTAGATACTGAGCCAGATACACTAACTGTGCTTCTAATTGATGTTGAACAGACAAAGTATGACAACATCCCTACATAGGATATACCAATGGATGACACATCTGCATTAGATGATGCCCCATTAACTGTATAAGATACAGATGTTCCACCTATACAAACTTAATAAGAATTCACTCTTGAAGAGTTGTTTCCTGATATTCAGGAGGCAAGGTCTGAGGGGTAGTTGACTAGGACTGAGAAGGAGCTGCATTCTAGTCCTAAAGAGCCAATTGATATAGATAGTTCCTCAGCTTCTGAAGATGATGAGGTCTCCAAATCTAAGAGA
The DNA here is from genome assembly GCA_039583875.1 of Platanthera guangdongensis. Taxonomy (NCBI): domain Eukaryota; kingdom Viridiplantae; phylum Streptophyta; class Magnoliopsida; order Asparagales; family Orchidaceae; genus Platanthera; species Platanthera guangdongensis. The sequence continues at coordinate 103,508,347 of CM077154.1, read as the reverse complement.
AGTAAACTTTTGGTTGTCAAGAAGAAGAGCTTAAGCTACAAGAGGGCTTTGCAAACAGTCACTCAATAACCAGCCCCAGCAGTTGACTACAGCTCACTGTTGGTGGATCTGCAAGTTAAACTAGATGAACAAAGAGCAGCCATGGATAAATATATAGATGAAAGTCACAAAGACCTCCAATTTACTTTGGCTCAAGACATTAAATTAATAAGATTTGAAGTCAATCATAATAAGAAGGAGATGACAGATTGCTTCCATAAGGGAGGTAATGTTGTAGTGTATCTAGCCAAGCAGCAACAAGAGGCAAGGTCACAAATTGATGATATAGTGGTAAAGCAAGGATATGTCCTAGAAAATCAAATTAGAATGAATGATAATCTTACTGAATCATATAATGTGATTGTTACTGAGTTAAAGAATACTGCAACTGCATTAACTGATGAAAGGGCTAAAGAGAAGTCAGAGTTTTATAAGAAACTTCAAGAAGATTTAGCCACTTTCAATCTGCCATTCAAGCCTCTCAAAAGATCATATCTGCTCAGCTACAAAAGTTTAAAGCTTATTATACAGAAGGCACCAACTACTTAGCTGATCAAATCAGATTTCAGAAATATGATCTCAGGTATCATGTTGAGAGAGAAGTCATAAAGGGGGAAAGCTTGTTAGTCATTGCAGGCTCTAATCATGCCAAATGGGTAACTAATTCTATCAGAGCCACTCTTAGATATCCTCCCTTGTGTGATGATGATAATACAGCTGAGTCAGGCATTCAAGCTGCAGGAATTGAAGGGGGTCAGCAGGAGGTAGCTCAAATCATATACCCCCTTCTAACTTTGAGGGAATTCAACAACTGGTTCACCAGATGTATAGCCCTCCAGAGGATACTAAGAATGTTATAATTGAGAAAGTAGAAATGTCTGAGGCTGCATTAAAGAGAGAGCAAGAAGCTCAACTTTCAAAGAAAAGATTTAGAGAGCAGGCTGAATCAAAGCCAGATTTTGAAAGATGGAGTCCCACTTCAAGGAATATCATACTCACTGCCTGGCAAGCTGTGAAAGATAAAATGCATGATAGAGGCAAGTGGTATTCCGAACTAGAGTGGAACAAGTATCAACAGAGGCAAGATATCATATATCAGTTTAGAAGAGATCAAAAAGCTGGGAAGGTACCTGCTACTGCTGTGGAGCCCAGCAAATACTTCCCTAAGCCTTACCATTATTTTGAAAGGCAGAAGATCAAGACTGAAGAGCTTAAGAAGAAAGATCTTAAAGGAAAGGAGCCAGCTGAAGACACTGAAACTAGTGTACAAGAAAGGGTTCAATCTGGCAAGGGAATAGTGATCAAGGAGCCTGATCAGTCTTAAGATAGTTTTCCTAGAATTTAAATAATGTTTAAATCTATGTAATCTTTGATTGTTAAACATATTTGTAATTCAACAAAACTTTGATTCTTGTTCAAAACATGTTATCATATTTTGTGTTGATATAATATTTTGTTTCTGGCTATGAATTATCCTGTCTGATAAATATTTTTTTTTTATAAACATCATAATGTCTGTTTTATTATAAAGTGATGTTTATCATTGACTAAGGGTTATGACTTCTCCAAATAGGCGGAGATTGTTGGGTACATTGGAAAATGTGTACCAAATTTGGAGAAGCCTCACCTAACTCAATGATATTCATCAAGGTGTATTTGATGTTGTTTTGAGTTTGTATGTGCCGGATAATAAAATGAAGAAAAAGTTTCTAAGTACAAGTGTCAACACTTGGAAAAAGCTGTGTCGACACCAGAGGCTAGTTTGTGTCGACACACAGGACTTGTGTCGACACACAAAAAATCTGTCGACAACAATTGTGTCGACACTTGGGAAAAGTTATGTCGACACCAAAAGCAAGATTGTTTCGACACACAGAACTGTGTCGATGATGAGTCCAAATTTGACACTGATTGTTGGACTCATCTAGGCCGTTTCTGTGTGTTTTATTTGTTTCTGTGTTTTTGTTATTCTTTAGCCGTGTCTTGAGAATGTGGTGTGCACTTTTGGTGGCCTATTTGCCTGTTTCAGAACTGCTCGGGGGACCCCGACGACACAGGAACACTGCGCACGACCACTGGACTTACTGTGGTCGTGTGTAATCGATCGTGCACATTACATTCTCATTTTTCCTAATTCTGCCCGGGTAATCGCACGAGCAGTGGCCGTAGTTCGCACAACCACTAGTCGTGCGCCATTGCTCGTGCGTGTTTACAGCTTGCTTTCTGGAAATCTGTCCTAGTCAATCGCACGATCTGTGGATTCAGTGCACACGACCACCAGTCGTGCGCCACTGATCGTGCGATTTTATGCTGATGTTTCTATCCAGGTTGCAGGTCTAATTGGAAATGGCGCACGATCATCGACCTATAGTGCGCACTACCACTGGTCGTGCGCCACTCATCATGCACTATGCTTTTGCTGCCTCTGTATTTAAGGGCGTTCTCCGCGATTTAGATCAACGCCCGTCATTTGCTGCGATCGGGGACTGCGCGGGAAGTGCCATTTTACTCTTTAGCTGCTCCATCACCTCCACCTTCATCGGGAGTCCATAGCCGGCTATTCCGAAGCTTTTCAAACTCTCCGGCGAAGCTCCCGGCCATTGAAGACTTCAACTCCAAGCTTTCCATCGGAGTTGGTGAAGAAGACAACCTAGAGAACAGACTCAAAGGCCTTCGAGGTGACAGCTCGTTGGTACCGGAAGCCTCCTCAGACTGATCCCGGAAGCGGATTGACAACTCGCTATTCCGGCCACGACCTGTGGTGGATCTTCACCCTCTATGTTTACCCCTCTTCCCCTTACTCTGTGTATGGGATGACATACATTGTAATGAACTACATATTTTATTCTATATATAATGGGATGTTTGTAGTTTTCTTATGCTTTGAGTAGTGTTTGTGAATGCGCCTCGCACTCGCCCACATCCACTCATACCCGTGTCTCTCCCAATTGCACTCCGCACAAGAACACTTCCATCCATTAGCTTTCAGTCCACTCGCCCAACCGAAGTTCGGCATCGCGGCCGATACACTCACTTCGCCTTACGAAGCGTTGCCTTGGACCCACATAGCTTTTATTAGTTTATTAGATCAAACAACCACAATCTCTCAAGTCCACTTTTTACTCTTTTTCTTAGTATAACCCTCATAACAATATTTTCTGAACTGTTGCCGCTCTATGCTAATTGTATTCCTCAAGAGACCGACACTCGGGGATTTATTCCCACGCTTTATTACTTGTGCGACCGGTGCGCTTGCCGATTTACACGCATCAAGTTTTTGGCGCCGTTGCCGGGAATGCAACTGTAGAGCAACTCAGGATGACTAAAAATATTGTTATAAGAGTTAGTGTTTTTGACTGCTGTTTCCTTGTCAAGTGTTTTCCACAGTGAATGCAGGGTCGAGCCACAAGAGATCTTGTCGCCTACAACCCAGTGATCGAACGTACTATCCTAGCGTGAAGTGTAACACCCCTATCCATCGCATAGCATATAGTAGTAGGTCCGGCCGGGGCCCGACGCCATATAGCACAGACAGACTGGGTGGTTACTCATGGAACCATCCAACCAATCATAACGTCCTACACAGAGCATTCTAGCAGAAGCAGATTATAAAAGTTGTAATAAAGAACCCAGCACTAAAGCATGAATGTCCACTAATACCAAATTAGGAATGTTATACATACACAAGTATAGTCCTTAAGGCCTTACAAAATTGTTCACTTCATATTACATGTCTTGCAAACCACGGCACGCAGGCCGGTCGTACATGAATAAAAACCGTAAACACTCTACTTAGGCCTTCGAGGGTCGGCTTCGCAAATTGGGCTTTAGCCCGCTATTGACCGCTTGGTCCAGCAGCACTTACAAGCAACAAAGCACCACACAGTGGCAAAACAAGGCAACGGTCAGTAATGCTGACCAAATTATAACGATCCCACCCCCGGCTCGGGGCGGCGATGCTCCTTCCCTGCATTTCATTAGCATAAGCGAGCAATATATCAATATTCATTTCATCACAGACATTGGCTCGCACGGCCACACGGCCCGTGCTCTCAGGACACATTCTGGTGAACCGGTCGATGTCACGTCAATTAAAACCATAAATATTCCGACTCACCACCGCCTCTTTGATGGCCAAACCTATGAGCATTTTGTCTTCTCATCCTGGGTCATGACAATTAAGTTATAGACCGCCGAACACCCTAATCTCAGCCAACGGCAAGTGCCACGTACCCTTAGGTCTCTTTAACCAAACGACATAGAATGGGTACGGTTCCATCTAACCTGTGGTCACATCGCAACGACAATTTAAGCCATTTGCGCGGGTCAAACTTCTCCGAGTCCCATTTCCATCACAATTCACATAACTCGGTTATGTTCAAGTTGGCTCTCAGGCCACCAAGTTGACAAGATCACGCATCCGCCCAGTTTTTCGGGTGCACCTTTGGGTTAATCCCCAAGGCTCCCTGTTGCAATCTACCGTGTAGAAAACCCGAAAAACAGCCAATAGCACGGAGACTTCTCTGGCATTATGCAATGTAACATCACCGATCCAGACCAACATGTCCGGATAGGCTTCACACATCATATCTATGTCCGTTCTCGCTTACGGACTCTAAACCACGTGGACTTTACATATCTACCCGAAGGAACGCCTCCAACTCACCGCAAACTCGCATGAGCGGGCTTCCTATGCAAAGAAGTAGAGCTTAACATGCTCAAGAAGAGGATCGTTACCCTAGCACTTCTTTTTGGCGCCATGGAAAAGCACCGCACTATCTTTGCCTCCGTGGATCCAAAGTCGGCTCGCGATTTGGAGCTTCGAAGCTCCTCCAATGGCTGGATCTAGCTTCTTCTTCCTTCTTTGGCTCTCCTCACTCTCTAAGTTTTAGAAAGATAAGCACTCATGTAAAAGTGAGGGTTTCTAAGGCCCAATCCCAGGTATATCCCATCAGGAACAACCGCCAGCAGTTGGATCACCAATTAAAGAAACGAACGGCTTTGATTCGGGACTGAAATGTCCAATCTGGACCGAACACGGCCTGACACACGCCCGTGTCCAGGGCTGTGTGCCTCATTCGCCGTCAAAATCGACGCGCCTGGAACATCACGCGGGCATCGAACACGCCCGTGTTCGACTTGATACGCCCGTGTTCCACCTGACACGGCCGTGTGGCCGGCCGTGTACCCCCATCGATTTATCCCGAAAACAACCCGAGAACTGCACGGGTTTCAGGACACGCCCGTGTCCTTGCCCGTGTCTACTTCAACACGCCTGGGCTCTAGGCCGTCTGCATGGTCTAGACACTCGACACTTCGTCGAGCGAAGTTCGTCGAGCTCACGACACGGCCTTCGACACGCCCGTGTGCTAGGCCGTGTGCCTTGCCTCGACACATCGTCGAGCAAATTTCGTCGACTCCCCGAGACGAGTGTCGACAGGGGTCGACACGCCCTGCGACACGCCCATGTCGCAGGCCGTGTGCCATACTCGACACATCGTCGAGCGTAGATTGTCGACTTCACGGGCTGAGTGTCGACACGGGTCGACACGCCCTGAGACACGCCCGTGTCGCAGGCTGTGTGCCCAATCTCGACACAATGTCGAGAGCAAAATGTCGACTTCGCCGGCTGAGTGTCGACACAAGCTTGACACGCCCTGGGACATGCCCGTGTCCCAGGCCGTGTGCCTTCTGCCAAAACCGAAAACTGGCCCAAAACGTCCCCCGTCGCTCTTTTGAGTTTCGGGGCATTACAACTCTCCCCCTCTTAAAATAATTTCATCCATGAAATTATATAAAGGAAAGACATGTACAAAACCAAAATTTGTACCTGAGCGGAACAACTCCGGATACTCATCAAGCATAGTCTGCTCTCGCTCCCAAGAGAGCTCCTCACGACCGCAATTGTCCCATCAGACTTTGACCATCCTGATCTCTTTATTGCGTAGCCGCTTAACCTCCGAGTCCTCAATCCGCACGGTCTTGACCTTTGTCGTCAACCCACTATCCACCGGCACTTGATCAACCGCGATCAGTTGTGTAGGCTCTTGTACTGCCTTCCGAAGCACCGAAATATGGAATACATCGTGTAATCCACCAAGCTCCACTGAAAGCTTCAACCGATAGGCCGCTTCACCAACTAGCTCCAGAACCTCAAACGGCCCAAGGTACCTCGGGCTTAGTTTTTCAATCGCCGCACCCGCGAGACACCCTTGAACGACTTGATCTTTAAGTACACCCAATCGCCCACAGCAAACTCCACGTTCCTGTGCTTGACATTATAGTACTTCGCTTGCCAGTCCTGAGCGATAAGCAACCTCTCCCGAATGGTTCTCACCAAAGAAATAGCATCCTCCACTTCTAAATGCTTATACAACTTTGTCTCACCCATTCTAGCCAAGACAACGGCGTGCGACATTTTCTACCATATAGGGCCTCGAAGGGCGCCATTTGAATACTCGCTTGGTAGCTATTGTTGTATGCGAACTCCACCAAATAAAGATGGTCTTCCCATTGCTTTCCAAAATCCAAGAAAAACATGCGATGCATGTCTTCCATAGTTCTATTCACCCTCTCGGTCTGCCCATCCGTTTGCGGATGGAAGGCTGTGCTGAATTTCAACTTTGTTCCCAACATTTGCTGCACAAGCCTCTAATCATTGAATGTGAACCGCCCATCACGGTCACTCACGATGCTGCGGGGCACACCGTGAAGCCGTACTATATTATCCACATATAGTTTTGCCAACTTCTCCACCGGATCATCCTTCCTATGCAGAATAAAATGCGACACCTTCGTTAGCCGATCAACAACCACCCAAATGGCGTCGTTCCTCTTTTGCGACCTTGGCAAACCGTGCACAAAGTCCATAGTGATGTCATCAAATTTCCACTCCGGAATAGGCAAGGACTTAAGAAATCCTCCGGCTCTTGGCATTCCACCTTCACCAAGGCGCAAGTTTGGCACTTCGCCACGTAGAGCGCCACATCTTTGTTCAAACCCGGCCACCAAAACAGTTTCTTTACATCGCGGTACATCTTCGTGCTCCCCGGGTGAATCGAGTACTTGGTATACAACTGATTCCTCCTTAGCGTCTCCAAAACCAAAGGAAGATGCTTGAAGTGATCTTCCTCACTTTGCGAGTACACCAAAATATCGTCGATGAAGACGATCACAAAATGGTCTAAGTACTCTCTGAAAGTCCTGTTCATCAAATCCATGAACACTGACGGCGCATTAGTCAGCCCAAACGGCATGACCGTAAACTCATAATGCCCGTATCTCATACTGAACGCTGTCTTCGGGATATCACTCTCCCTTATTTGCAGCTAATAGTACCCAGCCTTGAGATCCAACTTCGAGTACACGGTCGACCCGACTAACTGATCAAAAAGATCATCAATCCGGGGGATCAGGTACTTGTTCTTCTCCATCAGCTTGTTGAGCTCCCTATAATCAATACATAGCCTCAAGCTTCCGTCCTTCTTCTTAACAAAGAGGACCGGTGCGCTCCAAGGCGAAGAACTCGGGCGCACATACCCTTGGTCCAACAACTCTTGTAGCTGAACCTTCAGCTCCGCCATTTCTTTAGGAGCTAGCCGATAAGGAGATCGTGACACAGGCTTTGCAACTAGCACCAGCTCAATCGTGAAGTCTATCTCCCGCTTAGGCGGGGCTCTAGGAAGATCTCTAGGGAACACATCAGGGTACTCCGATACCACTGAAATATTATCCAACGCAGGCTTCGGCTTTGCAACCTCCACTAGTGTAAAGAACAGTTTTGCACCGGCACGAACCGCCTTCACCACCTGAAGAGCAGACATCAACGTCTTGCTGGACCCCTTTAAGCCCGTAAAAGTCGTTTCACGACTTGCTCCCAGCTTGACTTCCTTGCGACCCCAGTCAATATAGGCCTGCAGATCAAAATCATGATTCCCAATATGAATCTTAACATCGCAGATCCTATCCACGCGCATCGAACACCCATTGGGAAACAACACATCCAACTTATCCTTCTCCATCGAAGAAGGGACTCCGATGCGTGATATAAATCCTTCGGACAAGAAGGAGTGTGAAGCTCCCGTATCGAAGAGTGCTCTTGCCGGATTTTCACAAATCAAAACAAATCCTAAACAAGCAATGGTTAGGTAACATGTGCATAACAAGTATTTAAAGAAATTGACTTGCTATAATTAAACCGTACCTATCACCACATCAGCCTGTTTGATGGCCTCCTGTTGGCCAAGATTATACACCCGTGGTTGGGCCGGAGCATAATGGGACGCGGTCGACTCCACCGCCTTGCCCTTCTCTTCGTAAGTAGCTCCCGGCTTTCTTTCAGACTTGGGGCGTCCGCTCCAACATCATGGGCAAAGTGCCCCGTCTTTCCACAAGTAAAACATGCCCCCGGGGTCCGACTCGTAATCGCCCCAAAAGCACCAGAAGGAGCTGGACCCGAAGTCCTATGCTTCTTGAAGGACCTCCGATAGCCGAACTTTGAAGTAGTCGGCACTTTGAATTCAGATTTCTTATCACCCAAGCTTTTCTTTGCTTGTACATTCTTCATGTCCTTCTCCAAGGACCGAGCCGCGTTGACCAAGGTCAAGAAACCCTGCGTCATCAACCCGAGAGTAGTAAACTCAACTCATCTCTCAAGCTTTCGTAGAATCGATTCGTCTTGCGCTCCTCATCCGCTATGGTGGAGCTAGCATATCGACTCAAACGAGTAAACTCGTGGAGATATTCATCCACGCTCTTCTCGCACTGAACCAACCTCAGGAACTCGTTCTCCAATGCTATCCTCTGCGCCGAAGGGAGGTATCGAGCCAAGAACAATCTCGAGAACTCCTCCATCGAGACATCAATAAGTTTCCTACCACTCAATAAGTGCAGCTCCAATCCTTCCCACCACATTCTCGCTTCACCGTCCAGAAGAAACGTAGCGATGGTGGTCATTTGCCACTGCTTCGTCTCCGTTGCTGTCATGACTCTCTTCACCCTGGAGAGCCAGTCTTCAGCTTGAGATGGGGTTCCCAACCCCGAGAATACATGAGGATTAAAGCTTATAACATGCTTAAGCTGCCTCTCCGTTGCCCTTCTTGGCACCAACGGCTCCACTACCACCTGTTCCACTGTCCTCGTCTCAGCCTCTTGCAGCGGTACCTGCTCCATCGCAGGAGCGGGCTACTACGTTTTCCTTGCAGGCTGCGCATTAATCATGGCCAACACTGCTTCGGCCACCAATCGTATGGTCTCAGCCGATAGAGGTGTTGCAGGAGCTTCATTAGGTGCACTACTAGCCTTAGAAACTCGGCATTTTGACGGCCCAGAACCACTTCTGGTCACCTATAGTGGTACAAAACACCGTTAAGTGACTAAATAAAATTGTAAACAGCAATTATAGGAACACGCTGGTTCCTCAAACACGTGTATTTTCATTCCTAAGTGGACATTCATGGGTTCTTTTACTGTTATAACGATGACGCACACAATGTGCTCACCACCCCTTAAAAAGAATTCGCCCACGAATTCATCTTTAGCCCGACCAAAACCAGTAGTCGGATACCAAATTGTAACACCCCTATCCGTCGCATAGCATATAGCAGGAGGTCGGCCGGGGCCCGACGCCATATACCACAGACAGACCGGGTGGTTACTCATGGAAACCATCCAACCAATCATAACGTCCTACACAGAGCATTCTAGCGGAAGCAGATTATAAAAGTTTCAATAAAGAACCCAACACTAAAGCTGAATGTCCACTAATACCAAATTAGGAATGTTGTACATACACAACTACAGGCCTTAAGGCCTTACAAAATTGTTCACTTCATATTACATGTCTTACAAACCACGGCACGCAGGCCGGTCATACATGAATAAAAATAGTAAACACTCCACTTAGGCCTTCGAGGGTCGGCTTCGCAAATTGGGCTTTAGCCCGCTATTGACCGCTTGTCCAGCAGCACCTGCAAGCAACAAACAACCGCACGGTGGCAAAACAAGGCAACGGTCAGCAATGCTGACCAAATTATAACGATCTCGCCCCAGCTCGGGCGGCGATGCTCCTTCCCTGCATTTCATTAGCATAAGCGAGCAATATATCAATATTCATTTCATTACAGATGTTGGCTCGCACGGCCACACGCCCCGTGCTCTCAGGGCACATTCTCGGTGAACCGGTCGATGTCACGTCAATTAAAGCCATAGACATTCCGGACTCACCACCGCCGCTTTGACGGCCAAACCTATGAGCATTTTGTCTTCTCGGCCTGGGTCACGACAATTTAAGCCATAGACAGTCGAAGACCCTAATCTATGCCAACGACAAGTACCACGTACCCTTAGGTCTCTTTAACCGAACGACATAGAACGTGTACGGTTCCATCTAACCCGTGCTCACATCGCAATGACAATTTAAGCCATTTACGCGGGTCAAACTTCTCCCGAGTCTCATTTCCATCACAGTTCACATAACTCGGTTATGTTCAAGTTGGCTCTCAGGCCACCAAGTTGGCAAGATCACGCATCCGCCCAGTTTTCCGGGTGCACCTTTGGGTTAATCCCCAAGGCTCCCTGTTGCAATCTACCGTGTAGAAAACCCAAAAAACAACCAATAGCACGGAGTCTTCTCCGGCATTATGCAATGCAACATCACCGATCCAGACCAACATGTCCGGATAGGCTTCACACATCATGCATATATCCGTTCTCGCTTACGGACTCTAAATAACGGGGACTTTACATATCTACCCGAAGGAATGCCTCCAACTCACCGTAAACTCACGAGAGCGGGCTTCCTATGGAAAGAAGTAGAGCTTAACATGCTCAAGAAGAGGATTGTTACCCTAGCGCTTCTCTTTGGCGCCATGGAAAAGTAACCAGATGAAAAGCACCGCACTCTCTTCACCTCCATGGATCCGAAGTTGGCTCGCGATTTGGAGCTTCGAAGCTCCTCCAATGGCCGGATCTAGCTTCTTATTCCTTCCTTGGCTCTCCTCTCTCTCTAAGTTTTAGAAAGATAAGCACTCATGTAAAAGTGAGGGTTTCTAAGGCCCAATCCCGGGTATATCCCATCAGGAACAACCCCCAGCCGTTGGATCACCAATTAAAGAAACGAACGGCTTTGATTCGGGACTGAAATGTCCAATCTGGACCGAACATGGCCTGGCACACGCCCGTGTTCAGGGCCGTGTGCCTCATTCGCCATAAAAATTGACGAGCCTGGAACATCACACGGGCATCGAACACGCCCGTGTTCGACCTCACACGCCCGTGTTCCACCTGACACGGCCGTGTGGCCGGCTGTATACCCCCATCGATTTATCCCGAAAACAACCCAAGAACTGCACGGGTTCTAGGACACGCCCGTATCCTTGCCCGTGTCTACTTCAACACGCCTGGGCTCTAGGCCGTGTACACGGTCTCGACACTCGACACTTCGTCGAGCGAAGTTCGTCGAGCTCACGACACGGCCTTGGACACGTCCATGTGCTAGGCCATGTGCCTTGTCTCGACACATCATCGAGCAAAATTCGTCGACTCCCCGGGACGAGTGTCGACATGGGTTGACACGCCCATGTCGCAGGTCATGTGCCATGTATCGACACTTCATCGAGAGTAGAGTGTCGACTTCGCGGGCTGAGTGTCGACACGGGTCGACAAACCCTGCGACACGCCAGTGTCGCAGGCCGGGTGCCCAGTCTCGACACAATGTCGAGAGCAAAATGTCGACTTCGTCGGCTGAGTGTCGACACAAGCTTGACACGCCCTAGGACACGCCCGTGTCCCAGGCTATGTGCCTTCTGCCAGAACCCAAAACTGGCCTAAAACCTCCCCCGTCGCTCTTTTGAGTTTCGGGGCGTTACATGAAGACGCATCGCAGCCATCACTTTTGCCCCAATGGGAGACCAGCAGAATATTGATGCAGGCAACCGAGTTGGAGGGATACCTCATTGTGACAGAAATGGCGACGAAAATGAAGTGGACCCTCCCCAGGTCCGCACCATGAGGGATTATACTTCACCTACTATCGGGAGCATATACCCCGGTTTCGGACCTGCTATCACCAACCAACAGTTCGAGATTAAACTAGTTATTCTGAATATCATTCGGAACAATGCTCAGTTCTCTGGAATGGCCACTGAAGATGCCCATCTTCACCTTGCAGAATTCTCTGAAAGTTGCGCCACGTTCCGCTATGCTGGAATCCCAGACGAAACAGTCAAGCTCCGCCTCTTCCCTTTTTCATTAAGGGACAAAGCTAAGACATGGCTTCACTCCCTCCTACCTTGAACAGCCACCACCTGGGAGGCGTTGACTATAAAATTCCTAGCTAAGTTTCATCCGGTAGATCGGATCGTGAGCATGAGGCATACAATAGCCAACTTCCGACAAGCGATCAAGAAAGTTTAGCCGAAGTTTGGGAGCATTTCAACAAGCTGCTGAGGAAGTGCCCTAATCTTGGATTCCAAATATGGAACCTCGTCAAAAGTTTCTACTTCACTATTGATCACCACCACCGAGCTATGATCGATGCTGCCTCCGGAGGAACAATCATGAATCTTGCTCCATATGATGCTCTAAGAATCTTACAAGACACTGCCACCCACAGCGCTTACTGGACAGCTGAAAGAAACATCCCACGAAGCATAAGTGGAGTATTTGTCGTGGATATCCCCAAGCCCGCTGTCACCGCCCGAGTGATGGTAATTTCATGGCAAGGGTGCGGAAGCACCGACCACCACAACTTCGAATGCTTAGGAGTTGAGGTACCAGACGAATATTCTTTTCTGACTGAGTCAGTTAATTTTGTAGCAAATCAAAATAGGGGAGTGCCTTACGGGAACACATACAACCCGGGGTTGAGAAACCACCCCAACGTTTCTTGGAACCCAAACGCTTCTGGCCAAAGATGGCAACTGGGACAGCATCAAAATGATGTGTATGCCTCCGGAAGCCAACCACGGCCGCCTCAACCAAATTATTCCCAAGGGCCCCCCGTCGTTAAAAAAAGTTCTTTGGAAGAGATGTTCGAGAAATTCATTGAAATTTCCCAAACCAATATGACAAATCAAGCCGCCTCGATGCGCAAACTGGAGGCACAATTGGGCCAATTGGTCCAAGTGGTTTTCGAGCGCACCCAAGGCACCTTATCTAGTAACACCGAAAAGAACCCCCATGAACAAGGTAAACACCTTGGGGAGGAAAATTTGGGAAACCACAACGAACTCGTCATCAATTATAAAATAAACAACGTCGAAACCCCAGCATTATGCGACTCCGAGGCGTCCAGCAACATCCTCACGTTGCAAGATGTTTCAAAGATGCACCTACAAGTCGACATTGAAAATCGGAAGTCGCTTATTTTAGCGAATGGAAATTTGGTTGACACTGAGGGAGGTGTTCGGGAAGTAGAAATCGAGGTTAACGGAAAAAGTATAACCACTGACTTCCAGGTTTTTTGAACAAGGGAAAATAACTCTATTCCTATATTAGGAGTCCCATTCCTAACAGCCAGTGGCACATCCCTCGACTTTTACAAAGGCTGTGTCATTTGGCTGACTGTGGATTCCACCCTCGATAACACATCCATACATTCCTCTCCCATCCAAAGTAACAATTTTCTGAGTGACACAGATACCAAGATAGATTCAGGACTCCTAACATTGGAAGAAGCACATATGAAAGAGAAGACAAAGAAAGGAATCCCCCAGGAGGTAGATGAGAATCAAGAGCTATTGGTCAAAGAAGAGATCGAGTGCACCAAAGACACAACTGCCTTTCTACTTCCAGCCAACTCTGTTTTTGAGCACAGCGAACAGAGTTTTATTCGGGAGAAATCCCTAGACACTTATTTATAAAACACTGTTGATAACTCTGTTAAGCGATCTGTAGCTTGGGCAGATCCGGTCGTCGTCACGGTTCCGGACAAGATGAAACAAACCACGAACACAGGAACACCCATAGCCTACCTCCATTGGAAGTCTCCCACGGTGGAGAAACTGAAAGAGGCAAAGCGTTTATGCAACGAGCGCTACGCTGCCTTCCGACGCGAGAAAGAGTGCAATCGAAGTAAAGGGAAAACCCCTACCCCCAATGCAAAAAGACAATCTGCTGTCCTCTCACACCCCATCGGGGATCCTTACCACAAATCTATTTATAGCTGATTGCACCACCATCATGCCACTTACCCTCCTCTTTCTGTTTTCTCGCTGCTTTTAGAACGCTGGTTTGCTCTATTTTTATTTCCTCCTTTTTCTACTGTAAAGAACTCTCTATTATAACTGCAAATACATGTATTTTGTCCACCTTAAGGACGGTAAACAAAAGGGCTTTTGGGAGACAACTCAAGTTGGACCGTTTGGTCCTATACTGTGTTTTGAGTTCTTTTTACATAGTTATATTTATATGTGTCCATATTTTGTTTGGTGTGCATATTTTAATCGCAGGTGCAGGAATTTTTGAGACGCGACAACTTGGCGGCACATAGACATCTCGTTGCACGACTGGTATGCTCAATTTTGAGCATAGGTACTTCCTACCCTAGCTATTTTTCCCATTTGGAATGCTTATTTTTACTAGTTGTCGACTTTAAGTCTGGGGGGAGAACATGCCTGTGGTCACTACACAACACATTCTGTTGTACACCAGTCTCTTGTTTAGCTATTTCGTGATCTCTGTTGCACACACTGAGTCACCCACACGAGTGCGCTCTTATCCACGCGTGCAGCTCGAGTCAAATGTATTGTTTTTGTGTAAACTTTAAAATAGTGGTGTTGGCTTAGGATTTCAGGATCGATTAGTTCGAAACTCATGCAGTGCTCCTAATCGAGTACTCATGGTTTGTGTAGAACTAGTATAGAGTTAATTTTTCTTAATGCTCGTAGATTTATATTTTTCTGCAGACGTAAATATTGTTTGTACTACTCAAAATCTTAATCTGGAGTAATCGAACGATAATATAGGAATGTGTGTAGCCGTCACTAGACTCGTATTGCTCGAGTCGGGAGGAAGGATCATCTTTCTCGGTGCCTAAGAACTTGCCTAAGCTACTCTTGAAGCATTAGTGCCCGGTTAGTCAAGAGTGAGCATGACATAGGCCATCATTTTGGCTAGTTTGAGCCTTGTTTAGCATTTCCTACCCGTTAACCGTTGCATGCCAAATTTGTACCTACCCCTTCTTTGATCCAGCTCCACTCACATTCACCAAGGCCTGAAGCTAAACCCACCATCGCAATCAAATACTTGAGCTTGTTTGTATATACAATTTTGCTGAAGTTGTGATATGTGGAAATCGTGTAATGTGGTGCTGAATTCATAAACATTTTGATTACTACGTTTGGGGATTGCAAACGCAGAAAAGAAAAAAAGCAGAAAAGCGAAAAAGAAAAAGAAAAAGAAAAATCTGAACGAATTTCTTTGAGAATTCTATCCCCATCCTATTTATTGATTTTGGTCGGGTTAGGCCGTGTACACGCCCGATTTTCAAACTCAGTCTGGGGGTGTGTTACACGTGCATTTCTAAGTGGCTGTATTGGTTTAAGTTTTTGTTCGCTCGCTTTGGTTGCGCGGAGCCGTCATGTTTATCATTGACAACCAAACCTTTGCCTAAGCCCCATCCTCTCCTACAAGTCCTACTGATTCACGCTTGAGTCTAACCCGCGCCGTGGAGAGAGTGTGAACGTGCAAGCATATGGTCCCCGACATTGGTGGATTCCTTTAGAGGTGATCCTGAGCCCCGATCTTTGGCAATGCTCACCTTAGTGGCCTACCTACTTTCTTCCTACACATGATCGCAAGATTCTCCAACATTCTAATTTTGAGCAATTACAATATTTAATTACACCTGTCGAATAGTTTAAACTACTTAGTATAATTAAAAGTTTTTCTATTATATCGTCTATGCCCATGATGTATTTGATTTCTCGTCTTACCTTTTTTTGAAATTTCTAATCTAGCTAGCTATTTTCTAGTTCACGGAGTGATGATTTGCTCGGGACGTGCAAATGGTTAAGTCTGGGGGTGTGATGAGTCCAAATTTTACACTGCTTTTTGGACTCAACTGGGCCAGTTTTATCGTCTTAGCACTGCACTAGAGAGCTATTACGGATTATATTTATTTACGTGCTTATTTCATGATTAGGTGCACTGTAGGCCCGTTTTTGTGTGTTTTATTTGTTTCTGTGTTTTTGTTATTCTTTAGTAGTGTCTTGAGAATGTGGTGTACACTTTTGGTGGCCTATCTGCCTCTTCTGCTGGTTCATGGGTCGTGTGCGTGCTCCGGAACTACTCGGGAGACCCCGACAACACAGGAACACTGCGCACGACCACTGGACTTACTGCGCACGACCACTGGTCGTGCGCCACCGATCATGCGCATTACATTCTCATTTTTCCTAATTCTGCACGGGTAATCGCACGGGCACTGGCCGTAGTGCGCACGACCACTGGTCGTGCGCCACTGCTCATGCGCGTTTAACCTTGCTTTCTGCAAATCTCTCCTAGTCAATCGCACGATCAGAGGATTTAGTGCGCACGACCACCGGTCGTGCGCCACTGATCGTGCGCTTTTATACTGATGTTTCTATCCAGGTTGCAGGTCTAATTGGAAATGGCGCACGATCATCGACCTACAGTACGCACGACCACTGGTCATGCGCCACTGATCGTGCGCTATGCTTTTGCTGCCTTCGTATTTAGGCATGCTCCGCGATTTAGGTCAACGCCCGTCATTTGCTGCGATCGGGGAGTATGCGGGAAGTGCCATTTTACTTCTCTATCGACTCCATCACCCCCACCTTCATCGGAGTCCATTGCTGGCTATTCCGAAGCTTTTCAAACTCTCCGGTGAAGCTCCTGGCCATTGACGACTTCAACTCCAAGCTTTCCATCGGAGTTGGTGAAGAAGACAACCTAGAGAACGGACTCAAAGGCCTTCGAGGTGACAACTTGTTGGTACCGGAAGCCTCCTCGGACTAATCCCGGAAGCAGATTGACAACTCGCTATTCTGGCCACGACCTGTGGTGGAACTTCACCCTCTATTTGTTTACCCCTCTTCCCTTCCTCTCTTTTATGGATGACGTACTTTGTAATGAACTACATATTTTATTTTTATATCTAATGGGATGTTTGTAGTTTTCTTATGCTTGTGAGTAGTGTTTATGAATTCGCCTCGCCCACTCCACATCCACTTCATACCCGTGTCTCACCCGATTGCACTCCGCACAAGAACACTTCCATCCATTAGCTTTCCGTCCACTCGCACAACTGAAGTTCAGCATCGCGGCTGATACACTCACTTCACCTGCGAAGCGATGCCTTCGACCCGCATAACTTTTATTAGTTTATTAATCAAACAAACACAATCTCTCAAGTCCCCTTTTTCCTTTTTCTTAGTATAACCCTCATAACAATATTTTCTGAACTGTTGTCGCTCTATGCTAATTGCATTCCTCAAGAGACCGACACTCGAGGATTTATTCCCAAACATTATTACTTGTGTGACCAGTGCGCTTGCCGATTTACACGCATCAGTCGACACATGGCAAATCGGTCAACACAACATAGTCGACACTAGAAGATAGTCTGTGTCGACACACCGGACTTGTGTCGACACACATAATTTTATCTACAGCAACTGTGTCGACACACAGGACTTGTGTCGACACACATGAAGTTTATGTCAACAGCAATTGTGTCGACACATAGGACTTGTGTCGACACATTCCAGAATTGTATCAGACAACCACTCTATGTCAAGACAAGAAGTATTTGTGTCCACACACAGGACATATGTCGACATATTTTACAAAAGCTGTGTCAAGAAGATTATAAAGTGCTGTGTCGACATTATGGGAGCTGTGTCGACATCACCAAGGAGTGTGTCGACACATAGACTATTTGTGTCGACACATTTAAATATCTCGACACTTTGCTGACTGAGACTAAGTATAATGAAGTAACTGGTGACTTGACAACTGTCATGACCAACAAGGCTGTTGCATCTGTCAGAGCTGTTAGAAGGTTGTTATGAACCGGATCAGCTGGTAACCTTGGATGAAGCCTATATAAAGACATGTTCTATCATCAGATAGACAGTTTTAAAGAAAGAGAGCTTGAAGAGAGAGAACGAGAAGCATCAAAGATTGAACTAGTCTGAGAAGAACTAACTACAAGGAGAGGAGTCTTCATCCAGAAATCCAAAGAGGGCAGATCCTGAATAATCTGAAAAGAAAATCAGATTCACATCTGATTAAGAAGAAGCTGGATTGAGGATCATCTCCAACTTCAAGAAGATCAACCTTACTTTGTTCAGATTCAAGAAGCTTTGAAGAAAGCCAAGACAGGTTGATTCAAAAGTTATTTATTCTATCAAGAACTGATCAAGAAACCTTCAACCCTTTCTCTCTCTATCTGGGTGGAGGTTTTATATTCTTTTCTATTATCAATTCACTGTAGGATCTATTGTAGATCTGAGTTGTAAGCCTAAATTATAAGGCTGAGGTAGGGCTGTGTGCCTAAGGTAGGAGATTTAAGTTCTCTGAGTTGTAAGCCTGGGGAAGAGGATGAGGTAGGGCCTGTGTGCCTGAGTTGTAGGACTGTGGAGAATCTGAGTTGTAGACTTGCTGAAGTTTGAGTTGTAGGTTCTGAGCTGTAAGATCTGAGGATCTGAGAAGAAGAAGGAAGTTAGGCCGAATCTAGTATACTGCTAGATAGGCGAAGGGGCAAAGTGGATGTACCCATCATTTGGAGAACCACTATAAAACTGTGTGTTATGTGTGTGTGCTGTGTTCTTTTTATCTGTGCTGTGAGAGTGTGCATAACAGGTCTTATTGTGATAAATTTGTCTGCCTAAGCAATAAAAAGAATTATACATATTCACCCCCCCTCTAGGTGTTTATGTCATCTTGAAACCAATTCTTTCAGAGTGTACCAGCAGTACTCGAGTGAAATAAATATAGTACTCGAGTGAAGTCTTCATTCTTCTCGAGATGAACTTAAGTACTCGAGTAGTGTTACTCGAGTGACTTGAGGATACTTGAGTAGGCTGAAGAAGTACTCGAATGGCTTTCTTCTTACTCGAGTCATAAGGTCTGAACTTTGAAAAATTTCAACTTTTGATGAATTTCTCGATCTTGAGCTTTGTTGTGAGTCCACCTTCTCTAAACTTCTTTATTGAGCATTCCAAGTTCTATTTTGAAGAATAAGAACTTGGCCTCGTCCAGCAACTTCGTGAATATGTCTGCAATCTGCCCGTCGGTAGGGACGTATTGTAGATCTATATCCCCAGGCTCCACATGATCCCGGATGAAGTGGTACTACAGCTCTATATGCTTTGTCTGGCTTTGAGAGACTGGGTTGTGGCTATTTCAATCACGATGTAGGAGTCGTAAAATAAAGGGATGTCTTGGACTTTGAGATTGTAATATTCTAGCTGATTCTTTATCCATAGCAACTGTGCACAGCGACTGCCTGCAGAGTTATACTCTGACTCAGCGTTTGAATTGCAACACAGTTATGCTTCTTACTACTCCAGTAATGACCCTTCTTCCAAGAAATTGGCAAGTCCCGGAAGTGCTCTTCCTGTCGCCTTTGCTACCTGTAAAATCTGCATTTTAAAAACCAATTAACTCGCTATCATTACTTCTTGGATACCATAAGCCAAGTTTTGGCGTACCTTTAAGGTATCTCAAAATCCGCTTCGCAGAAGCGTAGTGAGATTCTTTAGAGTTCACTTGAAATCTAGCACATACACATGTTGAGAACATTATGTCTGGTCTACTGGCAGTAAGGTAGAGAAAGGATCCAATTATGCTGCTGTACTTGGTTTCATCAAAAGAATTCCCTTTCTCATCATTGTCCAGAGACACAGTTGAAACCATTGCAGTCCTCATAAATGTTGCGTTCTCCATTCCGAATTTCTTAATTAGCTCATTGGTGAACTTAGTCTGCGAGATGAAAATTCCAACTTCAGATTGTTTCACCTGAAGCCCTAAGAAATACTTCAGCTCGCCCATACTGCTCATTTCAAATTTCCGTTGCATAAATTTTGAAAACTTCCTGCATAGGTTATCGTTTGTAGAGCCAAAAATAATGTCGTCGACATAGATTTATATTAGCAAAATCTTGTCTTTTATTTCACTAAGAAATAATATTTTATCTATCTTTCCCCTTGTGAACTTGTTCTCAAGAATAAAGGTAGATAACATCTCATACCAAGCTCGAGGAGCTTGTTTCAAACCATATAAAGCTTTAGATAACAGATAAACATAATCAGGAAAGTTAGAGTCAACGAAACCTGGAGGTTGTTCCACATACACCTCTTCCTTTATGTCACAAGTAAGGAAGGCAGACTTCACGTCCATCTGATAGACAGTGAAGCCCTTAATAGCGGCATATGTTAGGAATAACCTAATTGCCTCCAGCCTTGCCAATAGAGAGTATGTATGGTCAAAGTCGATTCCTTCTTCTTGACGATATCCTTTGGCGACGAGTCTGGCCTTATTCTTTATGAACGTTCCATCCTCATCCATCTTGTTCTCGTAGACCCGCTTTGTCCCAATGACGTTCTTACCCTTGGGTCTTAGAACAAGTTTCCATACCTGACAGCGCTTGAACTGATTTAGTTCTTCTTCCATCGTCATTATCAACGATCCATCTAAGTTTACTTCCTCAAACTTCTTCGGTTCAACCTGAGAAAGAAAACTTAAATTGAAAGTTCAGGAGGTATGCTTGATACCAGCTGAAGGTGTTAGTTAGAACAGATATACTCTAGAGGGGGGGGGGTGAATAGAGTATGTTGGTGATTTTAAAACTTTTACAACTGTTGTTGTATTTTAGGTGTGTGTGCGGGGAAGCAAATACAATAAACCAAGACGCAGCAGCTATCTAATCACAACACATTCACAGAGCAAGGACAGAAACAAAAAGAAAAGAAAGCAATCAAACGACACAAGAATTTTATAGTGGTTCCCCAAATCTGGGTAGTCCACTCTTCTACCACCCTGGTAGGAATCCACTGCAGGAAGGGGTTGATCAGGTGTCCTGACACCAATGGGGTTTTGATCAGGTTCCCAAAAACCAAACCCTCAAGTCTTTTGGAGAGAGACTTGCAACCAGAATAATTTTGAAGGGAATTAAACCCTGTACAGAGGTGGAGTGAGAGGGTGATGGTGTCTTCTCATTCTCAAGTCAAATGAGAAGACTTGTGGATTGTTGTTTAGCAGCTTTGCTCCCCCTGAGATGTAGAATGAATCAGGAAGAATGCTGGAGCACTGCTTCAGGGTGATAGTCTTCAAGGACCTAGATTTCCTGGTCCAGAGAAAGTCTGCAGGAACTTCTTGTGACTGATATGAATGTATTGTCTTTGAAGTTATCCTAAGTAAAAGCAGATGAAGAAGACTCTTGATATTGATGTAGTGTTCTTCTTCTTCTTCTTGATCAGTTTCTCTCTGGGGCAAGAATGAATTCCTTTTTCTATGTTGTCTGAATCACTGTCTGTCTTTTTTTGTTGTTGTTGTTGTTGTCTCTCACTGTATTACTAACTCTTTCTGTATATCTCCAATGTCTCATAAGAAACATTCAAATTTTTAATATAGAGCAGTAATTGCAGACGGCCTGGAAAGGAAGCAGCAATTAATTATTTCCCCAACTGTTTCCATGGGAAAATGGCATGTAATAATCCAGGATTAACTTCGCATTCTAACGGTAGTATTCTGTGAAGAACTGCCATTAAATGTTCAGGAATCAGCGCCATGAAATGAGACGGGAACGGAAGAAGACCTAGTCTGGAATCGTCGATCGAAGAACATAATTCGTCGAACTGAGTTTTGAGTTCGTCGAGCTGAGCCTGAGTTTGTCGAGCTAAGCTGAGTTCGTCGAGCTGACAGTCTTCATTCATTGAACAGACAATCTTCAATATCAGACAATCTTTATTCGTTGAGCAGAGAACTAAATTTGTCGAGCTGAGAACTGAAGTCATCGACCTGAGAATCTGAGAACTTGAGGTCCAAATTCATCAAGCTCAGAAAGTAATTCGTCGACCAAAGCTTGAAGTTTTACTTAGAGAAATTCTGAAGTAGTCCTGATAATGCTTGAAGTAGAATCCCGGTGTTCGTCGAAAAAAGAACATAGTTCGTCGAGCTCAGCACTACGAATTTTCTTACGATCGTCGAGCGCAGAACTACCTTCGGCGAGCTGAGTTCGACGAACGTCGAACTTATTTCACTTAGTATGAAAAACTGATAGATCTGGAGTTCCTGATGGTCTTGAGGAAGGCTGGTCGATCTGAAGTTGAGATAGAGGACTGTCCTACACTCTAAGACATAAACTTGACCCAGACTATACATGATGGGTCACATCCTAAGTCAGTGGACCTAGCCCAAATCAACTAGGGATCCAACAATCTCCCCCTATTTGGGTGAGGTCACTAACAGAGACTCCAGTCAAAGAACAAAGCAAAATTAAGAAATATATCTGGCAGAGAATTTACAACACATGCATCAGATATATATATATACATACAGGCTTTGTTTTAGTGCAAGATATAGTCTGAAATAGAAGCAGAAATGAAATAACCACAAAATTACTTCTCTGTCTTCTTCTGTTTTAGCTTGTCTCCTGGTGCTTTATCTCCTGGCTTTTTGAAAATGATTTCCCTATTGGGATCTGAAGCTTGAGCCCTGGTTATAGTCATGTCAGCTGCCCCTATGATGTTCAGTGAAGTGGCTCTGGGGACAACTGCTTCTGGGTGAAGATGCATGTACTCATCAACATTGAGTAGCTTGTTTCCTTTCCCAAATATCTTTAGCTCATCTCTCCTGTACTGAGACATAGTAGTTAAGCCTGTTGTGTCCTTGCCTTCAGCTTTAGCTTTGTTGATTAGAGAAAAGCCAATGAGCTCTTGGAACCTTGCAATTCTGGCTATGTTGGCTGTTTCTGGATCTTCAGGAGGAGAATACGGCCTTTCAGCTTCATGTTCCTTAGATTTCTGATGCTGCTGCTGTTGTTGTTGATGGTGTTGTCTGCCTGAAGATGGTGGCCTTGGCTGACTACCACCAGAAGATCTCCTTGTTTGTCTCTGATAAGTTTGAATATGGGCAGATCTCGGAGAGCCAGAGCCAGAGGCACCTGCTGCTGGAGGAGGAGGAGGAGGGGGATCCTTTCTGTGTCTATGAACTGGGGGAGGAGAGTATCTCCTACTCCTCTTCTTCTCTCTTTGCTGGTTCTTTGATAGTCACATCCATGCAGGCATCCCTTTGTAAGGAGCAACATTGTGCAGAATATAGTATGGAGTGTCGGCAGTGGGATTAGGCTTGGGAGAAGGAGGAGGAGGAGCTTTCCTTTTCTTAGAAAGCAACTTCTTTTTCTTTTTAGCAGCCTCCTCATCTGATTCATCATCATCATCATCAGAACCTGAACTCTGAGGATTGTCATACAGAGAATTCAACTTCCTCAGAGTTTCATCAGAAATGATAAGAGGTTTTTCTTGAGGGGGGATAGTGTAAGACCCCTCCTCCCCAGATCCCAAAACACGGCACGAAGGGGGAGTCTTATGCCCGGAACAGCCGCCTTGCGGTAGTATTAGCACACGGGCTAACCTGTACCACAAGACGCCTATTCCGCCGGCTACAACAATATCAATATATCATGCCAACCCAACCAAATAAATAAACAGAAGTCAATTCCACACTAAGTTATAATGTCCAAATACATCAATAAAGAGAAGCTAGAACATGCTTCTACAATATATCAGAGTACAGCTAAACATTGCCCAAACGGGCTACATCAGAGTAATCAAAACACTAACATATGTAACAGACGGTATCGACGGCACCGTCACATCAGGCCCTGTCGTCCTGACCTGGCTGTCCTGCTGCGTAGTCTGCGGCTGCTCTACCTGCGGCGTGACCTCCTAAAAAGGAAGACGTAGCAACCGTTAGTCGAAACGACTAAGTGGTTTCACATCCGCTCCCCCGGCGACTCCTCGGCACCGGGCGGAGAAAAGGAACAAGAGTATAGTATATAATAAGTATGCAAGTAAAGGAAGTACAAGCAGGTGCCAAGGTAATGTAAGAGTAACAACATCATAATCAGCATTTAAGTAAGAGCTACACTAAACTAGCAAGTATAAGTAACAGCAGGAAAGTAACTTAACTTATAAGAATGCCCATACAAACTTATAAGTTAAGGATCGGGTTACATAAAAGTAACTCATCGTATAAGAGTGCCCATACAAACTTATACGATGAGGATCTTGTGGTGCAATGATATGAAATGCTATGAATGCTATGCAATGACTCACCCATGCACACCCATGCAATTGCTATGTCGACACAGACTATAGTTCCCACTTTTCGAGCAGGTAGCTAACCTCTCAGGCATCAGCCGTCGTGGCCAGGCGGTGACAGTAGAACGGGCACTTCTACTACTAGGCGGGTATCACACTACTTCACCTAGGCCTCCGTACGCCTCAACGCTAAGAACACAACAGCGGAGCCCATGCGTACTATGGCCCAGCGGGGTCTTGGGTAGATGTGCACCAAGAACACAGCCCGAACTGGCCTTGCGTGACCCGGAAGGGGCCTCGGAAGAAAGCACGAGGACACAGCCCAACCGTTCACATGGTCGGAGGGGCCTCGGGACGTGCACACCGAGGACACAGCCCAAACCGACCAAGTCTAACTGCCAACTCCCGTCGGTGTGACGACTGGCGAGCTCGTAGACCTGCCACACTATCTTAACCCAGGATTACGACACCGCGTGTCGACTCACAACACATGCAATTTCACAACCTCATCATACCATGGAAGGGGCCTCGGAGTGAGCACGAGGACACATCCCAACCATCCATCCACACCTTACCTCAACATAACCAAAACAAGTGACGGTCAACACCGCACTTACATCCCTTTACAACACTACCCGTAGGGAGACGACTCTCTAAGTATTGGACTCCTAAATTCAATCCGATATAAAACATATGCATGGCCTGTTGAAATTTGTGAAGTGGAAGTGGGTGACGGGACAGGCCGCGCGGCCTGTGCGGACAGCTTTGGCGGACTGGGCAGACTGGGCGGACTGTGGGTTGCGGCCTGGTGAAAAGTCTGGTGGAAGCCGGCTGTGTTCTGAGCGGGTTGTTGCATGGAGTCCGCGGTTTGGTGCGGCCTGGTATCTGCGGATAGAGAGGCTTGCGGACTGGTGCATTGCTTAGTGGTCGCGGGTGCAAGCTTGCGCTGTTGGCGGATTGGTTCGAGTTCGCGGGAAGCCTTGCGGACTGGTGTGTCCGCGGTTTGGGCTGTTGCGGACTGGGCCTTGAGCTTGGCTGAGGCCTTGTCGAGCTCAGGTGTTACAGCAGGTCTTGCTGTGGAGACCGGTTGGCGGACTGGTGTTTGGAGTCCGGGAAGTAGCTGCTGTGTTGGACAAGTGCGAGGAGCTCGCGGACTGGTTGCGGTCTGTGCTAGGGTGTTTGGCGGACGGGACTTTGTGTCCGCCATGCTCGCACTGGCCCGTGATGGTTTTGGACTTGGTCACACATTGTGCCAAGTTCATGGTGTCCACTGTATCCGCGAAGTCCGCTGTGACCGGGCAGACTGTTGCTGTTTGCCTTTGGTCGTGGACTTGTGGCGGATTGAGGTGTGGGTCTTGCGGACTGCCTCGGAGTGGTGCGGACTGCCATTGAGGAGGGTGCTGTCCTGCAGTGGTTGGAGCTTTGCGGGCTGGTGCCTTGTCCGCTTAGCTTAGGCGGACTGGAGAGGGTTCGTCAATGGTTGCCTTGCTCCTGGCGGTTTCCCTTGGTGACTGGCTAAGTCCTCGCGGACTGAGCGGACGGTCGGTTGTGTTCGGGCGGACTGGGGCGGTGTCGCTATCTCATGGGCGGTGACCACACTCCTCACCTGGCCTATAAATAGGACCCCCCCTGGCACATCTACAGCAACCTAAGTAACGTGAGTGAACAGTAAAATGGGTTGGGCGAGTGCTGCGGTCTGTGTTTTCCAGTCCGTGCGGATTGTTTCAGGCTGACGGTTTGCTGTGTGCAGGTCGCGCGGATAACTTCAAGGAGCAAGGAGTTTGGCTGTGACTTCGGTCAGTGCTTGGAAGTGTGCGGTCTCTGCGGACTCAGCAGGAGGTCGCTCTGCGGCTTGTCAGTTCTGTTTCAACTTTCCCAGCTTCAATAACCTGTCCGCCGGCTTCAGGCGGGTAGGGGAGTTCCTCAGTTCGGGTTCAGCAGGAGGCGAATAACAGTCTGTCTGCGCGGCCTCGCGGTCTCGGCGGACTCCGTGGTATTCGGCGGATTGCAGCATAGCTTGGGCGAGCTCAGCGGTCTCGGCGGTCTCGGCGACCTCGCGGTCTTGGCGGACTGGAGTGCTGTCCTCCCGGCTTGTTTTTTGGTTCTTTCTGTTTACAGCTGTAATACTAGCGAAATCATGTCTCGCTATGTATGCCTCGGATTGTAAAGAAGTGAATGCATAATAAGACCGTCTTGTGCTTCCATTGTTTTGTTGGGTGCAACCTCTAGTCCTTGGGTTTTCCGCAGGTTCAGCGTGCGAACTGGGTAGTTCCGAAGATATTAATTTGGTATTTGGGCTATCTTGCTGACCACGTTGAGAAAATTTAACATGGTATCAGAGGGAGGTTTCTGAGGTTGCGGAGGTTCAGTTGCATGAGCGGAGGTCAACCAGTGTTGTTACTCAGTGATTGAGTGGTGATCAACCTGTGTTGTTGCTCGGAGCTGCTGAAGGGTACCAACAGGTGGTTGCAATGGAAGGAAGCTTAGCAAGAGGTCTGGGCATTGAACTCTTAACGCCGACTAACTATAAAAAGTGGAAGTCGTGCATGAAGAGTTATCTTCTGGGCGAGGAGCTGTGGGAAGTTGTCGGTGGAGACGACAGACAGGAAGTTACTACTGCTTTCGGTACTGCTGAGCAGGTGAGGCTCTGGAGAAGAACTAATGCTAAGGCAGAGTTCGTTCTGAAGAGAGCTGTCTCTCCGGAACTGTTTGATCACATCATTGGATGTGAGTCGGCTGCTGATATTTGGACAACCATTGATGAGTTGTTCAATAGGAAGAATGTGGCGCGGCTTCAGTTCCTGGAGAATGAGTTGGCCAGGGCAACTCAGGGAGACCTTTCCATCTCTAAGTACTTCTTAAAGATGAAGAGCTTGTGTGCTGAGCTGTCGCCACTGGATCCTGATGAGCCTATCTCTGAGGCAAAGATGAAGAGGCACATTATCCGCGGCTTGCGGAAGGAGTATGTGGCCTTTGTTACATCTGTTCAAGGGTGGGCTACTCAGCCGTCGTTGCTGGAGATGGAGAATCTGCTTGCCTCGCAGGAGAGCTTAGCAAGGCAGATGGCTGGAGTGAATCTGAATCAGGAAGGCAGCGAGGCTCTCTTCTCAGGGAAGAAGAAGGGATGGGAAGGGAAGAAGAAGAAGAAGGTGCAGGCCGCTGGTGAAAAGGAGACTTCAACTTCGTATCCGCCGGAGAGGAGCAATGCTCCTAAGGACTGGAAGAAGAATCTGAAGTGCTACCGGTGTCATCAGCGTGGGCACTTCAAGCGGGACTGCAAGGTCAAACTGCAGCCTGGGCATGCTGCGGGAAAGGAGGAAGCTTGCTCGCGAAGTGAAGAAGCAGAATGGGGAGGAGCTTTCATGACGGGCACTTGTGTCCGGGCCTTATCTGCTGAGGACTTCAACAGCGAGTGGATCATCGACTCCGGGTGTTGTCATCACCTCACCGGAGACAAGTCGAAGTTCACCTCCATGCAGGCTTACTCAGGTAATGAAGCTATTATCACTGCTGATAATACTGTTTATGCAGTAGAGAAGGAGGGGGTCGTGTCTTTGGGTAGTGATCAGGGGCCACTCACGTTGAGGAGTGTGTATCACGTGCCGGGCATGAAGAAGAACCTCTTCTCGGTGACCAACGCGGTGGACGCTGGGTATCACGTTCTGTTTGGGCCAACAGACGTGAGGTTCCTTCGCAACGTATCAGCGGTAAAGGCTGATGTTGCTCATGTTGGGAGGAGGGTGAAGAACTTGTTTGTTCTTTCCACCAGTGCCTATGTTGATAGGATGAGAGCCAATGATAGTGCGGCTTTCTGGCATGAGAGGCTGGGGCATGTTGGCATGGACAAGCTAAAGGCAATGGCGAGTAGAAGTCTGGTGAGGGGGTTGCCGATGTTGTCTTCTTTTGGTGATGGGCATGTTTGTGCGGGCTGTCAATACGGTAAGGCACATCGCCTTCCGTTTGATAAATCTCAAACAAGGAGCAAGAAACCATTGGAGTGTATTCATGGCGACCTGATGGGACCGACTATTACTGCCAGCCTTGGTGGAAGCAAATACATGCTTGTCTTGGTTGATGACTACTCAAGGTATACTTGGGTGTACTTCTTAAAGGAGAAGTCGGAAGCCTTCCATTTGTTCGTGGAGTTCAAGGAGTTGGTAGAAGGCCGGCTTGGCTTGCGGATTAAGAAGCTTAGAACTGATAACGGGGGGGGGGGGGGGGGGGAGTTTGTCTCTTCTGAGTTTTCTAACTTCTGCAGGAAGCACGGGATCCAACGAGAGCTTACTTGTTCTCACACTCCACAACAAAATGGGGTAGCGGAGCGGAAGATCCGTCATTTGACGGAAACCTGCAAATGCTGGCTGCATGCGTGTAACAGTCCAAAGTTCTGAAACAGGCAAATTTGGGTGACACGGCCTGGGACACGGGCGTGTCCCAGGGCGTGTCAGGTGACACGGCCTGCGACACGGGCGTGTCGCAGGGCGTGTCGGGTTGTGTCGACGATTGGGCTTTGTCTCGACGATTTTTTTGGTCTCGACGATTCGTCGAGAGAGGCACACGGCCCATGACACGGGCGTGTCCAAGGCCGTGTCGCATGCTCGACGATTTTTACTCGACGATCGTCGAGTGTCGAGAAGTGCGTATCGAGTGTTGAACACGGCCTGTGACACGGGCGTGTCACAGGGCGTGTCAAATCAGGCGACGAACTCAGCCCGCCGAAAGAATTCGACAGGGCGTGTCTTTGTGCCGTGTCTGGGCACACGGCCTGGGACACGGGCGTGTCACAGGCCGTGTAAAGTCTCGGGATGATTTGGGATTTTTTTCACCCAGGTACACGGCCACAGACACGGGCGTGTCTGAAGGCGTGTTGGTGACACGGCCAATGACACGGGCGTGTCCTGTGGGCGTGTCACTGGTTTGGATAAGTCGGTTGACCACCGCTTGAGGCACACGGCCAGGCACACGGCCGTGTTCGAGGCCGTGTCGGGTCAAAATGTGTGTTTTTGGCAGAATCGTGGCCGTCCATTTCTTCAGTCTGGATCCAAGGGCTGAAAGCTCTTCTTCTTTTTCCTTAAGGGCCGAATTCAGAAAAGAATCCTCACTTTAAATTGGCCTTCATCTTTCTTCAAGAGAGAGAGAAAGAGAGAGAGAAAGGAGGATGAAGAAGGGAAGGGGGCTGCTGTTGGTGGTGCTGCGGTTTACCGGCGAGAGATCCGAAGCCAGCGTTGCGGAGGAAACGCTCTTGCGAGTCTTGCAAGCAAGCTTTCAAGCCATGGCACCGAAGCGATCGTCAAGGGTAACGACTTTTCTTCCTAGCCATGTGAAGGCTTCTGTTTTGGCATATCTTTTGATTCCCCCACCAAGAGGTGGCTGCTTTTGGGAGTCATTTGGGTGGATGCTTGAAATCCCCTTGGTATTGCATATAGATCCGGAAATGAGTACGGAATAGGCATGCTGTGTGAAACCCATCTGGACAGGTTGGTCTGGATTGGTGATGTTGCATACGAACCGGAGAAGACTCCGTGATAAACGTGTAGTGTAAGGAGTCTATGGGTTATGCCTGCGAAAAGGAGTAGCAGGAAGTACTGGGGTAGTAGTCCAGGAAAATAGCCTTGTGGTGGTTTTGGGTCCAACCTGTGGTTGAGGCACAGGAAGTACTGGTGGGACCAGGAAAGGCCCTTTTTGTGATGCTTGATGTCATAGGGTGTCCACCTGTGAAGCGAGTCACAGGAAGTACTGGTGTGCCCAGGAAAGACCCCTGACATTTGTGCTTATGCGGTGTCCACCTGTGGAGAGAATCACAGGAAGTACTGATGCGCCCAGGAAAGACCCGTTGTTGCTGTGAGGAAATGGGTATAGTGACATACCCAGGCTTGAATGCCAGGAACAGGATTGGTGAGACCGACCCGCGCCTTTGATATAGCCGTGAGTACGCTGTACTCGGAGAAGGCAAGGCGATTTGAGCAACGGGGGGTGGAGGATCCGACCTGCGCTATGTCCGTCTGACGTGAGACCAAAAAGTGCGGTCTGTTGGAGCGCATAGCAAGAGTCTTCGGCCTGCGCGCCATGACACAAAGGGGGGCTACGGGCCATCCCGGTGTCCGAGGACTAACTCCGGCTGCACGCCATGGAGTAAATGCTCAAGAGTGTTACCGTTGGGTGATAACCCTGATACGGTGGTGGGCAAGAGGTTGCCAGAACACCAAGAATGTGCCCTGAGTGCACGGACCGTTGGGCCGGGCGGCAAACGGTTGTGATGGCTTGTGTGCGTGAAAGCACCTTTGATGATATAGCTTGCCATACTTGTGATATGATATGCCTGCAGGGAAAATACCGCTGCCCCGAGAGGAGGGGTAGGGTCGTTATAATTTGGTCAGCTGAACGCTGACCGTTGCTTTTGTTTGCCACCGTTGGGTGGATTGTCCTTGCACAGGTGCTGGAGAGCCGAGCGGGTCGCATAGAGGTTGATGCTCCTGCTGGTGTTGCTGCTGCTGCTAGCCCTCGAAGGCTAATGTTCTTTTGCGTGTTTTCTTTTTGTGGCCGGCCTGCGCGCCAATTTGTTTAGGCCACTGCATGAAAGCCCTGTAAGGCCATAAGGCCAATACTTGATACATGTTGTAAGACATTCCTATCTATATATAAAATGTGGAGTTTATATTTGGACATTCATTGAGGAGTTCAAGTAGCTTAGGCTTCCGCTAGAATGCTTGGGATAGGTGCGATGCGCTGCTCTGGTATCATCCTGTACCTTCACCGACTGTTTTGTGGTATATCCTGTGGGGCCCCGGCCGGACCTTCTAGAATATATCATATGAACGGATGGGGTTGTTATATTTTTGGTATCAGTTGTCTTGGTCTTTCCCTCTCGAAGTCGTGGCCGACTTCTTTTGTGGGGTGGCGAGCACGTGGTTGTGCACACCAAAGTCTACGATTGAACTCCTGAATGTCCATGATAGGAATGCATTTTGTATGTTTGAGGAACCTGCGTGTTCCTATTTTGTGTTGTTTGCTTGGGTACGACCACTAATGTGTGTGTCTTGTCCACCTTTAGGTGACTCGGAGTGGAGCTGGGCAGTCTGAGCCCCAGCGTTCTGATGAAAGTACGGCACCAGCCGCGGTGCCTACACCTCCACCGTCTGCGGAACATGTCCGTTTAGTTGCGGAGGCCTTGTTTACCATGATCCAAGGCCAGCCACTTAGGCAGGAGCAAGCGGCTGTGGGGCCAGAACAGGTGGCGGCAAGGCCTGAACCTGTCGTGGATGTGGTACCTCGAGCGGCCGAGAAGCAGCTAACGCGGTTTATGAGTTTCCATCCGCCTACGTTTTCGGGAGCGGGAACCCCGACGCAGGCTGAGGATTGGTTATCGCGCGTCAAGCGAGTGATGACGGCGATAGGCACGACGGAGCATCAGAAAGTTACCTTAGCCACCTTCTTGCTTGAAGGAGAAGCGCGTTTATGGTGGGATGAGATGGAGTTGCATCATTTGGCGGGTCGTCCGTTAACCCAAGTGTCGATGGAAGAATTCTCCCGGCTCTTCCTTGCGAAGCACCTTCCTGTGGCTCAACGGATAGCCATGGAAAATGAATTCCAACGGTTGACTCAAGGTGATGGCAGTGTTGACGCGTACCTGCATGAGTTTACTCGCTTGGGGCGGTATGCGGGTTCAATTTTTGCTGATGAGCAGAGGAAGACTAATCGGTTCTATGAAGGACTGAGGGACGAGTTGAGGTTCCTTGTGTCTAGTTCGGTGAACCAGGGTTTCCAAGCGTTGGTTGACACTGCGACCGCGTTGGAAAAGGATATGAAGAGGGTGCAAGGGAAGAGAGCGTTGGTGATGACGCAACCGGAGTGGAAGGCGCCCCGCTCTGGAAAATCATTTTACAAGAAGAGATGGGGTAAGAGGTCCAAGCCGAGTGGACAAGCTCCTTCATCAGTTGCAACGGGAGCAACTTCAGGGGCAACCTCCAGGCCAGAAACTCGTACCTGCTTCAATTGTGGTAGGATGGGGCACATTGCGCGAGATTGCCGGATGCCGCCAAAGAGTGAAAAGAAGGCGGGAGCATCTTATGCGGAGAAAGGAAAAGCGGTGGTGGATTCCTCTGCCTCGCAAGCGCAACCCCGGGTCTACAATCTTGGCCTGCAGGAGGCCATCAAGCAGAGTGACGTGGTCACAGGTATGAGTTTAGTTTTGCTTATGCTAATGTTTGTATGCTTAGCTTAGTACCCCTACGTTTGTGGTTTGTGTGTGTGACATGTTTGTCATAGGCTTTGTGATGATTCGGGACACGCTGGCGCGAGCACTGTTTGATACAGGTGCATCGCATTCTTTTCTGTCTAGTGAATTTCTTACGCGGCTTGGGATACCCAGTCGTGCAAAGACAGATAGCGTCAGAGTGGTGTTGCCGAATGGTTGTTGGATGCTTGCGGATCAAGCTTGCGATGTGGCGGTTCAAGTAGGAAGTCGGGATTTTGTTTATCCGCATTTGTTTTGCCAATTTCGGAATTCGATGTGATTTTTGGGATGGATTGGCTTGCGGAGCAGCATGCTAGGATCGATTGCCAGTCCAAAGAAATCACGTTGGGCCAGAATACCGAACAGGAGACCAAGTTCGCGGGTATGCGAGGAGTAGGCGGGACGTTGCTGTCTGCACTCCAGGTAGTCAAAGCTGTTCGGAAGGGTGCGGAGTGTTACTTTGCACTAATTCAGGCTGTTGAGCCTAAGGCCACTTTGTGTGAGGTTCCGATTGTGGCAGAATTTGCTGATGTGTTTCCCGCAGATCTCCCTGGGCTACCACCCCAGCGGGAGATTGACTTCACAATTGAGCTGGTGCCAGGTGCGAAACCAGTGGCCCGTTCGCCATATCGCGTTGCGCCTAAAGAGATGGCTGAGTTGAAGGTTCAACTACAAGAAATGTTAGAGCAAGGCTATATCCGCCCAAGTATGTCACCTTGGAGCGCGCCTGTGCTTTTTGTAAAGAAGAAAGATGGTGGGTTACGGTTGTGTATAGACTACCGTGAATTGAATAAGCTGACTGAGAAGAATAAGTATCCGATACCTCGGATTGATGAATTATTTGATCAGCTAGTGGGCTCGACCGTCTATTCAAAGTTGGACCTGAAGTCTGGTTATTACTAGTTAAGGATTCGGGAAGGTGACATTCCCAAAACCGCATTTGGAACGCGTTATGGGCACTATGAGTTCACAGTCATGCCCTTTGGATTGTGTAATGCGCCCTCGGTGTTTATGGATTTGATGCACCGTATTTTTCGTGAGTACCTGGATCTGTTTGTGATAGTGTTCATTGATGATATCCTGGTGTACTCGAAGTCCAAAGCGGAGCATGAGATTCATTTGCGGTTAGTGTTGAATACGTTGAGGCAAAATCAGCTTTATGCCAAGTTCTCGAAGTGCGAGTTTTGGCTATCGTCAGTGGCATTTTTGGGCCATGTGGTGAGTGGAGCGGGCATTGCAGTGGATCCAGCGAAGATAAGAGCCATACAAGATTGGCCAATACTGTCTTCCGTGGCCGAAGTTAGGAGTTTCCTTGGACTTGCGGGCTATTATAGAAGATTTGTGGAAAACTTCTCGCGGATCGCTTTGCCGCTAACCACACTGACGCGAAAAGATCAGAAGTTCGTTTGGACGCCAGAGTGCGCACGAGCTTTTGAAGAGCTGAAGGTTCGGTTGACCACGGCGCCGGTGTTGTCTTCGCCATGTGGAACCGATGGGTTTGTAATATATAGTGATGCCTCAGGGAGCGGCTTAGGCTGCGTTCTTCTGCAGAGCGGAAAGGTGATTGCTTATGGCTCACGCCAGCTGAAGGTGCACGAGCGAAACTATCCCGTCCATGATTTGGAATTAGCAGCGGTGATTTTTGCACTGAAGCTGTGGCGACACTACCTTTATGGCGTGAAGGTGGAGATCTATACTGATCATAAGAGCCTTAAGTATCTGTTGGAGCAGAAAGAGTTGAACATGCGACAACGAAGGTGGTTGGAGTTCCTTGGGGACTACACTTTCGAGATTCACTATACACCCGGGAAGGGGAATGTTGTCGCGGATGCTTTGAGTCGGCGAGTTCCGGCGAGAGCGAATTGGTTACAAAGGCATGATGAATATCTGATCCAGGAATTGGAGGCATTGGAGATCTATTGTGTTGACAAAAATTCCACTGCCATTGCGTGTTTGAACTGGACCGAGGTGCAATGTGACCTTGCGGACCGAGTTCGACGGGCAACGGAGTTGGATGAAGATCTCTTGCGCTATGTGAATGAAGGGCCAGAAGGCAAATTCACCTGGATTGACGGTCTTTTGCGAAAAGAAGGCCGATTGTGCGTCCCAAATGTGGGGAAACTGAGGGAAGAACTGATGTATGAAGCGCATTATACGAAGTATTCCATTCACCCCGGGAGCACAAAGATGTTCAACGATATGAAAAAGCTTTTCTGGTGGCCAGGGCTTAAGAAAGATGTTGCCCTGTATGTAGCCAAATGCCAAACATGTGCGATGGTGAAGGCGGAATGCCAAAAGCCGGGCGGTTATTTGAAGTCACTGCCGATCCCATTATGGAAATTTGATGATATTTCCATGGATTTTGTGCATGGATTGCCAAGATCGCAGCGAGGAAATGATTCCATTTGGGTGATAGTTGACCGGCTAACAAAAGTAGCACATTTTCTCCCAAACAGGCGGGATGATTCGGTTGAAAGTTTGGCAAAGTTATATGTTGATCAGATTGTGCGGCTTCACGGTGTTCCTCGAAGCATCGTAAGTGATCGAGATGGGCGATTCACGTCAAATGATTGGAGATTAGTTCACCGACTGTTGGGCACGAAATTGACCTTCAGCACGGCCTTTCATCCCCAAACGGATGGCCAAACTGAACGTACCAACAGAACAATGGAGGACATGCTCCGAATGTGCGCCCTTGACTTCGGAAAGAAATGGGAAGATCATCTCTATATGGTCGAGTTTGCATATAATAACAGCTACCAGGCAAGTATTGGGATGGCACCATATGAAGCCCTATATGGCAGGAAATGTCGTACTCCCTTGGCTTGGGTAGAAGCAGGTGAAGCCCGGGTTGTTAAACCAAATGAGGTGAATGAAGCAAACTCAACCATTCGGACTATTCGAGAGAGATTGCTAGTTGCTCAAGATCGACAAGCGAAGTACTACAACGCCAAGCACCGGAACGTTGAATTTGCGGTTGGCGATTGGGTCTACTTGAAGATCAAGCCATTCAAAGGTGTCTCCAGGATTCGACGATTGAAAAAGTTGAGTCCAAGGTATTTGGGTCCCTTTGAAGTGGTTGAGCGAATTGGCGAAGCAGCTTATCGGCTAGCTCTGTCGGCGGACTTGGGTGGGTTACATGATGTCTTTCACATCTCGGTGCTGCGGAAAGCCGTGAAAGATCCAGCTCAAGTGATCGCGGATGATCGTGTGCCGGTGGAGTATGGGCTAACAACGAGAGTTAGACCCATTCGGATCGAAGATCGAGCCGAGAAACAGTTGCGGAACAAGACGGTCGGTATGGTGAAAGTCCGGTGGGACAACTGCGGCCGTGAAGAGTTGACGTGGGAACGCGAGCAGACCATGCGAGAAGAGTTCCCTGAGTTGTTTCTGTAATTGGTAGCGAGACTGTTGTAACATAAACATTGAGATATTGTTACATTTTTCTTGCTGTCTTTTTGTTACTTTCCTGTCTCTGAATTTCGAGGACGAAATTGTTTTGTAGGAGGGGAGGATTGTAACAGTCCAAAGTTCTGAAACAGGCAAATTTGGGTGACACGGCCTGGGACACGGGCGTGTCCCAGGGCGTGTCAGGTGACACGGCCTGCGACACGGGCGTGTCGCAGGGCGTGTCGGGTTGTGTCGACGATTGGGCTTTGTCTCGACGATTTTTTTGGTCTCGACGATTCGTCGAGAGAGGCACACGGCCCATGACACGGGCGTGTCCAAGGCCGTGTCGCATGCTCGACGATTTTTACTCGACGATCGTCGAGTGTCGAGAAGTGCGTGTCGAGTGTTGAACACGGCCTGTGACACGGGCGTGTCACAGGGCGTGTCAAATCAGGCGACGAACTCAGCCCGCCGAAAGAATTCGACAGGGCGTGTCTTTGTGCCGTGTCTGGGCACACGGCCTGGGACACGGGCGTGTCACAGGCCGTGTAAAGTCTCGGGATGATTTGGGATTTTTTTCACCCAGGTACACGGCCACAGACACGGGCGTGTCTGAAGGCGTGTTGGTGACACGGCCAATGACACGGGCGTGTCCCGTGGGCGTGTCACTGGTTTGGATAAGTCGGTTGACCACCGCTTGAGGCACACGGCCAGGCACACGGCCGTGTTCGAGGCCGTGTCGGGTCAAAATGTGTGTTTTTGGCAGAATCGTGGCCGTCCATTTCTTCAGTCTGGATCCAAGGGCTGAAAGCACTTCTTCTTTTTCCTTAAGGGCCGAATTCAGAAAAGAATCCTCACTTTAAATTGGCCTTCATCTTTCTTCAAGAGAGAGAGAAAGAGAGAGAGAAAGGAGGAGGAAGAAGGGAAGGGGGCTGCTGTTGGTGGTGCTGCGGTTTACCGGCGAGAGATCCGAAGCCAGCGTTGCGGAGGAAACGCTCTTGCGAGTCTTGCAAGCAAGCTTTCAAGCCATGGCACCGAAGCGATCGTCAAGGGTAACGACTTTTCTTCCTAGCCATGTGAAGGCTTCTGTTTTGGCATATCTTTTGATTCCCCCACCAAGAGGTGGCTGCTTTTGGGAGTCATTTGGGTGGATGCTTGAAATCCCCTTGGTATTGCATATAGATCCGGAAATGAGTACGGAATAGGCATGCTGTGTGAAGCCCATCTGGACAGGTTGGTCTGGATTGGTGATGTTGCATACGAACCGGAGAAGACTCCGTGATAAACGTGTAGTGTAAGGAGTCTATGGGTTATGCCTGCGAAAAGGAGTAGCAGGAAGTACTGGGGTGGTAGTCCAGGAAAATAGCCTTGTGGTGGTTTTGGGTCCAACCTGTGGTTGAGGCACAGGAAGTACTGGTGGGACCAGGAAAGGCCCTTTTTGTGATGCTTGATGTCATAGGGTGTCCACCTGTGAAGCGAGTCACAGGAAGTACTGGTGTGCCCAGGAAAGACCCCTGACATTTGTGCTTATGCGGTGTCCACCTGTGGAGAGAATCACAGGAAGTACTGGTGCGCCCAGGAAAGACCCGTTGTTGCTGTGAGGAAATGGGTATAGTGACATACCCAGGCTTGAATGCCAGGAACAGGATTGGTGAGACCGACCCGCGCCTTTGATATAGCCGTGAGTACGCTGTACTCGGAGAAGGCAAGGCGATTTGAGCAACGGGGGGTGGAGGATCCGACCTGCGCTATGTCCGTCTGACGTGAGACCAAAAAGTGCGGTCTGTTGGAGCGCATAGCAAGAGTCTTCGGCCTGCGCGCCATGACACAAAGGGGGGGCTACGGGCCATCCCGGTGTCCGAGGACTAACTCCGGCTGCACGCCATGGAGTAAATGCTCAAGAGTGTTACCGTTGGGTGATAACCCTGATACGGTGGTGGGCAAGAGGTTGCCAGAACACCAAGAATGTGCCCTGAGTGCACGGACCGTTGGGCCGGGCGGCGAACGGTTGTGATGGCTTGTGTGCGTGAAAGCACCTTTGATGATATAGCTTGCCATACTTGTGATATGATATGCCTGCAGGGAAAATACCGCTGCCCCGAGAGGAGGGGTAGGGTCGTTATAATTTGGTCAGCTGAACGCTGACCGTTGCTTTTGTTTGCCACCGTTGGGTGGATTGTCCTTGCACAGGTGCTGGAGAGCCGAGCGGGTCGCATAGAGGTTGATGCTCCTGCTGGTGTTGCTGCTGCTGCTAGCCCTCGAAGGCTAATGTTCTTTTGCGTGTTTTCTTTTTTGTGGCCGGCCTGCGCGCCAATTTGTTTAGGCCACTGCATGAAAGCCCTGTAAGGCCATAAGGCCAATACTTGATGCATGTTGTAAGACATTCCTATCTATATATAAAATGTGGAGTTTATATTTGGACATTCATTGAGGAGTTCAAGTAGCATAGGCTTCCGCTAGAATGCTTGGGATAGGTGCGATGCGCTGCTCTGGTATCATCCTGTACCTTCACCGACTGTTTTGTGGTATATCCTGTGGGGCCCCGGCCGGACCTTCTAGAATATATCATATGAACGGATGGGGTTGTTACAATGCGAAAGATATCCCAAGGTCCTTTTGGGCGGAGGGAATGTCTTGTGCTGCTTATGTTATCAACCGGATGACACTCAGCCCTATCAACATGAAGACTCCTATTGAGCTGTTGCTGAAGGAGAAGCCGAGTGTTGGACACCTTCGGGTGTTCGGTTCAACTTGCTACGTGCATGTCCCGGATGCTTCACGGACAAAGCTGGATGCGAAGGCAAGGAAACTTGTCTTTGTTGGCTATGATGAGCGGAAGAAGGGATGGAAATGCATGGACCCTGTGACGAAAAAGTTCGTGGTGTCAAGAGACGTTGTCTTTGACGAGCTGACGTCATATGGAGGTGGCTCGGTGGAGCCTACCGGAAGTAGCAAGGTTGAGGAAGCACCGGTGGAGGCTGCTGAAGGCTTGGAAGAGGAGCTTGCTGTTTCACCAGCAGCTCCTGTTGCTTCGAACTCCGAGGCTGAGCCTTCTGGCTCAGGAAGCAGGGGGAGCACTGCTCAATGCTTGCCCCAAGTAGGAGTGGAGCCTGAAGAAGCAACGGAAGCCGTGAGCAAGGAGCCGTGTCTTCGGAGATCGAAGAGGGTGGTTAAGCCACCGGCTCGGTACTGTGATGGGAATGCAGTGAGCTTTGTCTCCTACTTCTTTGCAGGCCCTCTGGATGAGCGAGAGCCTGCAAGCTTCAACGAGGCCACTGGAGTGAAGGAGTGGGAAGGTGCCATGAAGGAAGAGATTGATGCTCTGAAGAAGAATGAAACCTGGGACCTTGTGCCCAAGGTTGATGGCATTACTCCGGTTACTTGCAAGTGGGTATATAAGTTGAAGAAGAAGGCTGATGGGAGCATTGATCGATTCAAGGCTCGCCTGGTCGCTAGAGGATTCTCACAACAGTATGGAGAAGACTATGAGGAGACATTCAGTCCAGTTGCAAAGATGACATCTGTAAGAGTGGTGATCGCCTTGGCTGCTAGCAAGGGATGGAGGTTGTGGCAACTTGATGTGAAGAATGCTTTTCTTTACGGAGAGATTGACAAGGACATCTTCATGGATCAGCCGCTTGGTTTTGTCTCTGAAAAGCAATCCGGACTATGTCTGCAAACTCAGGAAGGCTCTCTATGGGTTGAAGCAAGCTCCTCGAGCGTGGTATGGGAAGATTGCAGAGTACTTGCAATTCTGTGGATACCTGGCTTATAACTCGGACTCAAGCTTGTTCGTCAAGAAGAAGGGAGAGCTAAGAGTCTTGGTCCTACTATATGTGGATGATATGATCATCACAGGGAATTCGGAGGAGGAAGTAGCAAGGCTCAGGGCTGAGCTTGCTATACGCTTCGAGATGAAGGACTTGGGAGAGTTGCATCACTTTCTCGGTCTGGAAGTGGAGAGGAAGGAGTGCGGGGTTCTCATTAGCCAGAAAGGGTATGCTGATCGCATTGTGAACGGTTTGGCATGGGCGAAGGGAAGAAGTGCTCTACTCCACTGGAACCTGGGCTGAAGCTTCGACGGGATGAGGGAAGGGTGCTTAATGATCCCTTGGTGTTCAGGGCTCTTGTTGGGAGCTTGATCTATCTAACGATTATAAGGCCGGATATAGCTTATGCTGTTGGCCGAGTAAGTCGGTATATGGCTGAACCAAGGCAATCTCATCTAGTGGCGGCGAAGGGAATTCTGAAGTATGTCAAGGTGACTTCTGAGATGGGACTCCTCTATGGAAGGGATGCGGAGTTTGCGTTGCTCGGGTACACGGATGCTGACTATGGCGGTGATTCGGATGATCGAAGGTCTACTTCTGGTTATGTGTTCACTTGCGGTTCAGCTAGCATCTCGTGGTGTAGCAAGAAGCAGGACTCGGTGTCGGTTTCAACCACGGAGGCGGAGTATAAGGCTTCGGCCTTGGCTGCTCGGGAAGCCGTTTGGTTGAGGTGGCTTATAGAGGATGTCCATGAAGAAGTGCAAGGGCCTACTTTACTCCGGGGTGACAATGAGAGTGCTCTCAAACTGGTAAACAATCAAGTGTGTCACGCCAGGACCAAGCATATAGAGATTGATCACCACTTCATCCGGGAGAAGGTGTTGGAGGGGTCTCTGCTGGTCGGGCATGTTCGGAGTGAAGATAATCTTGCTGACATCTTCACGAAGCCGCTGTCGAAGGGTCCTTTTGAACGCTTGCGCAGCTTGCTGGGCTTGGTCACCACTTCTCACTTCAAGGGGGAGTGTTGAAATTTGTGAAGTGGAAGTGGGTGACGGGACAGGCCGCGCGGCCTGTGCGGACAGCTTTGGCGGACTGGGCGGACTGGGCGGACTGTGGGTTGCGGCCTGGTGAAATGT
Organism: Platanthera guangdongensis; assembly: GCA_039583875.1. Lineage (NCBI taxonomy): Eukaryota > Viridiplantae > Streptophyta > Magnoliopsida > Asparagales > Orchidaceae > Platanthera > Platanthera guangdongensis. The sequence goes on along the minus strand of CM077154.1, from coordinate 103,467,489 downwards.
CTGGTGGAAGCCGGCTGTGTTCTTAGCGGGTTGTTGCATGGAGTCCGCGGTTTGGTGCAGCCTGGTATCTGCGGATAGAGAGGCTTGCGGACTGGTGCATTGCTCAGTGGTCGCGGGTGCAAGCTTGCGCTGTTGGCGGATTGGTTCGAGTTCGCGGGAAGCCTTGCGGACTGGTGTGTCCACGGTTTGGGCTGTTGCGGACTGGGCCTTGAGCTTGGCTGAGGCCTTGTCGAGCTCAGGTGTTACAGCAGGTCTTGCTGTGGAGACCGGTTGGCGGACTGGTGTTTGGAGTCCGGGAAGTAGCTGCTGTGTTGGACAAGTGCGAGGAGCTCGCGGACTGGTTGCGGTCTGTGCTAGGGTGTTTGGCGGACGGGACTTTGTGTCCGCCATGCTCGCACTGGCCCGTGATGGTTTTGGACTGGTCACACATTGTGCCAAGTTCATGGTGTCCGCTGTATCCGCGAAGTCCGCTGTGACCGGGCGAACTGTTGCTGTTTGCCTTTGGTCGTGGACTTGTGGCGGATTGAGGTGTGGGTCTTGCGGACTGCCTCGGAGTGGTGCGGACTGCCATTGAGGAGGGTGCTGCCCTGCAGTGGTTGGAGCTTTGCGGGCTGGTGCCTTGTCCGCTTAGCTTAGGCGGACTGGAGAGGGTTCGTCAATGGTTGCCTTGCTCCTGGCGGTTTCCCTTGGTGACTGGCTAAGTCCTCGCGGACTGAGCGGACGGTCGGTTGTGTTCGCGCGGACTGGGGCGGTGTCGCTATCTCATGGGCGGTGACCACACTCCTCACCTAGCCTATAAATAGGACCCCCCTGGCACATCTACAGCAACCTAAGTAACGTGAGTGAACAGTAAATTGGGTTGGGCGAGTGCTGCGGTCTGTGTTTTCCAGTCCGCGCGGATTGTTTCAGGCTGACGGTTTGCTGTGTGCAGGTCGCGCGGATAACTTCAAGGAGCCAGGAGTTTGGCTGTGACTTCGGTCAGTGCTTGGAAGTGTGCGGTCTCTGCGGACTCAGCAGGAGGTCGCTCTGCGGCTTGTCAGTTCTGTTTCAACTTTCCCAGCTTCAATAACCTGTCCGCCGGCTTTAGGCGGGTAGGGGAGTTCCTCAGTTCGGGTTCAGCAGGAGGCGAATAACGGTCTGTCCGCGCGGCCTCGCGGTCTCGGCAGACTCCGTGGTATTCGGCGGATTGCAGCATAGCTTGGGCGAGCTCAGCGGTCTCGGCGGTCTTGGCGACCTCGCGGTCTCGGCGGACTGGAGTGCTGTCCGCCCGGCTTGTTTTTTGGTTCTTTCTGTTTACAGCTGTAATACTAGCGAAATCATGTCTCGCTATGTATGCCTCGGATTGTAAAGAAGTGAATGCATAATAAGACCGTCTTGTGCTTCCATTGTTTTGTTGGGTGCAACCTCTAGTCCTTGGGTTTTCCGCAGGTTCAGCGTGCGAACTGGGTAGTTCCGAAGATATTAATTTGGTGTTTGGGCTATCTTGCTGACCACGTTGAGAAAATTTAACATGGCCATGGGTTACCCATCTATATATCATCCCAAGTGATTTCAACATGATCTAAACAAGATTTGCTCTTACGACAACTTACCGAAGTATTATCAAATCAATCCAATTAAACATAAGGAAATCAACAGGCCTCAAGCTATTTTGCAATAATAAATTGATCTCTAAAACAGTAAATATTATCATCCATAACACTTGGTGGTTAACATAAAATTATTTCTCCAAAATCTAGAATTAATTGCGACATTAGATCCACCAATTTCAAATCCACAACGTATGTAGAGACCCAGAATTTCAGCGCAGGATTAGCACTGGACAGCAACTTCGACCGGCGTTTCCTGAAGTTACAGGAATTCGGTGGAGGCGTGTAACCCCTCGTTGGAAAGATCTTTTCATGATCTACAACTTTCATATTCAGGTCACAACTCAGATCTGACAATAACTTACTCCAAATCGGCTTCAAAGTTCACTGCGCACAGAACACAATTTCTGTGTACAGGAATTGCCGGGCAGCAAACTCGATTAGGTTTTCCCGGGGCCACAGACATCACCTGAAGTCGTGCAACCACTCGTTGGAAAGGTATTTCCAAGGGCTACAACTTTAGTGTTTAGCCAAAAGCCCAGATCTGCACATATCCTACATACAAAGGGCCTATAAGATCGCTGCGCGCAGAATACAGATTCTGCGCGCATCTTAAAGGAAAATGAACGGCATCGGTTCGTCTTCCTCCTCAAGGCGATCGTTCCTAAATTTTCCAGAAATATTCTCCTCCCTTATTCAACCTCAAAGGCCATAAACTCCTCACGAGACCATCCACCCATCGTCATATTGAAGAAAAGGGGAAGGGTTGAAGAGATCTAAAATCTAGGATTCAAATCCTAGCATGGCCAAACCTAGAAATCTTCTCCTCTCCATCAAGCTCTCTTGAACCGATGTCTCTCCTAAATATCTAAGATCTAGCACCAAGGGAGAGGGTAGGAAACTCACATTGGCTCCAGCGGTACCACCATTTCTAGCCATGGATCCCGTAGTTCTCCTTGGCGGCATCTTCTTCGGTAGGACTTGCTCCAGCAGTCTTCCTCTCACCAGGAGTTCTCACAGGAGATAGGGGGTGAAATGAGAGTGAAAATGGCTAGGGTTTCCTCTGCCCCTTATAAGCAAAATATGACACGGGTAGGGACACGGCCGTGTCCGTACCCGTGTCCCGCTTCCGCGAAACGGCCGTGGCGGTTTCCATGTCGGTTCAATGTTTGATACGGGTAGGGACACGCCCGTGTCCCGACCCGTGTTCACATGACACGGCCGTGTGCCTGGCCGTGTCATTGGCCGTGTACTACTCGGGTTGCATCTCGACACTTCTCGTCGAGCTCAACTCGACGCACACAGGTAGGGACACGCCCGTGTCACTACCCGTGTTCCCCGCTCGACGCATCTCGACGATTCTCGACGATATTGACACGGCTCGTCGAGCTCAACTCGACGCACACGGGTAGGGACACGCCCGTGTCACTACCCGTGTTCCCCGCTCGACGATTCTCGGCGATTCTCGACGATCTCGACACGGCTCGTCGAGCTCAACTCGACGCACACGGGTAGGGACACGGCCGTGTCACTACCCGTGTCATCTCCCGTGTCACTCTGCACTGATTTCTCCACTTCTCCACAAGTGCAGCCCAATTCCCTGCACTTCTCAGGACTTGAGTCAACCCTCCTGAATCAAAACACATACACTAGGGGCCTAGAGCGATTCGGGACGTTACAAATCCTATAAACAAAATAAAAGATTTCGTCCCCGAAATCAGGCTTAGGCTGTGTGGAAAAAAAAGCTTAACAGGAAATTTATCATACGTTTTTAAATAAGACTACCTTGGGCAAACAACTCCGGGTAGCGTTGCTGCATCAAATCCATTGGCTCCCAGGTGTACTCCTCCTTCCCATGATTCAACCATTGCACCTTCACTAAGGGGACACTTTTGCGGCGTAATGTTCTTGTCTCGCTGTCAACAATCCGCACCGGCTCTAGTCGCACAGATCTATCCGACGCCACTGCACCGTCAGTAGTGGGAATAAATTGGTCGGGCCGCAATAGTGCTTTTCGAAGCGACGATACATGGAACACGTCGTGAAGATTTTCTAGTTCCGGTGGTAACTCCAACCGATAGGCCAACGGGCCAATTCTTTCCAATATAGTATAAGGCCCAACATACCTTGGGCTGAGCTTTTTCACTCCCCGCACCCGTGACACTCCATGCATCGGCCGAATCTTAAGGAACACTTTTTCGCCCACCTAAAACTCCACCATCCGGTGCTTTTTATTGTAATATTTCGCCTGTCGAATTTGAGCCTCCAACATGCGATCCCGTATCAATCTGACCGCCGCATCAGTATCATCTATGTATTCGTTTCCCAATGCCTTCGGATCTTCATCTTGCACCCAAGACAAGGGAGTCCTGCACCTTCTTCCGTAAAGGGCTTCATGGGGCGTCATGCCGATGCTCGCCTGATGGCTATTATTATAGGAGAATTCCACCATGGGCAAGAGCCTTTCCCATGGCTCTCCTCTGTCCAGCACACATAACCTCAATAAATCTTCTAGTGACCTGATGGTCCTTTCAGACTGCCCGTCAGTCTGTGGATGAAATGCGGTACTAAAGGTTAGGCGTGAGCCCAAATACGCCTGTACCGCCTTCCACTCATTGGATGTAAACCGACCATCCCTATCCGAACAATTGTCTTGGGCACGCCAGATACCGTACAAATTGCTCCACAAAAAGGCGTACCAAAACATCCACGTGTGCTTCCTTCTTCATTGGAATGAACCGGGCCACCTTTGTTAGTCGATCCACAATAACCCACACCGAATCATTCCCGGAGCGGGAACGAGGTAACCCATGAACAAAATCCATGGAGATATCCTCGAACTTCCATTCGGGGATGGGCAGCGACTGCAACAAACCACCGGGACTCCTGCATTCAGCCTTCACTCTTTGGCAAGCTTCGCAATGTGTAACATAGTAGCGAACATCCTTCTTCATTCCCGACCAACACATGGTCTTCCGCAGTCCGGCATACATCTTAGCAATACCCGGATGCATTGAATATTGAGAGGAATGCGCCTCTCTCAATATATCCTCCCGAATTTTGCCGCGCTTGGGAATATAGAGTCGGCCACGAAAATAAATGAGGCCGTCTTTGAGTGTGTACTCATCGGTGGTCCCATCTTCAATTGCCTTGATTGCCGGGGCCAAGGCCGCATCCATTCCTAGCTCCACCCGAATCCGGTCTCGGATATCACAAACTATGCTCATGTTGGCCAAATACTCCGCATACTCTGCCGAAGGATCTTTGAATACTAGAGTAATTTCCATCTCCTCGATCATCCGAGCCAACTCCATACTCATCAGCCGAGACTCTGGGCTAGAGCCTGGCACTTTTCTACTCAAGGCATCGGCTACCGAGTTCGCTTTCCGGGGTGGTAGTTCATGGTGAAGTCATAGTCGCATAGAAATTCCAACCACCGCCGTTGTCTCAGGTTCAACTCCTTCTGAGTGTGAACATACTTCAAGTTTTTGTGATCGGAAAAGATCTCGCAGTGCACGCCATATAAATAATGTCTCCAGACCTTCAAAGCGAACACCACGGCTCCCAACTCCAAATCATGAACCGGGTAATTGATTTCATGTTTCTTTAACTGCCTTGAAGCATAAGCGATCACATGCCTGTGCTGCATCAGCACCGCTCCCATCCCTTGGTATGATGCGTCCGTGTAAACTTGGAATCCTTCCTTCCCAGACGGTAGTGCAAGGATGGGGGCGGAGGTAAGCCTATCTTTCAATTCTTGAAACGCCGCCTCACATTGAGGTGTCCACTCAAATGGCACACCCTTCTTCGTCAAGGAGGTAAGGGGAAGGGCAATCTTGGAAAAACCTTTCACGAACTTGCGGTAGTACCCAGCAAGTCCAAGAAAGCTTCGTACATCGTCCGCCGACTTCAAGGGCGACCACTCCTTCACGGCCCGCACCTTAGCTGGATCCACAGCTAATCCTGCTCCACTGATCACATGCCCCAAGAAGGCAACCTCCTTAAGCCAGAATTCACACTTGCTAAACTTGGCATACAAGGCGTGCTCCTTCAATTTCTTCAAAACTAGGGTCAGGTGCTCGACATGCTCCTCCTCCATCTTTGAGAAGACTAAGATGTCGTCGATGAAAACGATGATGAAGATGTCCAAGTATGGTTCAAACACCTTGTTCATCAGGCTCATGAATGCCGAAGGTGCATTCGTGAGCCCAAACGGCATTACTGTGAACTCATACAAACCATATCTCGAACTGAAGGCTGTTTTCTGAATATCCCCCTCTTGTATCCTCAACTGATAGTATCCGGAGCGCAAGTCTAGTTTAGAGAACCAATGTGCTCCCACTAATTGATCGAACAACTCGTCGATCCGAGGTAGCGGATAAGTGTTCCGCACAGTCAATCGATTGAGTTCCCGATAATCTATGCACAATCGCAGGGTTCCATCCTTCTTCTTTACGAACAACACGGGGCACCCCATGGTGATGAACTGGGGCGAACGAACCCTGAATCTACTAGTTCTTGTAGTTGAACTCTAAACTCCGCGAGTTCTTTTGGGGCCATTCCGTACAGAGTCTTAGATACAGGCTTGGCACCTGGTACTAAATTAATCTGGAAATCGACCTCTCTATGCGATGGTAATCCTGGTAGCTTCTCAGGAAATACCTCGGGAAAATCCCGCACAACCCGTACATCCTTTAATTCCAACGCTTCCTCCTTCAACTCGAACCAGATCATGAAGACCTCGTCCCCCTTCATATGAGCTTTTACAACCTGGACGGAAGATAACATCATGCGAGGAGCGAAGCCAATACCTTGGAAGATGACGTCAGAGTCTCCATGTCTCAAATAGATCCGCTTCTCCGCGCAGTCGATCCTTGCGAAGTGCCAATCGAGCCATGCCATGCCCAAAATGATGTCAAACTCCGGCATTCTCAGAACCGTGGCCGGTGTATCAAAGGCCTTCCCATCAATAAATAACTCCAACTCGCACTTGGCGGTCGCGATCATCTCCGAGCCGTCCGGAAGGCGTACACGTCGGGCTATTCCCGTGAAGTACTGAACATCCCCCACGTCTTTTATGAAATCCTCGGACACAAAAGAGTGTGAGGCACCGGTATCGAACAGCGCATAGGCCGTCTTCCCGCCAATAATCACGGTGCCTAAGTGCCAACGACCAAAACTTATTGCTAGTGTCTAATAAGTTCTATTCAATTCATGTTAAACCATGCAAATATGTAAACTAATTAAATCATACCTGCAATCACATCTTGTGGGTTCCGTTCCTGCGCCATGTCAAGTGCGTACACCTGATCCCGGACGGTCCGGGTTTTCCTCTTGGCGGTCCTCGTCCTCGACCACGCATATATCCCCGTCCTCGTGGAGCTGGTGGAGGGAGAGCAGGAGGGAGAGCAGGAGGGAGAGCAGGAGGGACGTTCCCATCTAGCTGCGGGCAAAAACGTTGGATGTGGCCCGGCTGGTTGCACTCGAAGCACACCAGACCACGACGCCCTTCAGGTTGTTGAAATCGCTGAGGCTGTGGGGGTGGAGGCAACGCAGGCGGCTGCGGAACTGGATGCTCCACCCTATAGTTTCGGTGGACACGCCCGCCACCTCTTTGATAACCTCTTCCTCCTCTGAAGTCTCGCCTCCTTCTATTCCATGGGCCGGCTTCCATCACGTCCTCCGCAGGCCTCTTACTACATCCCATGTGGTCCGCCTCCAATCTTTTCGCCATATCAATGATCTCCGCCAAGCTACCATCCGCTATAAACAAAAGGGACTGCCTTAGGGGATCTCGCAGCCCTTTATAGAAGCGCTTGGCATAACCTCTGTCATCCAACTCATAAGAGTCCGCAAACCTTGCGAGATGCTGGAATTCCCGCTGGTATTCTGTGACCGACTTTGATCCCTGCTTTAGTAGAAGGAACCTTTGCTCAAGCTCATCTCGGGCCGATGTAGGGATAAAGTGCTCCAAGAAAACACCCGAGAATTCACTCCAACTTATCTCTGTGTAGATCCGGCCTTGGAAGGTAGAGCCCATGAGGGACTTCCACCACCTCTTCGCATGTAAGTCCAAGACGGACACTGCCAATGTCACTGCCATGTTGGCTGGGCAACGGATACCGGCCAACAACTCCTGTATCGTGTCTAGCCATTCCTCTGTACGTATGGCTAACTCCGTCCTAAGGTAGACGGGAGGGGAGAGAGCCCGGAAGGTGCTCAGCCAGTTGGAGCTCGGGGCCTGTTGTTGCACCGGAGCCTGATGTGCCTTAAAAGCATCAAGAATGGCGGTGAGCGTCTGCCCCAACTCAGACTGTTCGAACTGAGTGGGTATGGGAGGGGTAGGAGTGCCCCCCATCGGCTCAACATGCAGTGGAATCTACACGTACACGACAAATTTGTGGTCAGGTTGGCTAAACTTAAGGTCTAAGTTGGACAAACTTAATGTGAATTACATATGGGCACACCACTGCTTCCGCTAAGTCAGTTTGTCCCCAAACTGACTAACCAAACGGGGGTGGCACCATTGTTGAATGACTTCGTAGTTGAGGATCGTGGCAAACTGATACCATTTGTAAGACCCTCCTCCCCGGATCCCAAAACACGGCACGAAGGGGGAGTCTTATGCCGGAACAGCCGCCTTGCGGTAGCATTAGCACACGGGCTAACCTGTACCACAAGACGCCTATTCCGCCGGCTACAACAATATCAATATATCATGCCAACCCAACCAAATAAATAAACAGAAGTCAATTCCACACTAAGTTATAATGTCCAAATACATCAATAAAGAGAAGCTAGAACATGCTTCTACAATATATCAGAGTACAGCTAAACATTGCCCAAACGGGCTACATCAGAGTAATCAAAACACTAACATCTGTAACAGATGGTATCGACGACACCGTCACATCAGGCCCTGTCGTCCTGGCCTGGCTGTCCTGCTGTGTAGTCTGCGGCTGCTCTACCTGCGGCGTGACCTCCTAAAAAGGAAGACGTAGCAACCGTTAGTCGAAACGACTAAGTGGTTTCACATCCGCTCTCCCGGCGACTCCTCGGCACCGGGCGGAGAAAAGGAACAAGAGTATAGTATATAATAAGTATGCAAGTAAAGGAAGTACAAGCAGGTGGCAAGTAATGTAAGAGTAACAACATCATAATCAGCATTTAAGTAAGAGCTACACTAAACTAGCAAGTATAAGTAACAGCAGGAAAGTAACTTAACTTATAAGAATGCCCATACAAACTTATAAGTTAAGGATCGGGTTATATAAAAGTAACTCATCGTATAAGAGTGCCCATACAAACTTATACGACGAGGATCTTATGGTGCAATGATATGAAATGCTATAAATGCTATGCAATGACTCACCCATGCACACCCATGCAATTGCTATGTCGACACAGACTATAGTTCCCACTTTTCGAGCAGGTAGCTAACCTCTCAGGCATCAGCCGCCATGGCCAGCCGGTGACAGTAGAACGGGCACTTCTACTACTAGGCGGGTATCACACTACTTCACCTAGGCCTCCGTACGTCTCAACGCTAAGAACACAACAGCGGAGCCCATGCATACTATCGCCCAGCGGGGTCTTGGGTAGATGTGCACCAAGAACACAGCCCGAACTGGCCTTGCGTGACCCGGAAGGGGCCTCGGAAGAAAGCACGAGGGCACAACCCAACCGTTCACATGGTCGGAGGGGCCTCGGGACGTGCACACCGAGGACACAGCCCAAGCCGACCAAGTCTAACTGTCCAACTCCCGTCGGTGTGACGACTGGCGAGCCCGTAGACCTGCCACACTATCCTTAACCCAGGATTATGACACCGCTTGTCGACTCACACCACATGCAATTTCACAACCTCATCATACCATGGAAGGGCCTCGGAGTGAGCACGAGGACACTGCCCAACCATCCATCCACACCTTACCTCAACATAACCAAAACAAGTGACGGTCAACACCGCACTTACATCCCTTTACAACACTACCCGTAGGGAGACGACTCTCTAAGTATTGGACTCCTAAATTCAATCCGATATAAAACATATGCATGGCCATGGGTTACCCATCTATATATCATCCCAAGTGATTTCAACATGATCTAAACAAGATTTGCTCTTACGACAACTTACCAAAGTATTATCAAATCAATCCAATTAAACATAAGGAAATCAACAGACCTCAAGCTATTTTGCAATAATAAATTGATCTCTAAAACAGTAAATATTATCATCCATAACACTTGGTGGTTAACATAAAATTATTTCTCCAAAATCTAGAATTAATTGCGACATTAGATCCACCAATTTCAAATCCACAACGTATGTAGAGACCCAGAATTTCAGCGCAGGATTAGCACTGGACAGCAACTTCGACCGGCGTTTCCTGAAGTTACAGGAATCCGGTGGAGGCGTGTAACCCCTCGTTGGAAAGATCTTTTCATGATCTACAACTTTCATATTCAGGTCACAACCCAGATCTGAAAATAACTTACTCGAAATCGGCTTCAAAGTTCACTGCGCACAGAACACAATTTCTGTGTACAGGAATTGCCGGGCAGCAAACTCGATTAGGTTTTCCTGGGGCCACAAACATCACCTGAAGTCATGCAACCACTCGTTGGAAAGGTATTTCCAAGGGCTACAACGTTCGTGTTTAGCCAAAAGCCCAGATCTGCACATATCCTACATAAAAAGGGCCTATAAGATCGCTGCACGCAGAATACAGATTCTGCGCGCATCTTAAAGGAAAATGAACGGCATCGTTCGTCTTCCTCCTCAAGGCGATCGTTCCTAAATTTTCCAGAAATATTCTCCTCCCTTATTCAACCTCAAAGGCCATAAACTCCTCACGAGACCATCCACCCATCGTCATATTGAAGAAAAGGGGAAGGGTTGAAGAGATCTAAAATCTAGGATTCAAATCCTAGCATGGCCAAACCTAGAAATCTTCTCCTCTCCATCAAGCTCTCTTGAACCGATGTCTCTCCTAAATATCTAAGATCTAGCACCAAGGGAGAGGGTAGGAAACTCACATTGGCTCCAGCGGTACCACCATTTCTAGCCATGGATCTCGTAGTTCTCCTTGGCGGCATCTTCTTCGGTAGGACTTGCTCCAGCAGTCTTCCTCTCACCAGGAGTTCTCACAGGAGATAGGGGGTGAAATGAGAGTGAAAACGGCTAGGGTTTCCTCTGCCCCTTATAAGCAAAATATGACATGGGTTGGGACACGGCCGTGTCCGTACCCGTGTCCCGCTTCCGCGAAACGGCCGTGGCAGTTTCCATGTCGGTTCAATGTTTGACACGGGTAGGGACACGCTCGTGTCCCGACCCGTGTTCACATGACACAGCCGTGTGCCTGGCCGTGTCATTGGTCGTGTACTACTCGGGTTGCATCTCGACACTTCTCGTCGAGCTCAACTCGACGCACACGGGTAGGGACACGCCCGTGTCACTACCGTGTTCCCCGCTCGACACATCTCGACGATTCTCGACGATCTCGACACGGCTCGTCGAGCTCAACTCGACGCACACGGGTAGGGACACGCCGTGTCACTACCCGTGTTCCCCGCTCGACGATTCTCGGCGATTCTCGACGATCTCGACACGGCTCGTCGAGCTCAATTCGACGCACACGAGTAGGGACACGGCGTGTCACTACCCGTGTCATCTCCGTGTCACTCTGCACTGATTTCTCCACTTCTCCATAAGTGCAGCCCAATCCCTGCACTTCTCAGGACTTGAGTCAACCCTCCTGAATCAAAACACACACACTAGGGCCTAGAGCGATTCGGGACGTTACAGATAGAAGGTTCAGAGGGTGAGGGTTCAACAGCAGTAGAGACAAAGCTTTCAGCTGCTGCCTTGTTCTCTTCTTCAATGTCTGGCAGAATGAGCTCATCCAGATCAGGCATGGGAGAATCATCCATGACAAAATCTGGGACAAAGCAGACTTCTGGAATAGACATAGGAATTGGAACAGCAGTAGGAGCAGCAAAGGTGTCACAGAGTTGCTTGGCAACTGCTGGACTAGCTGGAGAGGTATACTGGACAATAGCCAAATATGGCTTAGCAACCTCTGCTGAAGGAAGCTTCATATATACAGGATCAAATGTATGAAGTATCTCAGATAAATTAACTGTGGGATTTATAAGGAAATCACCAGCATTTGTTATTGTATCGACTGACTCATCAAAGCTAATGTCAGTGTCCATAAATTGATTAAAATCTATTGCTGTATCTGTAACTACAACTGCATTATCAAGCACTGTATCAACTGTATCTGTATTTTCAAAAACTATATCTACAGTATCAGCTGTATCTGTATTTTCAAAAACTGTATCTGCAGTATCAACTGTATTGTCAAAAACTGTATCAACCTCTGCAGCTGCTGCACCAGCTTCATCATGGAGTATCTCCCCTGCCTGGTTCAGGAGAACCTGGAGCCAGGCCCCTGAATGAAGAGGGGGCAGCAGAAAGGGCTGTGATTTGTGCAGACAGAGAATTAATGGAATTCTCCAGAGGTGTAATGGACTCTGTGATGAGTGATTGAATTAGAGGAGTCGGAAGAGAGATGATAGAGGGAATGGTGGAAGAGTCCAGAAGTGGAGAAAGAATGGTGGAGGGGATAGAAGCAGAGGAGGAAGGAAGAATATGTGGAGGGGATAATGGAGGGAGAACAATTTATGGTTCAGTGGGTATGGTGTAGGATGGAATAGTGGATAGGTGTTGGGGAAGAGGGGATTGAGGAGGTGAGGGAATATGTGTTTCAGAGGGGGAAACTGGAGGTGTAGGGATATGTGCAGGATCAAGCGGTGGAGATTGATGTTGAGGTGGAGTCAATTGAGGTGCAGGAGGAGTGGGAAGAGATTGAGTAGGTGGAATGGCCACTTCAGTGTCAGGGTGGGGAGTGACCTTGACGGTCCTTGTGCACTCAGAAGCGTTGATGGAGGAGGAGGAACCCTTGGAGGGTTTGGTGATTGTCCTCTCCCATCTGCCAAACAAGGCGCAGGTGAGGCGCTTGCTGCATTGATGAATGTGGTCGGGGAGACCAAACATTCACTGGCCATTTCCTGGAGGAAAATCCTCAGGATTCTGCCGTAGCAGACTTCCTTCTTGCTTGTTTTCTTCTTGATTAGGTCAAAGAAGACCATGCCCCAGTCGACCTGTTGTTTGTTGAGCACTGCGCACATAATCAAGAATTAATGGCAAGTGATATAGTCATGTGCCGAGTGCTTGCCCATCAGAATTTTTCCTACAATGTCGGCCAAAAATTGATAGGCGGCAGACAGTTGCTTCTTTAGAAGCTTATTAGGGTTGCTGCGGAGAAACCCATTACCTTCAACATATCAGAATATTCTTCAGCGTCCATTTCCAAGTTGTCTTCACCATTGATCAGTCCAAAAATTTCAGAAAGTACTGCTGGAGACAGGGAAACGGTAGTGTTTCCAATATGTCCTGTCAGATCTCCGTCTTCAGAAACGGTTGTAGTGTATACACATTCTCTTATCTCGGTTGAGTGTAGCTTAATGCTGCGAGTCATGAAATCCTGAGATGCAATTCTTCAATTAATTCCAGGATATAAGAAAGATTGGATCTGAATGTTGGAAAGACTCAAAATCCTTGGAGAATGCTGCATCAAACTTCATCGCCGCAAGTGCTCCTGGAGGAATCGCCATTGATGACCTTCAAAGAAAATCACAGAGAAAACGGCGATCAAGAGCAAAGGAACTGAAAGCGCGGGACGGAGGTCGAAGAAAACCTAGATATAAGATTTTCGGAATATGAATCGACAAGCTCCGTTCCACGAAAAGAGACAGATCTTCGAACTGAGGTCGACGAAATAAGTTAGAGGTGAGTAGTTCGTCGAACTCATTTAGAAGAATTAAAAACAGTTCGTCGAACTCCGTTCGACGAAATGGTTTCTGAAGCAAGGTTCGTCGATCTCGGTCGACGAAAATTATTTCCACACAGAAAATTCGTCGATCTCCGTTCGACGAGAATCTCTCAAACTTTCCCTAATTCGTCAAACTCCGTTCGACGAATTCTGGAAAATTCGTCGAATGCAGACAAAAATTAATTTAACTCTTCTCCATTTATCATTCCCAGTTGATTTATAAAGAACAGATGGGTTTTTCTCATCTAAAGGTTTGGTGAAAATATCTGCTCTCTGTAAATCAGTATGAATATGAATCAAGTTAATCTTCTTTTTGTCTACATTATCTCTAATGAAATGATGTCTTATTTCAATATGTTTAGTCCTAGAATGATGAACTGGATTCTGAGCTATAGCAATAGCACTTGTATTATCACAAAATAAGGTTGAATTATTTAAGTTGATACCATAATTTAGGAGCTAGTTTTGTATCCATATCATCTGTGAACAGCAGCTGCCAGCAACCATATACTCTGACTCAGCAGTTGATGTAGACACATATGTCTGCTTTTTGCAAAACCAAGAGACAAGTCTCATACCCAGGAACTGGCAAGTTCTAGAGGAACTTTTTCTGTCCACTCTACATCCAGCATAGTCAGCATCTGAGTATCCAGTTAACTCAAATTCTGACTCTGCAGGATACCAGAGTCCTAAACTAGGACAACTCTTTATATATCTCAAAATCCTTTTTAGAAAAATAAGATGAGATTCTTTAGGATTCACTGGAATCTAGAACAAAGGCATGTGGCAAACATTATGTCAGGCCTGCTAGCTGTTAAGTATAATAGGGATCCAACAATTGCCCTATAATGTTTCTGATCTACAGGTTTCCCTGCTGCATCAGAATCCACAACAGCATTTTTAGCCATAGGTGTTTTCATTCCTGAAGCATCACCCATCCCAAACTTTTTAATAATCTCTTTGGCATACTTAGATTGGGAGAGGAAGATACCATCAGTGAGCTGCTTCACTTGGAGACCAAGGAAGTAGGAAAGCTCACCCATGCTACTCATCTCAAATTTGGAATGCATGAGGTCAGCAAACCTCTTGCACAATTTGGGATCAGTAGACCCAAAAATAATGTCATCCACATATATTTGTACCAATAAGAATTGGTCCTTATGATGTGTAGTGAAAATGGTTTTATCTATGATTCCTCTTGTAAATTTATGCTCTAAGAGAAAGCTAGCTAGGGTCTCATACCAAGCTCTTGGAGCTTGCCTTTAAATCATAGAGAGCTTTATGTAATTTGTAAACATAAGAGTGTTGTGATAGAGAGATAAAACCTGGAGGTTGTTCTACATAAACCTCTTCTTGAAGTACACCATTCAGAAAGGCACTCTTACTTCCATCTGGAATACTTTGAACTTTTTTAGGCTGCATAGGCTAGGAATATTCTAATGGCCTCCAACCTTGCAACAGGGGCAAAGGTTTGGTCATAGTCTATTCCTTTCTCTTGCATATAGCCTTAAGCAACAAGTCTAGCCTTGTTTCTTACTATGTTCCCTTGTGCATCCAATTTGTTCCTATAGACCCATTTGATTCCAATAACTGGGTAGTTATGGGGTCTTGGAACCAAATCCCAAACTCTACATCTCTCAAATTGATTCAGTTCCTCTTGCATTACAAGAATCCAGTGGGGATCTTGCTCAGCTTCATGGATGGTGAGAGGTTCAATTTGAGAGAGAAAACATGCATGCATCAAGTCTTGATTGAGCTGATGTCTTGTTTGTACACCAACTGAAATGTCTCCAATCACTTGAGATCTGGGGTGATCTCTAAGTGTGACATGATCAGTTGGTGGAGTTGGTTGAGTAACAACTTCTGTAAATAATTCCTCTTGAGGAATGGTACTGGCTTTTGATGGAAGTTCAGTTACTTCCTCTTGGACTTCTTCTTCACTATCTTCAGCAGCTTGTGGAGTGGGATGAGTTGGAACCTCTTGGGTAAGGTTTAGTCCATCCATAGACTCACATAGTGGTGAAACCTGCAAAGAACTATTGGTAGAAATGTCTTTCTCCTTATAAGACATGTTAGCTTCATCAAAAGATACATGGACAGATTCTTCAATTTTAAGGGATGATTTGTTGAAAACCCTATAGGCCTTGATTACTTGGGAATATCCTAGAAAAATCCCTTCTTCAGCCTTAGCCTCAAATTTTCTAATGTATCTTTTGTTATTAGTGTGGATGTAACATATGCAACCAAAGACTTTAAAGTAAGTGATTTTAGGTTTCTTTTCTTTAAGTAATTCATATGGGGTCTTATGTTTTAGTTTATGTATAAGACATCTGTTCAGGACATAGTTAGCTGTGTTTACAGCTTCTGCCCAAAAGGATAGAGGCATGTAAGCATCTGCTAACAATGTACCTGCAGCTTCAATGAGTGTCCTATTTTTCCTTTCAGCAACCCCATTTTGTTGGGGAGTTCTAGGAGCTGAGAAGCACTGCCTGATACCTTCCTTCTCACAGAACTCATGCATAAGAAGAGACTCAAACTCTGTGCCATGATCATTTCTGATCAATGCAACATGAGTAGAGAACTCAATCTGTATGGTCCTGAGAAAATCTGTAAGAACTTTGAATGTATCTGACTTAGCTCTCAGAAAGGCTACCCAACTGAATTTGGAGAAATCATCAACAATGACTAAGGTGTAAGACTTCCCTCCTAGGCTTTGTACTGCAATGCATCCAAAAAGATCCACATGAAGCAGATACAATATCCTAGGTGAATCACTTTTATTAATGGATTTGAAACTAGTTTTAGTTTGCTTGCCTAGTTGACAAGATCTGCATAGGCTTTCCTTCTTATAGGGACCAGAAGGTAAACTCTAACAAGGTTGTCTTTAGATAACCTAGATATGTTCTTAAGGTTTACATGTCCTAGCCTTTGTGTCATAACTCATTTTGGTTACTAGTGATATTAAGTAAACAAATATCAGTTGTGGCAGAAATGAAATCTACTAAATATATGTTTCCTTGTCTAAGTCCAATTAAAATAGTTTGGTTTTTATCATTTATAATAGAGCAAGAGGTAGAGTTGAAATGTACCTGATAACCTTCATCACATAATTGACTTATGGATATAAGGTTATGTTTAAGTTCTCTTACATATGTCACCTTTTTGAAGGTTACTGCTCCAATGCTTACTCTTCCATATCCATCTGACTGACCACTGTTTGAGTCTCCAAATATCACCTTTGGTCCTATCTTGGACTTATAGTTGGAGAGATTGCTTTGCTGCCAGTCATGTGCTTGGAGCAGCCACTGTCCAGGTACCAGGTCCGACTTAACCTTGGACAGCTCTTCACCTGTACCAGCATTAAAAGATAAAGATCAATTGTTCTTGACCCAGGTTACCTTGGGTCCTTGGTTTGGCTGAAAAGTAAAACTAGAAATGACTGATAAGGCAGGTTGAGACTTATACCCTAGAGTGTGATATCTCCAAGGTGGGATTATCCAATCAGCTACTGGATTAAATGTCTTGTTAGCTGCTTTAAAATTTCTATAGGAGAAGTGATTTATATTTGGTCGTTCTGGGATCGATGAATTATTGTGAGTTCGTCGACCAGAGTTCGAAAAATGGGGATGAGATCGTCGACCTCCACTCAGAGAATGACCATGGTCATTTTCTGCATCCCACGTTTGTCGACCTCTACTCGACGAACCATACACAGTTCGTCGATCACAGTTGGACGAATAATTATTTCTGAAGTTTGCGTTCAGCATTCGTCGATCGGGGTTCGACGAACTTGCAGGATTTCGTCGATCTGAGTTCGATGAATTCTGCTGAACTTGGTTTTTAACAGCTTTTTCTGTTTTCTGTTTCTATTGTCTAGGGGATTTGACTTGTTTTCTGACATGGGTTTTTCAATTAGTTTCTCTTTACCCTTAGCAGTGATAAACTTTATGGGAGTAGAAAGTATATTCTTCTTTATTATGGGGGGTAAACTTGATGAAGCACCCAAGCCCAGCCTGCCAGTTAATCTGACATTTACTGTGCTTGTGATATCCATCAGCTTGAGGCTTCTCCCATTGAGAGATTGCTCAAGTTGTTTTGCCTCAAATAATTCAGATTTTAACTTGATTATCTGTTCATTAGCTAGAGTCAATTGATCAGTTAGTTTTCTATTTTCTGTGCTGACAGATTCAAGGTTTTCGAGTCTAGTCCTCAAGGTTTTTATTTCTTTCTCTGAGTTTATTAGATCCATGCACATAGTTTTAAATTCTACTTTAGATAAGTCAGAATTGAAATCAAAACTAGAAATCACCTGATCAGCCTCTGAGTCTGAAGCACCTTCATCTTCAGAATCCTCTTCTGATCCACAGTTGCTTCTGGAGGCATCTATTGCCATTAGGCACACCTCCTTGGATCTGGCTTCTTCCTCTTCTTCACTGGAGCTGGAGGAGGATGTTTCCTCTTCTGTGTCACTCCAGGACTCAACAACAAATCCTTTGTCTTTCCTTTTATATTTGTTGGAGGAGGGTCTGCTGCTTTGTTTTCTTCTGGAATCCTTGTCCCTGCCCTTGTCCTTTTTCTGATTCTCTGGGCATTCTGAAATATAGTGCCCAGGCTTTCTGCATCCAAAACACACAACCTCCTTAGTTGTTGTCTTGTCATATTTGGGCTTATCATCCTGCCTCGATGATTTTCTTTTAAAGTCCTTTCTTGCCATTTTGTAGAATCTTTTGGCAAAAAGACTCATTAACTCTTCATTGGATGTAGATGTTTCATTGTCTTCAGAAGCCTTGAAGGCCAAGCTGTGCTCCTTCCTAACTGGGGTAGTTGCCTTCTGTTCTACTGCCTCTCTTGATTTGACAAGCTGCTCATATGACTTCAGCTTGCCTAACAGATATTCTGTTGAAATCTCATTGAGGCTTCTGGCTTCTTTGATTGCCCAGATTCTGGAATCCCATGAACTGGGGAAACACATCAGTATCTTGTCATTCACCTCAGTTAATGTGATGTCCTTGTCAAGAGTCTTGAGTTCACTGATGATTAAACTTAATTTATTGTACATCTCAGCCACATATTCTGTCTCATCCTTTTTGAAATTCTCATAGAGAGAAATGAGACTAGATCTCCTATCCTTTCTTTCATCAGCTGAGCCTGATACCATTTGGTTGAGAGAGTCCCAAATGGCCTTGGCTGAGGTGCACTCAGCCACCTTCTGAAATATGTCATCTGACATTGTTTGGGCCAGAATATTCATAGCCTTTGCATCAACCATCTTGGCTTTCTTATAGGCTTCAGTATTGTCTGGAGGTGGTACTGTACTCAGATTAGTTGATGTGCTGGCAAAAGTTGCAGGAGATGGAGGAACACCTATTGAAATGACAGAAAAAATATCCTCATCAATGGAGTTCATATATAATATAATTCTTGCCTTCCAGATGGCAAACTTATTAAGATTGCACACTGGAGGTCTGATGCTTGTATAATCCTTGTTTTGGGCCATGTCTATGAGAAGGATAAGTCCAATAACAGAATAAAAACAAACAGATCTAACTAAGGGATCTTTGGGTTCAGGTGTTAGCCTGTACAACCAATCAGGTATGGTATGTTAACCAACCTGTAAGGTCTGGTGATTTAACCAACCTCCCTCTGATACCAATTGAAAGTTCAGGAGGTATGCTTGATACCACCTGAAGGTATTAGTTAGAACAGATATACTCTAGAGGGGGGGGGTGTGAATAGAGTATGTTGGTGATTTTAAAACTTTTACAACTGTTGTTGTATTTTAGGTGTGTGTGCAGGGAAGCAAATACAATAAACCAAGATGCAGCAACTATCTAATCACAGCACATTCACAGAGCAAGGCCATAAAATAAAAAGAAAGAAAGCAACCAGACGACACAAGAATTTTATAGTGGTTCCCCAAATATGGATAGTCCACTCTTCTACCACCCTGGTAGGAATTCACTGCAGGAAGCGGTTGATCAGGTGTCCTGGCACCAATAGGGTTTTGATCAGGTTCCCAAAAACCAAACCCTCAAGTCTTTTGGAGGGAGACTTGCAACCAAAATAATTTTGAAGGGAATTAAAACCATGTACAGAGGTGGAGTGAGAGGGTGATGAGTTCTTCTCTTTCTCAAGTCAAATGAGAAGACTTGTGGATTGTTGTTTAGCAGCTTTGCTCCCCTGAGATGTAGAATGAATCAGGAAGAATGCTGGAGCACTGCTTCAGGGTGATAGGTCTTCAAAGACCTAGATTTCCTGCTCCAGAGAAAGTCTCCAGGAACTTCTTGTGACTGATATGAATGTATTGTCTTTGAAGTTATCCTGAGTAAATGCAGATGAAGAAGACTCTTGATATTGATGTAGTGTTCTTCTTCTTCTTCTTCTTGATCAGTTTCTCTCTGGGCCAAGAATGAATTCCTTTTTCTGTGTTGTCTGAATCACTGTCTGTCTTTTTTTTGTTATTGTTGTTGTCGCTCACTGTATTACTAACTCTTTCTGTATATGTCCAATGTCTCATAAGAAACATTCGAATTTTGAATATAGAGCAGTAATGGCAGACGACCTGGAAAGGAAGCATCAATTAATTATTTCCCCAACTGTTTCCATGGGAAAATGGCATGTAATAATCCAGGATTAACTTCGCATTCTAACGGTAGTATTCTGGGAAGAACTGCCGTTAAATGTTCAGGAATCAGCGCCATGAAATGAGATGGGAACGGAAGAAGACCTAGTCTGGAATCGTCGACCGAAGAACATAATTCGTCGAACTGAGTTTGAGTTCGTCGAGCTGAGCCTGAGTTCGTCGAGCTAAGCTGAGTTCATCGAGCTGACAGTCTTCATTCGTTGAACAGACAATCTTCAATATCAGACAATCTTTATTCGTTGAGCAGAGAACTAAATTCGTCGAGCTGAGAACTGAAGTCGTTGACCTGTGAATCTGAGAACTTGAGGTCCAAATTCGTCAAGCTCAGAAAGTAATTCGTCGACCAAAGCTTGAAGTTGGACTTAGAGAAATTCTGAAGTAGTCCTGATAATGCTTGAAGTAGAATCCCGGTGTTCGTCGAACAAAGAACATAGTTCGTCGAGCTCAGCACTACGAATTTTCTCACGATCGTCGAGCGCAGAACTCCCTTCGGCGAGCTGAGTTCGACGAACGTCGAACTCATTTCACTTAGTTAGAAAAACTGATAGATCTGGAGTTCCTGATGGCCTTGAGGAAGGCTGGTCGATCTGAAGTTGAGATAGAGGACTGTCCTAGACTCTAAGATATAAACTTGACCCAGACTATACATGATGGGTCACATCCTAAGTCGGTGGACCTAGCCTAAATCAACTAGGGATCCAACATAAATATAAATTCTCATTAGTTTTACCTCTACGAGTTCTGACACCATCCCTGGGATCTTCTATGATTTGGTACATTGGGTGATCCTTCAGATGTCTGAACTCTAGAGTTCTTGCATCTAGAGTGTCTTCAATCACCGTAGTGACTTCACCAACCTGGATGATTTCTTCATCTTGATCATCAACCTCTCTAATAGTGGTTAGAGTGGTGATCTTGATGAACTTTTCAACTTTTTCTTTAGTCGGTTCTTCCAAGTTAAGTTCATTCAAATTTGTACCTGCATCTTTAATGAACACACTAGAAGAGTTGCCTTGCAGCAAACTCATCTCATCAAATACAACATGAATCGATTCTTCTACAACTAGAGTTTTTCTATTAAATATCCTGTATGTCTTACTATGGCTACTATACCCTACAAAAATACCTTCAAAACTCTTTTCTCTAAATTTAGTAGTATGATACTTGACATTGTTAAGCACGAAGCACTTACAACCAAAAATTCTAAAATACGAGACCGTCGGTTTCCTGCCCTTTAGAAGTTCGTAAGGTGTCTTATTATGGTTCTTATTTATGAGTGCCCGATTTTGCACGTGGCATGCATTGTTGACGGTTTCAGCCCTGAAGTATTCTGGAAGTGAGACATCACTCTACATGGTCCTGCAGTCCTCTATGAGTGCTCTATTCCATCTCTCAGCTACTCCGTTATGTTGAGGAGTACGATGAGAGGAAAACTCATGAAAGATTCCCAAGCTTTCAAAGAATTCTATCATGGCCCTAGACTTGAATTCTGTTCCATTGTCACTTCTGATTTTTTTACTACAGAATAGTTGTATTCATTCTGGACCTGCCTGACAAAATTAGTAAAGATGTCAAAGGTATCTGACTTGTGTTTCAGAAAGAACACCCATGCAAAGCGCGAGTAATCATCAACAATAACCAATGTATAATCCTTACCTCCCATATTTCTAACTTGCAGTGGACCGAACAAGTCTATATGAAGTAGATGTAAACGACTATTAAAATCTTTGCCAATAACGCTTTTAAAGGTAGCCCTTGTTTGCTTGTCTTTTATACATGCGTGATAAGATCTATCTTTGACGTACTTGACATTTGGGGCATCACGTACTAAATTCAGTGAAAATAATTTATTAATAATTTTGAAATTAATATGCGCTAATCTCTTGTGCCATTGCTCACCAAGAGACGCACTATCTTTAGCTAAAAAACACAATGGTGTAGAAGAGTCTATACAAATGAAATTCAAACAAAATATATTTCTGCTTCGAGTGCCTGATAGAATCGCTTTCATATTATCAACCGATTTTATCAATCACTTATATGCAAGGAATTCAACCACGTATCCTTTATCACAGAGCTGGCTCATGCTAATGAGATTGTGTTCCAATCCTTCAAAATAATGTTGAATTCTGTGAAGTGAAAGTGGGTGAATGGAAGGCTTGGAAAACCTATCCGCGCGGACTACGCGGACTGGGTTGGCGGACTGCTAGGTCGGCAGGGATGTTGCAGGTGGTTTGCTCTGTGGCGGCCTGGGCGGTCTGTTTGCGCGGACTGCGCGGACAGCAGCGGCGGTCTGACAGGCCAGTGTATGCTCAGCAGGCGGTTTACTCCCAGGAAGTAACCGGGCGGATAGGAATGTTATCCGCGGAGTCCGGCTTGAAGCGGACTGAAGAACTGGAGCTCGGCAGACCGGTTGGCAGATGCCTTGGTCTTGCTCTAGTGAAGCGGCAAGTGAAAGCCGTGGAGACCGCCGGTCAGCGCGGACAGGAACTGGAGGTCGCCCGGTATGGCGGGCTAGATCCAGTGTCCGCCAGTAAGTGCGGACTGGCCCTTGTGCCAGCGGGCTGGACTAGGTGGGAACTGAACCAAGTCCAGGAGGCTCAGTCCGGGGAGATCGCGCAGTGGAGCGCGGGCTGGTTTCTCAGTCCGCCAAGCGTAGTAGAAGTGCAGTTGCCTTGTTTGCTAGCTTGGGGTAATGCGGACTGGAGAATTGCTTGTGCAGGAGCGTGCGGACTGGAGCCAGAGTCCGCTGAGTCCGGTTGAGCCTTGTGATGAGGTTGACTCAGGGAAGCGGACTGGAGTTCGCTGTGTACGCGGACTGGATCGACATGTCCGCTGAGTCCGGCAATGCCTTGGTGATTAGGCAATGGACTTGGGATATGCGGACGGAAGCCGGGTGTCCGCTGAGTCCGGCAGGTGCCTTGATGGCGAGGCTGCGGGCTCGGGTTTTGCGGGCTGATGCCTTGTCCGCAGAATGGCGGACACGGCTGTTATGGAGTCCGGCTGTGGTGGTCCTGGCTTGGTCTCTGGCGGCAAGGCGGACTGGATATTGGAGTCCGGCCTTGGAGAAGCTGGGGCGGACTGGCTATCTGCACAGGAGCGGCGAACTGGAAGGTGTGTCCGCGGGCTGTGCGGACACACTTGTTCTAGCTGCGGGTTGTGGCGGTGATCCTATCGACTAGGGCGGTGACCATACTCATCGTCGTGCCTATAAATAGGACCCATGTCACATCAGTATCTAGAGGAACCTGGACCGAAGTAAGTGAACAGTAATTGAGCTCGCGTAAGTTGCTGCGGTCTGGACTTTGTGTCCGCGCGGATAGAGTTGACCCGGTTGTGCTGTGCAGGTTGTGCGGATAGCGCTGGAAAGCCAGGACTTGGCTCTGATTGCGGTCAGGGACAGTGCGGACTCTGCGGTTAAGCAACAGGCGGTAAACAGCAGGTCGCGGATAGCGACCAGACGGTCTTCTCTTTGGCGACTTGGTTCGGGGTTCAGGAAGTCGCCTGCTTCAGGCGGACTGTTCCATTCGGTGACGCAGCTTGTGCGGTCTGGCGGCGTGCAGACCGGTGGTGAAGAGCTAAGCATTGGAGTAAGGGTGAGTCCGCGCGGCTTGGGTTGCGGTCTGGCGATCTGGCGGACTGAGCGGACTCCACAGCAGTAGGTCGGCGGCTTGTTGATTGAGTCCGCGCGGCTTGTTTTTTGTTCTTGTCTTTGTAACTGTCTCTGCTCTCCCGGTGTTGGGTTGTGGTGAAGCATGTCTCGCCATGTATGTCTCGCCTTGTAAAGAAGTTTGCTCTTGATCAATAAAGAAGCTTGTGCTGCATGTGTTGCTGGTTGTTACTGCTTTGTTGAGATAACCCCTGCTAACTCCACGATCCGGGAAAACTTTCAACATATAAGTGGGCGTATTCTCCTTCGGTTTGTTGAGTTTTCAGCAGGGTATCCAAGGGGGCGTCTGCGGTTTGTTGAATTTTAACATGGTATTTTCAGCAGGGTTTGTTGAACG
Source organism: Platanthera guangdongensis (assembly GCA_039583875.1). Taxonomy (NCBI): domain Eukaryota; kingdom Viridiplantae; phylum Streptophyta; class Magnoliopsida; order Asparagales; family Orchidaceae; genus Platanthera; species Platanthera guangdongensis. The sequence continues at coordinate 103,443,350 of CM077154.1, read as the reverse complement.
TAGTTGGGACTTCAAGGTACTTCTGGCTGTGATGACCCCACTAGAATCAAGGAGGTGGTTGACACCAAGTCTGAAGAGGTGACTTCTCTCAGAGGCAACGAGGCTTGGGCTTCTGGGTCCAAGGAAGTTGGTGATACTCCTATGATGCATGAGTGGAGGTTGAAGCTAAAGAAGGCAGAGGGAAGCATGGCTCCTTTTGGGAGATGCTGGAGGGCTCCCTCATGGTCCATGATATGCGGGGCGAGGACTATGTCTTGGACATCTCTTCGTAGATGCTATCGGAAGGACCAGGTGCAAGGTTACGGGAGCTGCTGGAGTTATTCACCACTTCTCACTTCAAGGGGGAGTGTTGAATTCTGTGAAGTGAAAGTGGGTGAATGGAAGGCTTGGGAAACCTATCCGCGCGGACTACGCGGACTGGGTTGGCGGACTGCTAGGTCGGCAGGGATGTTGCAGGCGGTTTGCTCTGTGGCGGCCTGGGCGGTCTGTTCGCGCGGACTGCGCGGACAGCAGCGGCGGTCTGACAGGCCAGTGTATGCTCAGCAGACGGTTTACTCCCAGGAAGTAACCGGGCGGAAAGGAATGTTATCCGCGGAGTCCGGCTTGAAGCGGACTGAAGAACTGGAGCTCGGCAGACCGGTTTGGCAGATGCCTTGGTCTTGCTCTAGTGAAGCGGCAAGTGAAAGCCGTGGAGACCGCCGGTCAGCGCGGACAGGAACTGGAGGTCGCCCGGTATGGCGGGCTAGATCCAGTGTCCGCCAGTAAGTGCGGACTGGCCCTTGTGCCAGCGGGCTGGACTTGGTGGGAACTGAACCAAGTCCAGGAGGCTCAGTCCGGGGAGATCGCGCAGTGGAGCGCGGGCTGGTTTCTCAGTCCGCCAAGCGTAGTAGAAGTGCAGTTGCCTTGTTTGCTAGCTTGGGGTAATGCGGACTGGAGAATTGCTTGTGCAGGAGCGTGCGGACTGGAGCCAGAGTCCGCTGAGTCCGGTTGAGTCTTGTGATGAGGTTGACTCAGGGAAGCGGACTGGAGTTCGCTGTGTACGCGGACTGGATCGGCGTGTCCACTGAGTCCGGCAATGTCTTGGTGATTAGGCAATGGACTTGGGATATGCGGACGGAAGCCGGGTGTCCGCTGAGTCCGGCAGGTGCCTTGATGGCGAGGCTGCAGGCTCGGGTTTTGCGGGCTGATGCCTTGTCCGCAGAATGGCGGACACGGCTGTTGTGGAGTCCGGCTGTGGTGGTCCTGGCTTGGTCTCTGGCGGCAAGGCGGACTAGATATTGGAGTCCGGCCTTGGAGAAGCTGGGGCGGACTGGCTATCTGCACAGGAGCGGCGAACTGGAAGGTGTGTCCGCGGGCTGTGCGGACACACTTGTTCTAGCTGCGGGTTGTGGCGGTGATCCTATCGACTAGGGCGGTGACCATACTCATCGTCGTGCCTATAAATAGGACCCATGTCACATCAGTATCTAGAGGAACCTGGACCGAAGTAAGTGAACAGTAATTGAGCTCGCGTAAGTTGCTGCGGTCTGGACTTTGTGTCCGCGCGGATAGAGTTGGCCCGGTTGTGCTGTGCAGGTTGTGCGGATAGCGCTGGAAAGCCAGGACTTGGCTCTGATTGCGGTCAGGGATAGTGCGGACTCTGCGGTTAAGCAACAGGCGGTAAACAGCAGGTCGCGGATAGCGACCAGGCGGTCTTCTCTTTGGCGACTTGGTTCGGGGTTCAGGAAGTCGCCTGCTTCAGGCGGACTGTTCCATTCGGTGACGCAGCTTGTGCGGTCTGGCGGCGTGCAGACCGGCGGTGAAGAGCTAAGCATTGGAGTAAGGGTGAGTCCGCGCGGCTTGGGTTGCGGTCTGGCAATCTGGCGGACTGAGCGGACTCCACAGCAGTAGGTCGGCGGCTTGTTGATTGAGTCCGCGCGGCTTGTTTTTTGTTCTTGTCTTTGTAACTGTCTCTACTCTCCCGGTGTTGGGTTGTGGTGAAGCATGTCTCGCCATGTATGTCTCGCCTTGTAAAGAAGTTTGCTCTTGATCAATAAAGAAGCTTGTGCTGGATGTGTTGCTGGTTGTTACTGCTTTGTTGAGATAACCCCTGCTAACTCCACGATCCGGGAAAACTTTCAACATATAAGTGGGTGTATTCTCCTTCGGTTTGTTGAGTTTTCAGCAGGGTATCCAAGGGGGCGTCTGCGGTTTGTTGAATTTTAACATGGTATCAGAGGCAGGTTGTTGGAGTGGTCAAGCAGTGCTCAATGGAAGTAGTTGCTCGTCTGTCGAGGAAACCAGTGGTAGAACCATGGCAGTGGAGGATGCAAGTTGTCTTGGTATTGATCTTCTTACAGAGGCGAACTGTGAGCGGTGGAAGTCCTGTATGAAGAGCTTTCTTCTTGGCGACAACCTTTGGGAGGTTGTATGCGGAGCAGGAAGACAAGAGGATACTGCTGGTAATGCTGAGGCGATGAGAGCTTGGAAGGAGGCAAATGCGAAAGCAGAGTCTATTCTCAGGCAGATGATCTCATCGGAGCTCTTGGACCACATCAGTGGATGTCGGTCAGCTGCGGAGGTCTGGACTTCCCTTGATGGGTTGTTCAGGAAGAAGGTGAAGGAGGTTGCTGCTGATGATGGTCCCTCTACTTCATATCAGGAAGAAAGGAGTGTTTCTCCTAGGCGTGATAGGAAGAGGAAGGAAGGACTACGGTGCTATAAATGCAAGCAGCAAGGTCATCTTCGGAAGGAGTGCAAGGTTATCTTGCTCTCGGCGAACGTTGCTCAGGTAGGGAGGAAGGAGAAGAACGTAGTTGGGACTTCAACTAGTTCTGGATCTGATCGGCTGAATGCCAGTGATAGTGCAGCTATCTGGCATGAAAGACTGGGGCATGTAGGGATGGACAAACTGAAAGCAATGGAGGAAAGAAGACTCGTAAGAGGCTTGCCTAGATTGTCATCCTATGGCGATGGTCGGGGGTGTGCGGGATGTCAGGAAAGTGGAGCCTATCGCTTCATGGTCGACAAAGCACAATCCAGGAGTAATGCACCATTGACGGTTGTCCATTGTGCTCTGGTGGGACCGACCGTCACGGCCAGTCTTGGAGGCAGCAGGTTCATGCTGATATTGGTTGATGACTATTCTGGGTATACTTGGGTATACTTTATGAAGGAGAAGTCGAACATGGTACGCTTGTTTGTGGAGTTCAAGAAGCTTGTCGAAGGCCAGCTTGGCCGGAGGATCAAGGTGTTGAGGACAGGTTTCGTTGGTGAGTTTGACTCAACCGAGTTCTCACGCTTTTGCAGGAAGCAAGGGATCCGGATGGAGCTTTCTTGTGGACATACTTCACAACAGTGTAGTGTTGCAGCTCGGATGATCCGTTGGTTAACGGAGACCTGCAAGTGTTGGCTTCGGAGTAAAGGCGTTCCGAAGGCTCTTTGGGCGGAGGGAATAGCCTGTGCTACTCATGTCATCAACCGGATGCCTCTTAGTCCGATCATAATGAAGACTCCTTATGAGCTAATGTTCGGAGTGAAGCCCTCAGTGAAGCACCTTCGGGTGTTTGGATCTACCTGCTATATACACTCTCCGGGTACTCTCAAAACAAAGCTAGTCTTTGTAGGGTATGATGAGCAGAGAAGAAGATGGAGGTGTATGGATCCTGCGACGAAGAAACTCATAGTGTCGAGAGACATTGTTTTTGATGAGTTGACGCCGTATTGGGGTAGCTCTTATGTGGAGCTAGAGATAAGCAAGTCAGATGATGGGATGAAGGAGGTTGCTGCTAAGGAAGTGGAGTTGCCTGAGTCACCAGTTGCTCCAGGTTGTTCTAGCTCCGGGGCAAAGGCGTCAGACTCGGGAAGAAGGGGGAGCGATGCTCCAGGACCTTCTGGCTCAAAGACGGAGGCTTCCTGTTCAGGAAGCAAGGGGAGCGATGTTCCAGGCAGTTCATGTTCAAGAGGGGAGTCTTCTGGTTCAGGTAGCAGGGGGAGCGTTGCTCCAGGTGCTCTTGGTTCCAGTAAGGAGGCATCTTGTTCAGGGAACAAAGGGAGCATTGTTCCGGGTTTGCCCGGGAACGGAGCTGGTTCAAAAGCAGCGGAGGTGGTTAGCCATGATCAGGTTCTTCGGAGATCGAAGAGGATCAGTAAGCCACCAGCTCGATATAGTGAAGGGAACACGGCGGACTTGGTCCCGTGTTTCCTTGTTAGCCCTCAGGTCGAGCAAGGTACTTCTGGCTGTGATGACCCCACTAGAATCAAGGAGGTGGTTGACACCAAGTCTGAAGAGGTGACTTCTCTCAGAGGCAACGAGGCTTGGGCTTCTGGGTCCAAGGAAGTTGGTGATACTCTTATGATGCATGAGTGGAGGTTGAAGCTAAAGAAGGCAGAGGGAAGCATGGCTCCTTTTGGGAGATGCTGGAGGGCTCCCTCATGGTCCATGATATGCGGGGCGAGGACTATGTCTTGGACATCTCTTCGTAGATGCTATCGGAAGGACCAGGTGCAAGGTTACGGGAGCTGCTGGAGTTATTCACCACTTCTCACTTCAAGGGGGAGTGTTGAATTCTGTGAAGTGAAAGTGGGTGAATGGAAGGCTTGGGAAACCTATCCGCGCGGACTACGCGGACTGGGTTGGCGGACTGCTAGGTCGGCAGGGATGTTGCAGGCGGTTTGCTCTGTGGCGGCCTGGGCGGTCTGTTCGCGCGGACTGCGCGGACAGCAGCGGCGGTCTGACAGGCCAGTGTATGCTCAGCAGACGGTTTACTCCTAGGAAGTAACCGGGCGGATAGGAATGTTATCCGCGGAGTCCGGCTTGAAGCGGACTGAAGAACTGGAGCTCGGCAGACCGGTTTGGCAGATGCCTTGGTCTTGCTCTAGTGAAGCGGCAAGTGAAAGCCGTGGAGACCGCCGGTCAGCGCGGACAGGAACTGGAGGTCGCCCGGTATGGCAGGCTAGATCCAGTGTCCGCCAGTAAGTACGGACTGGCCCTTGTGCCAGCGGGCTGGACTTGGTGGGAACTGAACCAAGTCCAGGAGGCTCAGTCCGGGGAGATCGCGCAGTGGAGCGTGGGCTGGTTTCTCAGTCCGCCAAGCGTAGTAGAAGTGCAGTTGCCTTGTTTGCTAGCTTGGGGTAATGCGGACTGGAGAATTGCTTGTGCAGGAGCGTGCGGACTGGAGCCAGAGTCCGCTGAGTCCGGTTGAGCCTTGTGATGAGGTTGACTCAGGGAAGCGGACTGGAGTTCGCTGTGTATGCGCACTGGATCGGCGTGTCCGCTGAGTCCGGCAATGCCTTGGTGATTAGGCAATGGACTTGGGATATGCGTACGGAAGCCGGGTGTCCGCTGAGTCCGGCAGGTGCCTTGATGGCGAGGCTGCGGGCTCGGGTTTTGCGGGCTGATGCCTTGTCCGCAGAATGGCGGACACGGCTGTTGTGGAGTCCGGCTGTGGTGGTCCTGGCTTGGTCTCTGGCGGCAAGGCGGACTGGATATTGGAGTCCGGCCTTGGAGAAGCTGGGGCGGACTGGCTATCTGCACAGGAGCGGCGAACTGGAAGGTGTGTCCGTGGGCTGTGCAGACACACTTGTTCTAGCTGCGGGTTGTGGCGGTGATCCTATCGACTAGGGCGGTGACCATACTCATCGTCGTGCCTATAAATAGGACCCATGTCACATCAGTATCTAGAGGAACCTGGACCGAAGTAAGTGAACAGTAATTGAGCTCGCGTAAGTTGCTGCGGTCTGGACTTTGTGTCCGCGCGGATAGAGTTGACCCGGTTGTGCTGTGCAGGTTGTGCGGATAGCGCTGGAAAGCCAGGACTTGGCTCTGATTGCGGTCAGGGATAGTGCGGACTCTGCGGTTAAGCAATAGGCGGTAAACAGCAGGTCGCGGATAGCGACCAGGCGGTCTTCTCTTTGGCGACTTGGTTCGGGGTTCAGGAAGTCGCCTGCTTCAGGCGGACTGTTCTATTCGGTGACGAAGCTTGTGCGGTCTGGCGGCGTGCAGACCGGCGGTGAAGAGCTAAGCATTGGAGTAAGGGTGAGTCCGCGCGGCTTGGGTTGCGGTCTGGCGATCTGGCGGACTCAGCGGACTCCACAGCAGTAGGTCGGCGGCTTGTTGATTGAGTCCGCGCGGCTTGTTTTTTGTTCTTGTCTTTGTAACTGTCTCTGCTCTCCCGGTGTTGGGTTGTGGTGATGCATGTCTCGCCATGTATGTCTCGCCTTGTAAAGAAGTTTGCTCTTGATCAATAAAGAAGCTTGTGATGCATGTGTTGCTGGTTGTTACTGCTTTGTTGAGATAACCCCTGCTAACTCCACGATCCGGGAAAACTTTCAACATATAAGTGGGCGTATTCTCCTTCGGTTTGTTGAGTTTTCAGCAGGGTATCCAAGGGGGCGTCTGCAGTTTGTTGAATTTTAACACAAGTCACATCTGAGAAAGATACACTACCTTTAGTGATCATACCATAGCCTTTTGTAATTTCTCGGTCTGAACCTCCAAAGATGACCTTTGGCCCGTTCAAGACTGGAGAATAGTTCTGATGAAGACTTCTTGTCCCGGTCATGTGTCGAGAGCATCCACTGTCCAAATACCAGATAGGAGTTTTGATGGACTTTGGACATACCTGCAATTATAAATCAATTTGCCTTAGGAACCCAAACACGTTTTGGTCCTTGGTCTCTTGTTAGAATACTCCCCCTACGAGTATTAGAATTATAAGTGGTCTTTCTCATATTGCTAACATGAGGAGTTGCAAAATTCTTGGGATTAAACCAGCAGTCAATTGCAAAGTGGCCAATCTTCCCACAACACCAACAGTCAAACCTTTTTTATCTTTGCCTTAGATTCTCCTACTTGACCTTTTGAGATGGTGGTCTAGCAGGGGAAGCATTCTTGGAGGAAGAAGCTTCATGGTGATGACAATCACATGATTTCTTTTCCTTCAATGGCCTTTCCACAATAGGCTTTACCTTCGGTGCTTCCTTAATGTTATGACCATGATTATAAGGGCCATAGCTCTAAAGAATGACTTCTTCATAAGGTTCCTTAAAGACACTCTCAATAAAGTTTCGGGGGCGAGTCCATCCATGGTAACGAGACTTGGGTTCTACATAAGTAGGCCTAGTCAAGTAACCGTAGGATGAGTTAAGATCAAACGCGTTTGATGGAAATATTACCTTCTTGAAATAAGTCTGATCTTGAGGGGATTTCGCCCTCTCTTTGGCCAAAGCATTCATGGCCTCCTTATTCTTTCTATAAGTCTTATTCAACGAGAAGATTTACTAAGAGCTTCAACATGGCCTAGCCCAACACCCTTGGCCTTAGCTGAAAACTCCGCAACGAAAGGAAGGACAGTCTTAGGCTTCGAGAAACTTTCAACAAATTTCTTTTCAGCTGCAAGTTATTCTTCAAACTCTTTGATGATCTTCTCCTTTATGTATAGGTGCTCGAGAGCCTTATTATATTCTTCAAGAGCAATGTTGAAGTTCTCTTTCAGTGAGTCCGTCTTAGAGACTTCCTCTCTCAAAGTGCTCTCTTCAGCCTTTAGAGACTTTATCTCTTTAGCTTGAGTTTTCACGACTCGTCGACATTTGTCGTAAGACTTGATTAACTCCTTGTATTGGGCCATGAGTTCAGACTCATATTCAGAAGAACAGTCCTCACGATCATGTTCAGAAACATCAGAATTAGAAAGGGGAGTGAGTGAGTTTACCTTCCCAGTGAATTGGGGCTCTTGTTCATCATCAGACTGAGCCATAATCCCAAAGTAGGCTTCTTCTTCTTCACTCGACTCAGATGAGTCAGTGTCGCTAAGAGTTTTGCCCTTCTTGACTATTAGGCTCTTTTCAGTCCTCTTCTTATTGTATGAGGACTTTGTACAACCCCGTAGCCGGGAGAGTGGGACCCTCCCCAAATATCGGCCTAGGGGCGTGCTATGAGCGACGTTTTGGTGCAGCCTCGTTCGTGACGTGCGGGCGCTCGTGCGTGCGTGCGAAGGTTTTACGTGCATAGACCTTTAATATATATAAATATATATATGTATATATATTATATTATATATAGAGCAATGTTAAGGGCAAACTTATTTTGGCTATGTGCAAACTAAGAAAATTTAAGAGCAAATAGACTTCTTAGATGCAGACCATTAAAAAAAAGATTAATTGCCCATTCATCTCTCAACCTCGTGTCATATAGTGGCTAACATTCTCAACAATGTGTTTGTGTTTCGCCGAATGAAATCTTATATCCGTGGTGAATGAATGAGACAACATATACTCACCCAAGTATTTAAATCAAGAAACTATGGTATAATTCCACTTATACTCTCTGCAAAAAGCCAAGGAGATGGAACAAGCCCAGGAAAACAGAAAGTGAGGTAACTGTAATGGATATAATTAACATGTCAAAAGAAATCAAGAGGGGAAATAAAGAGGAGACAGCAGGGGGTGGGGACGGGAAAAAAAGGAGAAGAAAAAGGGAAGCACGGGAAAAATGGGGAGAGAGGGCCAGGAACCCTAGCCGCCATCGGCCTGAAGCAGCACCCCGACCCCGCGCCGCTCCCTTCCTCCGGCCGTCTACAGCAGCAAGCCCGCCCCCCTCAATTCTCTCTCTCGGCCAACAGCAAACCCGCGCCGCTCCCTTCCTCCGGCCGTCTACAGCAGCAAGCCCGCCCCCCTCACTTTCTCTCTCTCGGCCAATAGCAAACCCGCGCCGCTCCCTTCCTCCGGCCGTCTACAGCAGCAAGCCCGCCCCCTCACTTTCTCTCTCTCGGCCAACAGCAAACCCGCGCCGCTCCCTTCCTCCGGCCATCTACAGCAGCAAGCCCGCCCCCCTCACTTTCTCTCTCTCGGCCAACAGCAAACCCGCGCCGCTCCCTTCCTCCGGCCGTCTACAGCAGCAAGCCCGCCCCCCTCACTTTCTCTCTCTCGGCCAACAGCAAACCCGCGCCGCTCCCTTCCTCCGGCCGTCTACAGCAGCAAGCCCGCCCCCCTCACTTCCTCTCTCTCGGCCATCAGCAAACCCGCCCCCTTCCTCTCTCTCTTTCTAGTCGGCTGGAGAAAAAGAACTCGTCCCCTTCCTCTCTCTCTAGCCGGGATCGGCCTTGTACAGCAGCGACCGGCCACTCGGAGCATGGTCGGCCATGGAAAGGCTCGGTCATGGAGGGAAAAAATCATTTGGGGCTTTCAACTCTCTCACGATGGTCGGATCCGAGCATGGACAACCACTACGGACGCTAGATGTGGAGCCTCGGGCAACGAGCGCGGTGGCGGCCCCGCCAAACACGCGTCAAGGGTAACGAAATTTCTACTTGGGCAGGTGAAGCCCTCAATTTCCATATTTGCATGGAAGCACCTCTCCACCAACGGGTGGAGGAAGGGAGCTCTCCGACGGGTTGACATGTATGTCCCCACAATTAACTGTGTTAGCACCCGGAAGCGCGAGTACGGGTTTAGGCATGCTGTGTGAAGCCCATCCGGACGTGTGAGCCGGATTGGTGATGTTCTGGTGTTCCCGGAGAAGACTCCGAGGAAATTGTATATTATCCGTTGCAGGGAATGCGCGCCACAGCCCCCGAAAAAGGGGTGAGTGCAATACGTTTGGCCAGCTTATGTTAGCCGGCGTTTGTTCAGCTGGCAGGCGCTTGACGAGAGGATGGCGTACAGGTGTTACAGTTTCAAGCGTGGAGCAGCGGGCTTAAGCCCAAATTTGTGCCGACCGACGAAGGCCTATTTTTTCTTATATTGTCGGCCTGCGTGCCGAAGTATGAAATTCATATTCCTGTAATATTCTTTTAGTATCTGTGATGTTCTGTGGATGTGTGGCTTTCTTCTTCGTATTAGGAGGGCGGTGTTCTCGTGAACCGCTCGCCCCGTGGGGGCCCCGAGGTATAGTTGCCGGGAAGCCCCTAATGGCCTGTTGGCGGCCTGTTAGAATAGCAGAATTATGCTATTAGTTGCCCAACTTGGGCAGCGTTTCGTAGAATTGATCGGCGAGTTTGCGCCATCAGTAGTGCCGGTGAGCATTATTTTGTGTAGACCCAAGGAGACACATCTGGATAGGAGAGAGAGAGAGAGTTGATCTCGAGATCCTCCTTAGATATTCCGGTCGGCAAAGAGCGCCCTCCGAAGGTGTCTTAGCTCAGCCTTTGGCTTGGGAGGGGCAGAGTTTGTTAGTCTTCCGGGTACGCGGTGGGTCCTCCACGCTGAGACCTTGGGTCTGTCCCTTGTGTTCCTAGTCTTGTGCCTAGATCATTCACTTGAGGGTAGTAGGTGCGCGGTCACCCTTCCCCAAGGGTCGAACTCCACATGAGACCGATTTTTGGTTTCAACAGACTTCTTTTCCTCTCTCTTTCCACCCTCCTTCTTCTTGTGGGGGCAGTCATCAATAACATGACAAGGCTTATTGCAGCAATAACAAACGATGTCAGTGGAAATATGTTTGTTCGGTTTAGTAGTATACATGTCATGGCTGCTTGAGCCTTTTCTGTGTCGATCACCCTATGTCGTGATATTCTGTTGGAGGCATCCTTGCCTTTCCATTGCTTCTTTTTGTTCAAGATTTTATTGAACTGTCGTGAGAGTATAGAGAACTCTCCTTCAGATAGCTCTGAGCCCGAGGTACTTGGCTCTGAGGTTTCTTCTTCACTTACTTCTTGTGCTAGGGCATGAGAGGAAGCCTTGGACTTCCTTGACGTGCCTGCATTGAGAGCAACAGACTTCTCCTTGAATGAAGACCTGCTCTTCTCTTCTTCAGCTTTTCTTGTATTGAGTTGCAGCTCATATGACATAAGATTCCCGAAGAGATTCTGCAGGTCTGTCTCAGCTAGCTTTCCAAATTCCCGGATAGCACACACCTTGTTATCCCATTCCTTAGTCAGGGATCTCAAGAACTTATCATTTAGTTCTCCGTTTATGAAAACAAGACCGTAGAGTCTTAGGCCATTCACTATCTTGAAGAAGTTTTCAAACATATCTACAATGGTACCCTTGGGTCCTTGTTGGAAGGCTTCATATTTCTGATTCAGAAGGGATCTTCTATCATCCCTAACTTCTTCTGTGCCTTCCATCAAGGTGATGAGGGACTGCCACATCTCCTTAGCAAACTTGCAGTGGATTAGGTTCTACAACATGGAGTCATCAACTGCACTTGCTATAATATTTTTTGCCTTCTTGTCTCGAGAGACAAGTGCAATCTCATCTTTGTCGAGATCCATCAATTTCTTATGAACTTTCTTTGTAGGATCTATAGTGGAGATGGTCATAGGAATGTAAGATCCTTCTTCAACGATCATGAAGATCCTTGGATCCACAGCTTCCATGAAAAATCTAATTCTCTCTTTCCACGTGGGAAAGTTATTCTTTGTGCACAAGGGAAGTTGGCAAAATCATTGGCCTTGTCCATGCTTGTATAATCTCAAAGGATAACTAGGGATAGATCTGATCAAGGTGTTAACCTTTTAGTGATCAACCTGGCTCTGACAGCAATTGAAAGTGTTCAGTTGTCTACCTAAATCACCTAGAGGGGGGTGAATAGGTGAGTTGTGCGTCTTTTGCAGAATAAAAAATTATCGATCTATGCACACAAAAATCTACCAAGCATTTAAGACGACAAGAGTTTTATAGTGATTCCCCAACCTTGGGTACATACACTTTCCACTCACCAATCTAGCAAAGCATTAGACTCGGCTACTCCAATATCTCGGATTGAAAACCATTCCTACACCTCGGAACAAAGTTCCTACAACTAGATCCATAAAACAGATGTACACTTGGAAGATAAAAACTTCCTACAACTCGGAGACAAAAGCTCCTACACTCGGAGAGCAATCTCCTACAAGAATAAATGGAGAAAATGAAATACAAACAATAATTTTCTCAGATCTGGAAAATCTCGGCCAAGGTCTTCCTCTTGAACTTTGCGGCTTTATCAGAAAACTTGAAGAAGATGCTTGGCAAGATCTAGATCTGAGACTTCTTGACTCACAAGATCAAAGAGAAGATGATGAAGTTGAAGAACAATCTCAATCGGTAAGTCAACTGACCTGAATTATCTTGAACAAAAATCCTAGGCAATCTGCACGATGATCGTCGGCTGCGGCTTCCATTTTTGGACAGAGAAAATTCCGATTAAGATTTCTTAGAATAATCTTTTCAGCGCTTGTTGTTAGGGATTGTCGATTTTGACATGACCTTATATAAGATCTCCCTAATGGTCATAATTAGCATTAATGACCTCCACGTGGACCAATCACGTCACATCATTTGAAAAACCCATTGGTTCTGGACTTAGCAAATTTCTGGAAAAACGAACTGAATTACTCGAGTAAAAGGTAAGCTACTCGAGTACCAATATGAGTTCTCGAGTGAACAATACTAGACGACTCGAGAAGAATTCCTTGAGAAAAATTCAGAACAGAATGTGTAATCACTCGAGTGGAAAAAGGCTTACTCGTGTGCTAGAAGTATCACACGAGTGGTAGAAGGATTTCTCGAGAGGTGGAGATGAACTACTCGAGAAAAGGACTTAGTAAAAATTGTGGGAGATAATATCTAGTTACTCGAGTACTGGAGCTGGACTACTCGAGAAGTAGATAGACCAATCGAGTACATGAACTGGACTACTCGAGTGGGGTAAGTATATCACGAGAATATTCCTTCTGTCACTCGAGGCAAAGTATTCATCTACTCGAGTGGTGAACTTGACTACTCGATTAAAGTACAAAGAAAATTTCTGAGATAGAAAATCTGTTAACTCGAGAATAAGAAGAAGTCTACTCAAGTAATGGACTTGGCCACTCGAGAGCTACATTTAAACTACTCGAGAACCATTTCCCTTACTCGAATTTAGACAGACTTACTCGAGTATTTACTAAGGGTTCAACTTGAGTACTTAAGCTTCTACTCGAGTGAAACACTTAAAATATTTTCCTTCATGAGAATTTTCCTTTCTTCAATAAAATCAGCAACATGTCTTTCTCCAATCAATCCTAGTGCTTGAAAAATGAAGTGTATCCCAATAGAGAGGCTACACATGAGTCAACACCATGGATCACACAATTAAGGATTACATTGTATGGTCCTGTGTTTGGTGACCCATTGTAGACTGACATTGGTCTACACTTGGCAATTTAGTCCTGCAAATACACAACTCAAACAATACATGAAATATAACTTTATTCATATTAGTTCAAGGGTGACTTCACCAAATTTGGGTTATTGTGGATACGATACCCAACAGAAGGTAGTCAGAGAATTTGGCCTAGTACAAAAGTGTTGAGTGATGAAGGTTCACTCAACATACTTAATGCCTGATAGTAAAGGAGAATTTGGTTATGTCCAGATTCGTTGAATGGAGCCAGTTTACTCAACGCCTGATGGTGCAGAGAAATTGGCTTAGTCCAAATTCGTTGAGTGAAGTCCATTCACTCAATGCACTCAATGCATGGATTGAATATGAGAATTTGGCAAGTCCATAGATGCTGACGTGAGCAAAAGTCAACAAAAGTCAACATAGTTCAAATTCATTGCTGGAAGGCTACAGATCACGAGAAATGGCATTGGAAGCCAATTGTACGTCTACTTCTGTCAAAGCAAGTTGTAGCCAAAAACTACAAGCAGTCCTCACTGCTTTATGGAGTTATTAATCGGCGGAAGATAAAAGGGACAAGATCGAAAGCTGAGAACTTAACTTTTAGGGTTTACTCATTTTGAAAAGTAGCAGCTGGGTTTCATCTTCCTCCTCACCATTGTTGTCAAGCTTGAAGTAGGAAGTTAAACCAGCTAAAATAAAATATCCAGTGAGTTAGTTATAGTAATCTTCACCAGCAACGACAAGATCAAAAAAGCTTTCTGAGAAAGAATACTAAGCAGTTCCTTCAAATTGCTACAGTCAAAGTTAGCTAATTAAAGAGCAAATCAACAATAAGTTCAGAGACCTTGTTTCTAAGACACTTCCAGCACAAGCAGCAGCTTATTGAAGATCAGTTATCTTGTTGATGTGAAGAAGTTTGGGCTAAGTTTATCTCAACTCAGGAAGTAGACAAAGAGAAATTTCTTTGGTGTCAAATCAACACCAACAAAACCCACTCCCCTTCTATAGGATCCTTTTGAATCTGAGTTGTAATCCTGATTTATAAAGGCTGAGTGCAGGGCATGTGTGCCTGAGGTAGGATCTAGTTGAGGATCTGAGTTATAGGGCCTGTGTGCCTGAGGTAGGGCAGTTTGTCTAAGGTAGGAGAGTCATTCTCCCTGATTGTAATACCTTTGGGCGTAAGGTAGGATCCAGCTTTGTATCTGAGGTAGGGCTTTTGAGTCTGAGCTGTAGGAGAGTCACTCTCTCTGAGTGTAGTACCTTTGTATTTGAGGTAGGATCCAGTTTTGGATCTGAGGTAGGGCTAACCTTCATAGCATGAGCTGTATGACTTGGGTTCAAGTATGAGGTAGGTGATCCTGTGATCACTGAGTTGTAGGAGCAAGCTTGCTCGGAGGTAAGACTTTTTGCCTGAGTTGTAGGTCTTTGAGTAGACTAAGAGATCTTGCAGGATCTGTGCTATAAGCTCTAAGGAGCCGAGTTTTGGAGAAGAGTGTTGTCTATACACTGTTAGAAATGTGTGAGGGAAAGTAAGCGTACCAATAATTTGGGGAACCACTATTAAAAATATGTCGTTTATGTGATTGTCTTGAAAGTAAACAAAAAAACTAAATCATAACTCACTAAGTGGAGGAAAATTCATAAAGGCCAAAAAAACCTATTCACCCACCTAAGTGTTTAGCTACCTTGAAATTTAACACTTTCAAGTGGTATCAGAGTGAGGTTGCTCAAGAAGAACTTAACATTAAGAGCAGATCTCAAAGGGTAGCTGAAACAAGTATACTTATGGGTTTAGGAGAGAACTATAAGGAGCTAGGTTCCATGAAGCTTCCTATCTGCAGGAAGGAAGGCTTTGGAATCTTGAAGGAGAGGGTCAAACTCTTCATGGAAGCATCTGTCCCAAGGAACTTTGTGACAGTAAAAGAGGGACCTTTCATCGCTATGAAGGTCTCAGCTCTAGATGCAACAGTCCAGACACCAAAGATATATTCTGAAATGACCAAAAATGAGGTCATATTGGCTGCACTGGATAAGAGGGCAAAAAACATAACTGTTAGTGCCATAGATAATTCTACATTTCAGCATTTGGTTCACTACCAGACCTCCAAGGAGATTTGGGACACTCTTGTGATCTACATGGAGAAAACTGAAGATATCAGAGCTGACAGAAAGTCAATGCTCAATCAAGAGTATGAGGCTTTCAGGCAATCTAAGGGAGAGAACATAGTTGGACGCTATGAGAGATTTTTCAGAATTGTGAATGAGCTGAAGACGTATGGGATTGTCTTCAGTTATTATGAGCTTAATGACAAGTTCCTGAGGTCTCTTAAGAGAGACTGAGAAATTAAGATATATGTCATCAGATAGGTGGCCAAGCTAGTTGATACTCCTCCCCATACTCTGTTTGGAAAGTTGTTCTCTTATGAGATGCAGCTAGCTGCCAGGAAAGAGGATGATGACATTAGCAAATCCCAGGCTAAGGAAAAGTCTTTGGCCTTCAGATTAGACAACACTAAGAGGAGCAAGGAGAGGATTCCCTCTCCTCCAAGGAGGCCTGCTGATTTCAGACAGCACATGACCAAGCTCATGTGACAGTAGCTTGTTAGATGAAGGCTTTACTGCCTTCTCCAGGCATCTTAAAAATTGATGAGGAAAAATCAGTGGAGGAGTAGACCTTCCTCCTCCTCTCATCACAAGGAGGATTACTACAAGAAAGATAAGAAGCACTCCATGGTAGGTAGGTATAATTCTAAGCATAGTAAACATGTTTCCTCTAAAGTTGTTTGCTACTGTTGCAACAAACCTAGGAATGTAATAGTTGACTGGCCAGTCAAGAGAAAGGAGGCTGGTGAGAAGAAATATCACTAGTATAAGGGCAAGAAGGACAAATCCTTCATTGCAAAGAAGGAGAAGAGTTGGACTAACTCATCTTCATGTAAGTCTTAAGATGAAAAAGAAGCCCTCATTGGGCTGCTAGATGCAATTGCAGATGATGCTGAAGACTTTCCTAATGTCAGGATAGTTAACACGACCCCTAGTCTCTATCACACTCAGAGAGTGACTCAGAGTAGGATGATGCGGATGAAGATGTAAGACCCACTTTTTTTTCGCTACGCTTCTGGGGCCTTATGCCCAGAATCGTCATTTTGCTGTGACAATGATGCTTGGGAAGGTCGCCACTGTGAAACACCGATCCTGTCGGCCTTGATGATCACCAAACGAAGAGAAGTATACAGATTGAACAAATTAGTTCAAGCCCACATATCATATATATTATGAAATGGAAATCACAACAATGTCCACATGATAATAAAAGTACTGAAATAGATCAGTAAGTAGGAATATAAACGGGTGTATGCCTAGTACATCAAATAATCACTACAATCCTCTCGTGGAAGCTAAGTAAATATAACATTAATAGAGCAGGAGGCTGGTGCTCCCATACTAGACTGGCCCACCTCTAGGTGCACCGTACTCCGATGGTGCTGCATCTCCTGCTTCTGCTCCCTGTCCCCAATCCGCAGTCCAGGAAATGTTTGGTCCACTGAACATTAGTCATAAAGACTATGACACTATCATCCTCGCCTTAGATCCGCTACCATCTTTGTGATCCCCGAGTGCACTGAATATCTATTATAGTGTGCCTCTCTCATGATATCTTCCCGAATTTGGCCTCCTGTCGGTATGTAAACTCTACCTCTGAAGCATAGCAGTCCATCTCTCAAAGAGTAATCTAATGTCGTACCTTCTTCCAAGGCCTTGAATATCGGCTCCATCCTCGCATCCAGCCTTTGCCCATCCCTGATACAATATCGGATGTTGTCAGTGGTGCTCATCCATGTCAGGTACTCCTCGTAAAGCTCTGGTTAATTCTCGAATACGAGAGATATCTGCATCTCTTCCAACATCTGCACTAACTCCATAGCCATCAACTAAGGCTCCGATCCTGACGTGGTGGCTCTCCGGCTCAGTTCATCTACTACTACTGTTGGGAATTGTGCCCTACAATGTTCATCAGGATTTGAAAAAACATCACCAATTATGCTAAGAGGCATAATGTATTTGATGTGTGCTTAAGTTTCTGCATGCAGGTTGTCCATGATTGGATAGGTGAACAAAGAGATTTTGTTGGAAGTTAGATAATTTGACTAAGGCAAAAGCGTTGAGACCGCTGAGATAACTTAGACAGCTGAGAAGAATATCTCAGCATAACTGCTGAGATAAAGCTAGCAGAAATTCTCTAAGTCCCGAAGCATTAAGTGAAGCAGGTTCACTCAACACTTCTAATGAAGAAAAAAGCATTGAGACAGTTGAGATGAAACGGCTGAGACAGGAGATTGTCTTAGTTGTGAAGAGGAAACCGCTGAGACAGTTGAGAAGGAACTGCTGAGACAATGCTAACAGAAATTCTCCATGTCCAGAAGCATTGAGTGAAGCCGGTTCACTCAATGCTTCTAATGAAGTGCCAAGTCAGCAGGCATTGAGTGACTTAACATCACTCAAATCTTAATGTGTTCTGGAATTTTTCTAAGTCTAGAAAGTGATGACCACTACTGACGTCACCAAAAGTCAATAAGTCAAAGTATTGCATGTCATTGTGAGAAAGCTACAGCAACACTGGATGACCACTTATGACATCACCAGAAGTCAACAAAGTCAAAATAGTTCATGCCGTTGAGGGAAAGCAATAGTAGTATCAGAAGCAACTATTTGTCCTCTTCTGAGGGAGGTGGCGCTGACCATCCTTGTCTGGGCCGACACTCAAATTGTGTCGTTGATTCAAATCAACAGATATAAAAAGCAGAGAAAATGGGACTAGTGTTACAAAGAAAATACAGAAAAATAGAGGCGGCTGGACTTCATCTTCTCCAACAATCTTGAAAGCCAAGTCCAACAGTGAAAGCCAGCATGAAGAGAAAGATAGCTGAAGATTTTTCTAGTTCAACAAGTTTGATCCTTGCAGAAGAAGCCAGTTGATTCATATAGTCAGCAAGGAGATTGTTGTGTGAAGGGCCGTCAGCCTTCAACATCAGATAGTGGTTCGTTAGTGCAACAAAGAAGTAGTTAGCTGTAGAATAATACTAATTCCTTCTACAACAAGAGGGCTGGACTGATATCTACTCAGTCCAGCAAGGTGGACTAAGAGATTTATCTCTGAGTTAGTGTTTTGAATTTATTTAAACTTCTTGATTAAATTCCTATATGATTCAGGTTGTCTGAATCTGAGCTGTAGGGCCTTTTGTGCCTGAGTTGTACGTGTAACGACCTCCGCAGCCCACGGCTCGCAAGGACGGCCGCCGACACCCCCAGCACCACGCTTGAAAGGCTTCAGCCTAAC
Source organism: Platanthera guangdongensis (assembly GCA_039583875.1). NCBI lineage: Eukaryota > Viridiplantae > Streptophyta > Magnoliopsida > Asparagales > Orchidaceae > Platanthera > Platanthera guangdongensis. Next base: position 103,424,943 of record CM077154.1, on the reverse strand, counting down.
CAAGTCTGCAGACCATACACCCCAACCCTCTCCGGCCTGTTTATCAGCACGGTAGGTTGTAGCCACTTGGTCTCGAACCCAGGACCTTGATAAGAGAGCTTTCCACCACTCCCTCATCACCAACTAAGTTGCAGCTCAATTGGTGATGAGGGAGTGGCAAAAAGCTCTCTTATCAAGGCACTGGGTTCGAGACCCAGTGGCAACAACCTACCGTACTGATAAACAGGCCGGAGAGGGGTTGGGTTGCATGGTCTACAGACCTAGTTAGGCTGAACCCTTTCGAGCATGGTACTGGGGGTGTCGGCGGCCATCCTTGCGAGCCGTGGGCTGGGGAGGCCGTTACAAAAAGTGCAGCTCAGTAGGTGATGAGGGAGTGGAGGAAAGCTCTGTTATCAAGGTCCTGGGTACGAGACCCAGTGGCGACAACCTACCGCTGCTGATAAATAGGCGCGAAGAGGGGTTGGGGTGCATGGCCTGCAAGTTTGAATGTGATAGGCTGACTACCAGGAGTGGGCCCGGGTCTGGACTCTGGTAGGCCGGCAGTCCAGCGGGTTCCCATGGGATGGGCCTAGACTGTTATAAAAAGTGTACTTTTTGTAACGGCCTCCCCAGCCCATGGCTCGCAAGGACGGCTGCCGACACCGCCAGCACCACGCTCGAAAGGGTTTAGCCTCACCAAGTCTGCAGACCATGCACCCCAACCCCTCTCCGGCATGTTTATCAGCACGGTAGGTTGTTGCCATTGGGTCTCGAACCCAGGACCTTGATAAGAGATCTTTCCGCCACTCCCTCATCACCAATTGAGTTGCAGCTTAGTTGGTGATGAGGGAGTGGCAGAAAGCTCTCTTACAAAGGTCCTGGGTTCGAGACACAGTGACAACAACCTACCGTGCTGATAAACAGGCCAGAGATTGGTTGGGGTGCATGGTCTGCAGACCTGGTTAGGCTGAACCCTTTCGAGCATGGTGTTGGGGGTGTCGGCGGCCGTCCTTGCGAGCCGTGAGCTGGGGAGGCCGTTACAGTACGTGACTAATTAGTCACTGAGGTAGGTGCCCTATTGGTTACTGAGGTAGGATCTAAGTATGAATCTGAGAGTAGGGTTGTCCTCCCAGCCTTAGTAGTAGGGCCTTGTGCCTGAGGTAGGTGACTGTTGAGTCACCGAGCTGTAGGTGATAAGTGTGTCACTGAGTTGCAGGACTTGGAGGAGGCTGAGCTGTAGGTTCCTAGAACGGCACTGAGGTAGGTACCTAGGAGGGTACTGAGCTGTAATAGTGCTGCAGCACTCTGAGAGTAGTGCCTTGTGCTTGAAGTTGTAGGGTTGAAAAGCCTGAGCTGTAGGCCATAGAGGTAAGGCTGAGGTAGTTAGTCTATAGACCACTAAGCTGTAGGAGCACTGCAGGGCTCTGAGTTAGGAACTTTTGTGGTTCTAAGGTACTGTTCTGAAGAGAACCTGAGTGTAAGGCTGAGGGCCTGAGGTGTAAGATATGAGTAGCATTTTGGAGGAGTTTGTGCCTTGTTAGAAAGCAGGAGGGAAAGTGGATGTACACAATTGTGGAACCACTATAAATATCTGTGTGCTTTGCTGTGTTGCTTGTTCTTTTCTTATATTACAGGTACTAAGGACAAGCTCTAAATCACTTAGTAAGAAAACAATAAAAGACTTAATAAATTTCAAAGACCTATTCACCCCCCCCCCCCCTCTAGGTTACTAGCTAACCTTAAATTAATAAATTTCAAGTGGTATCAAAGGGAGGTTACTCAAAAAGGATTTAACAATCTGAGTATACCTCCAAGGTTAGCTACAGGATATAATTATGGGGTTAGGAATGAACTATAAGGAAATAGGGGCCATGAAATACCAATCTGCATGAAGGAAGGATTTGTCGTCTAGAAGCAAAGGATCAGACTGTTCATGAAAGCTTCTGACCCTAGGATCTATGTAACAGTAGTGGAAGGACCTTTTATCCCCACAAAGGCTTCCACCATAGATCCAACTCTGAGAGTTCCCAAGGCATATACAGAGATGGACAGAGATGAGGTAATTCTGTCTACCATGGAAAAACGACACAAAATATTATAGCCAGTGTCATTGATGACTCAACCTTCCAAAATCTTGTACACTGCAAGACCTCCAAGCAAATGTGGGAAACTCTTGTGGTCTACATGGAAGGCTCCGAGGATGTTAGAGATGATAGGAAGTCCATTCTCAACCAAGAGTTTGAGACTTTCAGACAAAGCAAATCTGAAAAATTGGCTGACTACTTTGAGAGGTTCTTTAGGACAGTTAAGGAACTAAGAACCTATGGTAGGGTCTTCAGCAACTATGAGCTGAATGTCAAGTTCCTTAGATCTCTCAGTAGAGATTGGGACACCAAGATTTGTGTCATTAGAGAAATGGCTAAGCTGGCAAACACTCATCCACCAACTCTCTTTATAAAGCTGTTATCCTATGAAATGCAGTTGGCTGCTAGACAAGAAGAGGAGAAGGGGATTCAATCCAAGACCAAGGATAAGAAAGTGGCACTCAAGGTAGAAGCCCCGAGAAGGAGCAAAAGAAAGACTCCTTCTCAACCAAGAAGAGAAGCTGAGTCCAGCTCAGAATAGTCTGGGATGAGTTCCTCAGACAACCACATGAATGATGAAGAGTTTGCGGCCTTCTCCAGGAAATTTCATAAATTCATGAAGAACAAGTACTGGAAAAGCAAACCCTCTTCATCATCTCATCACAAGAAGTCCTGCAAGAAGGACAGTTATGGTCCTAAATCTAGTAAACAGATTTCTTCTAATGTTTTCTGTTATTTTTCCAGCAAAGCTGGACATGTCATTGCTGACTGCCCAGTCAGGAACAAGGAAGAAGATGAGAAGAAGAAGAAGAATCACCATCACAACAAAGACAGGAAGAAGGAGAAGTCTTTTGTGGCTAAGAAGGAGAAAAGCTTGGCAAATTCTTGCTCCTCAGAATGAGAAAATGATGAAGAAAATGCCTCTATAGGGTTGTTCTCTGCTGGTGCAGATCTAGAAGAAGAAGAGGTATATCCTGTTGCCAGGATTAGAATAAGAGCCCCAATGTCACACTCTGACATTGACAATGAGGAGGATGAAGAAGACTGTGGATGCCAAGGGCTGATGATAATAACTGAAGAAGAAAGAAGTTGGTTACATGCATAATCATTCAAGGTACATCCTTTCTCCATTTCTTCTTCTTCCTCTGACTATGAAACCAGTGCAGATACTTGTGCATCTTCATCCTGTGATAAAGATTGTTCAGAATCTGAGACTGATGTCAATCAATTGATTGATAAGTATGGACTACTCCTAGATGCTCTAAAGAAGAGCAGAAATCTTGCCAAAAGGCAAGCAAAGGAGATCGAAGTCCTCAATCATTATAAAACTCTTTATAACAATAAATTTATTGAGTTTTATAAGAAAAGTCATGAGTTGTCTGAACTCAAAAAAAAGCCTTGAGTGTCAGACCAAGGTTCTAGAAGAAAAATGTAAACATATTAGATATCTAAAATAGAAATTAACTGTGAGATTAGGGATTGTGATTAACCCTTCTCAATCTCTTGGTATATTGCCAAAAGCTGCAACTTGTCAAAACTCTGAGAAGCTGGGTATTAATCACACAAATTATCAAGTAAAATCAAATATCCCTGATAAGTTGATAGTATTTCAAAAGGTGAATTTATCTTCTAAAACTGTCAAGTTTGCACGTCCCCTTAAGGATCTATCTAATGTGTGCTCTACTAGTGGGGGAAGACAAATGATCTCAGAAGGAGTGATGCTGTCCACTCTAGACATAAAGTTCAGGATAGGTTCTTTAGATTTGGGTTCAAATAACCTTTATCTAAAGAGATGAGAGAGGCCACTAGATGGCAGGCTCCAAAAATACAATTGGCACATCCTAGACCAGCTGTACTTAGTTCTTCAGCATCTTCACTAAGGAAGAAGGAAGCAACATCATGCAATGCTCATCCAGAAAAGTCTGGAACTTCTCACATCTCTCATGGACATCAATTTTGTGTTGTACTGAAGAGAAGGTACAACATTTATAAATGTTGGTTCTGTGAGAAAGTGGGACACTTTGCCATTGATTGTTGGCACAACCTGAATGTGGCTAGTGGACAGAAAGGTGCTCAGCCCTGGCAGAGAGTTGGGTAAAAGTTTTATTATGCTAATAAGAACCTAGTACCCAATAAATATTGGGTGACAAAGGGTAAATGAATCTTTTTTGCAGGATAGTCCAAATACCTGTCTAGATAAGACTTGGTATTTGGACAATGGATGTTCCAGGCAAATGTCTAGGACAGGATGATTCCTCAAGGAATATGCTCCATGTAAAGCAACGAACTAAGATTGAGGCTGTTAAGTGTGTAATCCTCAAAAGCAAGAGGCAGCAAGCCTCAAGGTATGTCTCTCTCTCTCTCTCTATCGTGTATAGAGATTAAGTTTGCAAATTGATGAATTATGTTAGAAGTGCTTAGGATGAACCTAATCAAGCACACCAGTTAGAAATCAATGATTCAATTATTCTTCATAATTATTTGCTCTGTTAACTTATGCAGCCTTTACTCTCAAGCTCAAATATCTTGTAAATCAGTGCATGATTACGTTGCTAATAAAACTGTCTTATTAGCATGATAGGTTTCCATTATATTTAGAATTGATAAAATACTTGAATAATGGTGCGACAAATAGAATGTACCTCCAGACAGTGAGGGAAGCTACAAATTAATCAGGAGTTGAGTAAATGAAAGAAAAGCTGAGAGGTATAACTGAAGCGCTAAATTCCCAATATCATAACAGGAGGCGTAACGCAAGCCGTAAGGCCTAAAAGTATTAATTTAAGTTAAAAATGTTTAATTGGTTATCCTAATGATAAGGTAATTGAACTTTTTCATCATAAATATAAAGGCGACAAGAAACAAAAAGTCACGCCACTTTTAAAAGCCTTATCCCTAGCCGTGGGACCGAAACCAGCTCAGTGTCTTGCCGCACCGGTTCGAATGCGCCTAATATCACCAAGGAGCTTCAGGAGGGCTATGAAGTTGTGAGGAATGGATTTAGTCATGCCTCGCTGGAAATTAAAGCAGTGTTAAGGATTATTGAGACCGCAGGTTTGGAGTACACCCTTTCTGAACCCTCCACCATTCTTAGAGGAGAGGTAGTAGAATTCTTCTCAAATATTAAAGTGTCTTATCCTCAAAATTCACTTAAGCCTAAGATTGAGGTCATCAAGATTAAGGTAAACCATAAAAGACTAGGCGAAGCCCTTCATCTACCCTCCATCAACCCTAGCGAGGAAGAAGAACCCACCGTCACGGATAGAGACAGTGCTCTCAGGTGGTGTGGATACAGTGATGCCAAAATTGGGACTCTTAAGAGGAAATTCTTCAATCAGAGAGGTAAACTGCTAGCAGATATTGTAGGGGAAGCACTTATCTACAAACCTGGATCACATGACACAATCTCCAGGTCAATGTTTGAAGTTATGTCTAGGATAATCTTTAATAGGAAGACCTCTTAGTATTCTCTCATCTATCAGAGAATAGTGGACCGTCTACCCACTCCAAACAGCGGCGAGGTGCTATACCGGAGAGCCAGAAATGATCAGCGGCGAGGTGCTATACCAGATGGGAGAAGGACAGAGGACCAGCCTCGTCAGGAAGTGAGACAAGAGCCGAGGGAGCAGGTGATATTGGCCCCTCAACCTCTTCAGATGCAGGAGATGCCGAGACCCAAGGGTATGGCGTATCCCCGCAAGAGTGCTTCCATTGTCATCAAATTGGGCACCTACGGAGAAACTGCCCCATAAGGGGGCACCACCTCCAGCACCACAGGGTGGCCCACCTGCTCAGCATTTTGGAGGCCGAGGACGCGGTCGAGGTCGGGGATACCAGGGTGGAGAACGCAGGCCAGAGGGACAGCAGATGTATGCATTGGATCTGGCTCAACCTCGGAACCCAGAGCGGGTCATAGCAGGTACGCCAAGATGTTTAATTGTTTAAAAAGAATTCCCTTTCTCAGTTGTTAAATCTGTAAAACTGCACTAGATATAATTAATAGGAAAGAAAACTCGTTATAGAATCCTAAGACATTTAATCGCTCCAGGTATAGTCTTCATCAGTGGCAAGCCTGCACGCACGCTTTTCGATACTCAAGCTACTCACTCCTTTATGTTGGAAATGTTCGTTGAAGGATTGGAATGCGTGGAGCGATTCACGGGCTCGAAGATGAGGGTGCGACTACCAGATGGATCTGAACACCTTACCTCAGACCACTGCAATATGGAGGCAGAAATTGGGGGAAAAGCGTTCGAGGCTCCAGCGATGCTTTTGAAGCTGACGGACTACAACCTGATCCTGGGCATTGCATGGCTGCACTGGAACCATGCCCAGATTGATTGCCAAGCGAAGAGGATCACCGTGAGGCACGGGGACTCTTTTATTGTTATCGAAGGTATAAGACTCGGCTCACGTATTCTCTTATCATCAGTTCAGGCCGTTAAGGCCTATCTACAGGGGGAGGAGGTTTATCAGGTTCTATTTGAAATGGCGGAGGCCACGGATTCTATATTGGATATCCCGGTGGTGCGGGATTTTGCGGACGTCTTCCCAGAAAAATTACCAGGATTACCCCCGCACAGGGAGCAGGATTTCCAGATACTGCTGGTGTCGGGGGCCAAGCCGGCATCTAAGGCCCCTTACCGGATGGCCCCAAGGGAATTGACAGAATTTCGAAGCCAGCTTCAGGAGCTAGTGGAAGCTGGATTTGTCCGGCCGAGCTCTTCACCATGGGGAGCTATGGAATTGTTCGTCAAAAAGAAAGACGGGACACTCAGGTTGTGCATCGACTACCGAGCACTAAACTTGCTCACAGTCCGGAATACCTATCCACTGTCAAGGATAGACGATTTGTTCGACCAGCTGGAGGGGGTGCATTTCTTTTCAAAATTAGATTTGAGGTCGGGCTACTACCAGCTTCGGATTCGAGAGGTGGATATTCAGAAGACTGCTTTTAGTAGCAGATATGGATTGTTTGAGTTTAAAGTGATGCCCTTCGGGCTCACGAATGCACCATCGGCGTTCATGACCATCATGAACCAGGTTTTCAAGGAGTATGTAGATGTGTTTTTCATTGTGTTTATCGATGACATCCTCATCTACTCGAGAACGGAGGAGGAGCACACTTGCCATCTGGCACTGACCCTATAGAGGCTGCGCTAGAATCATTTATATGCAAAGTTCAGCAAATGTCAGTTCTGGTTGAAGGAGGTGGGCTTCCTAGGCCATGTTATCAGTGGAGCTGGGTTGGCAGTGGATCCGGCAAAGATTCAGGCAGTTCGGGATTGGCCGCAGTTGAAGGCAGCCGGTTATTACCGGAAGTTCGTGGATGGATTCTCTCGAATTACCCTCCCACTCACATCTTTGACAAAGAAGGAGGTACCTTTCGTTTGGACCCGCAGTGCCAGGCGGCTTTTCAGGAGCTGAAGGATTGACTCACCTCGGCTCCCATACTTGCTCTCCCCTCGGGGAGAGAAGGATTTCAGGTCTACACCGACGCTTCCTACCAGGGTATGGGAGTTGTACTGATGCAGAAGGGCCATGTGATTGCGTATGCGTCTCGCCAGTTGAAGAAGCACGAGCAGAACTACCCGATGCACGACCTTGAGATGGGAGCAGTCGTATTTGCTTTGAAGGTCTGGCGCCACTATCTTTATGGAGTCCACTGCGACATCTACTCCGATGACAAGAACCTGAAATACGCGGACATGCAGAAGGAGCTGAATATTAGGCAGAGGTGCTGGGTGGAGTTCTTAGCAGACTACCAGTATGAGACACACTACCATCCAGGGAAGGCAAACGTGGTGGCCGACGCGTTGAGTCGGAGAGCTGACACTTCCGAATTCGGGCCCCAGGTTATGTCTATGGAGCTGGTGAGGAGATTAGAGGATATACACATCACACTGGTGTCGTCCGAGGACCCGAGCTTTACATGGAGTATTTAGCTACGATGAGTGCTACAGACGATATCCGGGACCGAGTCAGAGATAGGCAGAGGCGGGATGTCAAATTGGAGCCGATATTCTGGGCCTTGGAGAACGGTGCAACAGGGGATTACACGATGAGGAACGGTGTGGTATGCTTTAGAGGTCGGACTTATATACCGAAGGAGGTCAGGTCCGGGAAGATATCATGGAGGAGGCCCACCACAGCAGATACTCGGTGCACCGGGGATCACGAAGATGACTGCGGAATTGAAGAAGACTATGTACTGGCCAGGCATGGAGAAGGATATCACTCAGTTTGTGACCCACTGCGAGGCGTGCCAGCTAGTGAAGGCGTAGTGCAAAAACCCCGCAGGATTGTTGCAACCACTCCGTGTACCGGAGTGGAAGTTTGAAGACATCGCGATGGACATTATTCATGGACTTCCCGATCACGGACGGGAAACGACTCGATTTGGGTCATCGTCGATCGATTGACGAAGGTGGCCAGAGTCATTCCGATCAGGAAGGATGACTCTGTGGGAGTACTAGTGCGGATATTTGTGAAGCAGTTCGTTCGATATCACGGGGTGCCCATGACGATCGTGTCGGATCGGGATGGCCGGTTCACTTCCAGGGAGTGGAGATCTGTGCATTCTTACTTAGGCACGCGATTGACCTTCAGCACCGTATTCCATCCCCAGACGGATGGGCAGACGGAAAGCACAAATCGGACGCTGGAAGATCTTTTGAGGCTATGCATTTTGGACCGTGGGGAACCGTGGGAGAAGCTCTTACCCCTGGTCGAGTTCTCCTATAACAACAGCTACCAGTCCAGCATCAGGATGATGCCTTACGAAGCCTTGTATGGAAGGAAATGCAGGACCCGCTTTCTTGGATTCAGGGCGAGGATCCGAAGGTGTTGGGATCGGATTTTGTTGAAAACACTGAGGCTCCGGTGAGGCTGATCAGGGACAGGATGTTAGAGGCACAGAGCAGACAAGCTAAGTACAATGACGTCCGGCATCGTTAGGTGGAGTTTCAGGTGGGGGGACCGAGTATTTTTGAAGATCCGGCCCATGCATGGAGTTTCACGGGAGCGTGGTCGGAGGAAGAAGCTCAGCCCTAGGTATATGGGCCCTTATAGGATCCTGGAGCGGATCGGGGCCCTAGCGTACAGGCTAGAGTTGCCACCAGAGATGGCAGCTCTGCACGACGTCTTCCACATTTCTTCGCTGGGGAGGGCTCTACTACTCACGGAGCAGCAGATTTTGACCACCGAAGGGCCGGTAGCTTCAGACCGGTCTGTTCACTTGGAGTCGGTTCGGATCAATGACAAAGGAGTACGGATCTTGCGCCGCAAGAAGATCCCATTAGTTAAGGTTCTGTGGAGGAACCACGGTCAAGAGTAGCACACCTGGGAACCGCAGGACCTGATGAGGCAAAAATACCCGGAGTTGTTCAGTCAGGTATACCTCACCACCTCTCGGTATACTATAAATTACCTTCTTGTATTGAACCGGTAGGACTAGATAAGGGAAATTGAGAACCTAGGCATGCGCACTCAGTCAGGAAAGTAGGGGCTAATCTTTTGTTTATTGGGGGATTGCCTTCTTTTATTAAACAAGTAGTCGCTTCGACTCAATAGGAAAACCATGTGGGATGTTACAAGTTTATTTTATTCCGGTAGAAATCCCCGTAGGCTTAACCTCAATTTCGGGGACAAAATTTTTGTTTTGTTTATTGGGATTTGTAACATACCATTTCCGGCGAGACCCCTAGGAGTCGGTCTTCCATGAAAGAACTCCCGTAAACCCCAGAGATTGACAATAACCGATCTAAAAATAGGTTTAGGCACGACGGCTAGCCGAAGACGCAATCCTCCGAAGTTCATCGACCGAAATCTCGAGTCACGGGTTGGTCACGCCCGTGACCGGCCCATCACGCCCGTGACTTCCTTCGATGGTCGACGAAATCAGGAAGCTGATCGCTGAGCTCAGAACTCATGCCATGGGTTGGTCACGCTCGTGACAGGCCCGTCACCCCCATGACCTAGGGCGTGACACACCCACCGGCCGTCGACCTCAGCTCGACGAACGTCGACCGAAGAACACCTGTCATGCCCGTGACATGGGGGATGACCCGTGAACCGACGCAGAAAAATCGGTCTTCGACTCGAGAATGACGAATGTGTTGGGTACATTGGTTAAATGTACCTGATTTGAAGAAGCCTCACCCAACTCAATGATATACAGCATAATGTATTTAATGTATGTTAAGTTTACTTGTGCAGGTTAAGTAATCACTGGACTGAAGCAAAAAGTTTCTAAGTCCATGTGTCGACACCCAGAGGGAAAGTGTCGACACTTAAGAAAGCTTGTGTCGACACCCAGACAAGTAGTTCGACACTTGGAGTCATTGTGTCGACACCTGGGATGCAGAGTCGACACCAGACAGAAAGTGTCGACACAAGGAGCTGTGTCGACACTCAGTGAAGAAAAGTGCAGACAGAAAGTGTCGACACAAGGAGCTGTGTCGACACCTAGTGAAGCTGTGTCTTCACCAGAAAGTGTCGACACTTGGAGCTATGTCGACACTCAGCAACAGTCAGCAGAGACTAAGTTAAAGTGTCGACACAAAGAACTATGTGTCGACACTTAACAAAAGAGTCAGCACTTGAAGTATGTGTCGACACCCAGCACAATGTGTCGACACACAACCAGAAGAGTCAACACATGAAGTAAGTGTCGACACCCAGCACAATGTGTCGACACTCAGCTGAAGACTCGACACTTAGTAAAGAACAGAATTATCAACAAAATATTCTAAGTACAAGTGTCGACACTAAGGGAATGTGTCGACACTCAGCTGAAGTCTCGACAGAAGAATCAAGTGTCGACACAAGGAGCTGTGTCGACACTCAGCAAGTATCAACATAGAAGACTATGTGTCGACACCAAGAAGCTGTGTCGACACTTAACAGATTCAACACAAGAAGTTGTGTCGACACAAAGGTGATGTGTCGACACTTAGAAGAATTCAGTTAAAGATAGAAGATCAAGTACTTGTGTCGACACTCAATTTCAGTGTCGACACCTGAAGAAGAATATGTGTCGAGACATACAAGGAGTTGTGTCGACACCTTGTAGACTTGTGTCGACACTTACACAGCATGTGTCGACACTTGGACTATAAGTGTCGACACTTAAAGACAGAAAGTATCGACACTTTCAGACAGTTAGAGATTTTCAAGAAATGACTGGATGACTTGACAGATGCCGTTCCAGCCGGTCTACAACACCTGTCAGAAATGTCAGAAGACAGTTATGAACCGGACCAGCCGGTTACCATGAAGAAGGCCTATAAATAGGCACATACAGTTTACAGAAACTGTTGATCACATTGTTGAAGAACAAGTTATTAAAGTGGTACACAGAGTATCAAATCAAGACGATCTTGCAGTCCAAGTGCAGATCTAAGAAGTTGGAGAGAGAGGGCTCCATCCAAGAAATCAACCGTTGGAACTAGGCTGAGAAGAAGGGTTCAGATCTATTCTGAATTCTAAGTGGCAGAGGTCAAGGAACAACTGCAGAAGGAGACAATCTTATGCAGTTCTACTCAAGAAGCTTTTAAGAAAGCTAAGTCAGATTGAATCCAGCTGAGTTCTTCCAAGAACTCATCAAGAAACTCTCAACTCCCCTCTCTTGTTTTTGAGTTGTTGAGTTATTATTTCAATAATCATTTTTAACTTGTAGGATCCTTTGGATCTGAGTGAATTGTAATCCTGTATTTATAAAGGCTGAGGGTAGGGCTTGAGGGCCTGAGTGTAGGAGATTGTTATCTCTGAGTGTAGGCCTTGATTGGCTGAGTGTAGGCCTGGGTGGCTGAGTGTAGGACTTTGTGGCTGAGTGTAGGCTTTGGGATAAAGCTGAGTTGTAAGGCCTTGGGCCTGAGGTGTAGGAACCAATTTGGGTTCTGAGACAGTGGAGAAGTTTGGCCGAATCTAGTACACTGCTAGATAGGCGAAGGGGGAAAGTGAATGTACCCATATCTTGGGGAACCACTATAAATCACTGTGTCTGCTGTGCTGTGTTGTGATTTGCTGTGTATGCTGTGTGTTTGCTGTGATAACATAAGTAGAAATCTGTGATATTAACTGTTTACTGCCATTAAAGTTTTAAAAGGATTAGGTCACCTATTCACCCCCACCCCCCTCTAGGTGTTTAGGTACCATATCTTTCAAGTGGTATCAGAGGGAGGTTCCTCAAAACAAGGACTAACAGTCTGAGGAGATCCTGATTGGCAGATTTAGTGTAAGGCAACATACAGATTCAAGAAATTCAAGAAAATCAAGAAACATGGGTTCCTCTGAAAATCACAAGGAATTGGGTTCCATTAAATTGCCCATATGCAGAAAGGAAATCTTTGGGATCTGGAAGGAAAGGGTAAGGCTGTTTATGGAGGCCTCAGACCCTAGAATCTACATCACAGTAAAGGAAGGGCCTTATGTGCCCATGAAGATTTCAGTTCTAGATGCAAATCAGAGAACTCAAAAGAATTTCTCTGAAATGACTAAGGATGAGATTGTCCTAGCCACCATGGACAAGAGGGCACAAAACATTATAGTAAGTGCCATAGATGATGCAACATTTCAGAATCTTATACACTGTAAGACAGCCAAAGAAATGTGGGACACTCTTATAGTGTATATGGAAGGATCTGAAGAAGTTAGACAAGATAGAAAATCCTTGCTAAATCAGAAGTATGAGAGTTTTAGACAAGGAAAAGGTGATAACATAACTGAGTGCTATAAGAAGTTCTACAGAATAGTGAATGAACTCATGTCTTATGGAAGAGAGTTCAGTAACTATGAACTAAATGACAAGTTCTTAAGGTCCCTAACCAAAGATTGGGACACCAAGATCTATGTCATAAGAGAAATGGCTAAGTTGGGGGAAATTCCTCCTCCTACACTGTTTGGCAAGTTATTGTCTTATGAAATGCAATTGACAGTGAGAAAAGAGGAGGAGAAATCAACAAGAACTGAGCACAAGGAAAGAACAGTAGCCTTCAACATAGATGCCTCCAGGAAATGCAGAAATAAGTCACCAAGTCCACCTCCAAAGGTAGTCGAGACAGAGACAGATGAGTCAGTCAGCACCAAGTCTGAAAGCAGTGAAAGTGATGAAGACTTTGCTGCTTTCACTAGACACTTTCAGAAGTTTTTGAAAAAGAAACAGTGGAGGTCAAGGCCTTCTACATCACAAGGAAAGGAAGACTCTTATCAGAAAAAGAGGTCTTCAAAGAATGACAAGAAAAGGACTAAGTCTAGCAAGACAACTAGTTCCAAGATAGTGTGCTATTGCTGCAATAGACAGGGTCATGTTATTGCAGACTGTCCTGAAAAGAGGAAAGAATCTGGTGACAGGAAAAAGACTCATTTCAAAGGCAAGAAAGAGAAGTCTTTTGTAGCCAAGAAAGAGAAGACTCTATCAGATATTTCTTCTTCAGAATCTGAGTCTGATGCTGAAGCCTGCATAGGGCTGTTTGCTGAAGAAGAAGAAGATGAATTCATGCAGATTTTGGAGTCTATTTATGAACAAGAAGACAGTCAATGCCAAGGGCTAATGGCTTTGACAGAGCATGACAAAATCCCGGAGCAGCCAGGACCCAGTAAGGTACAATGTTCAACTCTAAGTTCAGTTTCTTGTTCTAGTACAGAATCAGATTCATCTTCATCAAGTGATGGAAGTGTATCTGAGTCTAAGGATGATATTCATCAGCTTATAGATGAATATAAAGTGCTGTTGCAGGCTTACAAAAAAAGCAAGACCCTTGCCAAAAGTCAGGCATTGGAAATTGCTGATCTAAAAGCTGCTGTAACAGATTTTGAGAAGTCTTTTGATCAAAAACTGAATGAGATAGCCAGGTTGAAGCACATAACAGTGATTCAAATGGGTACTATATCATTTAAAAATGATCAAATCAAGAGTCTGGAGATCAATCTTCAGAAAGAGAGAGAGCTTGTTGCTAGGTTTTCTAAACCTAAATCAGTACTACCTTTAATTGATGAATTTGTTCATCATAAAGGCAAGGCTGGACTGGGTTTTATTAGACCTACAAGGACTGAGCAGTCCAAGTCTAAATCCAAGGGCAAAGCCCCAACATTCAACAAGTCTGCTGTAAATAAGACAACAAAGACTGTACCTAAGCAAAGGTACAACAAGTTTGAATGTTGGTGCTGTGGCAAGATTGGCCATTTTGCAGTGGACTGTTGGCACAATGCTAGTGCCAAAGTGAGTACCAAACTACCTGTTAGAAAGCCAGTAGGTAGCTTTGTCAAGTTGCAAACTAACAAGTACCAAGGACCCAAGAATTCTTTGGGTTCTAAGGTTCATTAATCTGTTTTGCAGGTGAGTCCAAGTGGCCATACCCCAACATGTTACTTGGACAGTGGATGTTCCACACATATGACTGGAACTAGAGGATTACTAAAGGACTACATACCAATAAAAGATGGTCCAAAGGTTACCTTTGGTGGTTCTGAAAAGGGAATCATCAAAGGGTTTGGTAACATTTCTACAAACTTGGTTACCATTACTCAAGTGGCTTATGTTAAAGGGTTGAAACACAACCTAATAAGTATAAGTCAATTAAGTGATGTAGGGTATGACATCTCATTTGTTAAAAATGGTTGTCATATCAAGAGGTCAAGTGATCAAGAGATCATTTTGACAGGTTATAGGAAAAGGAATGTCTACTGCCTGAACATTATGATTGAGAACAATGATTCTCCAGTTTGTCTTGTAGCTGATGAGACAGTCTCTCATTGTGTCAAATGGCACAAGAGGCTTGCCCATGTTAACTATAAGACAATTAGCAAACTCTTTAGCAAAGAGTTAGTGAGGAATGGTCCTCAAGTTAAGTGTGTTAAAGATATTATTTGCTCAGCTTGTCAAAAGGGCAAGCAGACTAAATCCACCTTTAGGAGCATAGAAAACAAAGATGCTGTGAGGTGTTTATACCTTTTGCATATGGATCTCTTTGGTCCAATGCCAGTTCACAGCTTAGGTAGGAAGGTCTATACCCTTGTAGTTGTAGATGACTACTCAAGGTTTCCTGGGTGTTCTTCTTAAGACAGAAATCTGAAACACCTAGTGTCTTCTATAGCTTTGTCAAGCAAATTCAGAATGAACTAAATAGTACAGTGGTCAAGATTAGAAGTGACCATGGTACTGAGTTTCAGTCTGAAAGCATGACAAAACTATGTGAAGACTTTGGGATATTTCAAGAATTCTCTTCACCTAGAACACCTCAGCAAAATGGCATTGCTGAGAGGAAGAATAGGACCTTGATGGAGGCTGGTAGGACCCTATTAAGTGATACATCACTGCCAGAGTATTTCTGGGCTGAAGCAGTTAACACTGCATGCCATGTTATAAATAGGGCTACCATCACTAAAAGGCTTAACAAGACCCCCTATGAAGTTGTGAAAGGCAGGAAACCAAACCTATCCTATTTCAGGATCTTTGGTTGCAAATGCTTCATACTTAACAATGGGAAGTCTTACTTAACTAAGTTTGCTGCCAAGTCCCAAGAGGGAATTTTTGTTGGGTACAACAATAATAGTAAGGCTTATAGAGTCTACAACTTGTCTACACAAGTTGTAGAAGAATCTGTGCATGTAGTTTTTGATGAGACTAAGCTTATTAACAATGAGTTGTCTAGTTCTGTATGCAGCCCCACAGGTTTAACAAAGAAAATGGACAAGCTTACTATAGAAGAAGTACCTGCTGCAAGACAGCAAGGAGAGGAGAGTAGCTGTTGTCTAGGGGGAGAACTACATGTGCCAATTGCTGAAGAAATACAAGGAGTACAACATGATGGAGATGCTGAAGAGGTTCAACCAGAAGTTAGGATGCCTCCAGCCAATAGGTATCTTAGAGATCATCCAGTAGAGAAGATTATTGGAGATCCAAGACAAGGAGTACAAACCAGGAGCAGATACATGAATGCAGCAGTCTACTCCAGTTTTCTATCTCAAGTTAAACCTAAGAAATTTGAAGAAGCAATACAAGATCCACAATAGAATGAAGCAATGCAAGAAGAGCTTAATCAGTTCAAAAGGTGCAAGGTCTGGGAACTTGTTCCTAGACCTAGAGACCACAATATAATAGGAGTTAAGTGGATCTACAGGAATAAGATGGATGAACAAGGGGTCATCATTAAGAATAAAGCAAGACTGGTTGCTAAAGGATATAGGCAAGAAGAAGGTATTGACTTTGATCAAACCTTTGCTCCAGTAGCCAGACTGGAAGCCATAAGGATGTTCTTATCCTATGCAACCTATCAAGGATTCAAGGTTTACCAAATGGATGTCAAATCAGCATTCCTGAATGGTAATCTTAAGGAAGAAGTCTATGTGGAACAGCCTGCAGGTTTTGTTGATCCAACTCTACCTCACCATGTCTATAGACTTAGGAAAGCTTTATATGGGTTAAAGCAAGCCCCTAGGGCTTGGTATGAAACCCTATCTAGTTTCCTCATTGAGAACAAGTTCTCAAGGGGGAAAATAGATAAGACTCTATTCCTTAGGGAATCTAGAGGCAAAGTCATACTAGTCCAAATATATGTAGATGACATTATATTTGGGTCTACTGAAAGCAGCTTTTGCAAAAAGTTTGCAAAACTTATGCAAGGTCAGTTTGAGATGAGTTGTATGGGAGAGCTGAAGTTTTTCTTGGGTCTCCAAATTAAACAGACTGAAAGTGGTTTATCCATTTGTCAGTCCAAGTTCACCCTAGAACTCATAAGGAAGTATAGTATGGATTCATCCAGCACCATGAAGACTCCTATGGGGTCAAGTATGTCTCTTAGCAAGGATGATGCAGGGAAACCTGTAGATGAAACCTTGTATAGAGGGATAGTTGGCTCCCTATTATACTTGACTGCTAGTAGACCTGACATCATGTATGCTACATGTGTTTGTGCAAGGTATCAAGCCTGCCCTAAAGAGTCTCATTTGACAGCAGTCAAAAGAATATTAAGATATCTAAAGGGCACTCCCTATCTAGGCCTCTGGTACCCTACGAATGGAGATTTTGATCTAACAGGTTATTCAGATGCAGACTTTACAGGATGCAAAGAAGATAGAAAAAGCACTACTGGAACCTGTCAATTCCTAGGTGGGAGACTAATTTCATGGAGTAGCAAAAAGCAAACCAGTGTGGCTATCTCCACAGCTGAGTCAGAATATGTGGCTGCAGGAAGTTGCTGTGCTCAACTTCTGTGGATTCAACATCAGCTAGAGGACTATGGATTTCAGGTAAGTAGAACTCCACTTTTCTGTGATTCTACAAGTGCTATTTCAATAGCTAATAACCCTGTATCTCATAGTAGAACTAAACATATTGAAATTAAGTATCATTTTCTTAGGGAGCATGTAGAAAGAAAAGATATTTTATTAGAATATGTTAAAAGTGATAATCAAGTAGCTGATATGTTTACTAAGCCCCTAGAAGAAGCTAAGTTCAATAGATTCAAAATTGAAATAGGTATGATAAACTTAGAGTAAGTTTACAAAATTGAAAATGCCTAAGTAAAAAGGTGTCGACACATAGACAAGTCTATGTCGACACAGAATAGTGGTGTCGACATTTCAGGAAAAAGGTGTCGACACATCTAGGAAGTTGTGTCGACACTTCAGAATGTTAGTGTCGACACATGCCAAGTAGGTGTCGACACATCCAAAGTGGTGTCGACACTTAGTATTTACTCAGAATTTTCTAAGTAAAGTCTCGACAATGTGTCGAGATATGTTGTGTCGACACATAACCAAGTGTCGACACATAAAATCTGTTGACTAAACTTGTGTCGACACATATGTGTCGAGACATTATAAGTCAGTGTCGACACTTATTGCCAGTGTCGACACATTTTAAGTTAGCTGTCCCGCCTGTTCATCTTCAAAATCAAAAAGGTATAAATAGGGTTCTGTCTTTGTTTGTCGACACGCTTTCAAAGTTTCGAGACCAAAACTACTGTGTCGACACCTCTCTTTTCTAAAGACAAATTCTACAAACCCTAATGGCACCTAAGCTTGAGGAGAACGTTAACGAAGGATATGAGCTAGTGCGCGGCGCGTTCGACGATGCAGATCAAGAAATCAAGGCGGTAGTAACCCTAGTCGCCGATTCTGGATTAGAATACTTAGTTTCTGAACCTACAAAGATTTGGAAGAAAGAGGTTCTTGAATTCCTAAATGGAGCTCAGATAGATGAATCTGGATACAAAATCAAATACAGAATTCATGGTGCAAGGGTTAAGGTATCCCCCAAAAGTCCGAGGAAGATTCTACAGCTTCCAAAAACTCAAGAAGAAGAAGAAGTTACAGCTTCAAGGACCAGGGAAGCTCTAACCTGGTGTGGAATTGATCCAAAAATGAAGATAGGCTCTGTGTTTAACAGGAAGGGCATGAACAGCCAAGGCAAATTCCTGTCTGAGATAGTGGGAAAAGTCTTACTCAGTAAGCCAGGAGGGCATGACAGAGTGTCTGCCTATATGTTTGGAATCATGACAAGAATAATCTTCACTTTGAAAACAGACTGGTCTATAGTGGTTTATGAGAAGATTAAGGAGAGCTTGAAGAAGCCCAACCTGGGCAGAATCATGAGTCTATACCTAGCTGGTGTGATACCAGAGGTAATGAGTACTGCTGCAGGCAGCAAGATAAACCATATGAGGAAGATGGATCTAAGGATCTTTTCTAGATGGGACAGGGTGTTGTCCAAGGAAATGCCAACCCCAGAGAAGATAGTTACTGAGAAGGAGATTCCTCCAAAGAAAAAGAGAAAAACTACTCCAGTGGCACAAGAGTCCACTAGTAGTTCTGAAAGTGAAGAACAAGTTGTTTTCACTCCAGATGACCAAGAGGAAGAGCCTGTAGTGAAGTCTCCTGCTCCTCCAGCTGATGCAGAGATCCAGGGGGAGCTACCACAAGCTAGCCCCATCCACAGGGATCATAGCAAGGGGGAGCCTCCAGTTGTAGAAGCACCATCTACACTGGAAAGTGAGCAAGCCACCACCATCATTCAAGAGGTACTCACTGAACTAAACACTATAGATTTTTCTATGGAAGATGCTGATTTATCTGATGTTAATCAGCATACTCAGCTGAATAGTCAAGCTCCAGATGTTGTTATAGAAGACACATCTGCTGTTCCAGTAATTCCTGATCCTGTGGTTGAAGAACCAAGAACTTCTCCAGCTTCTTCACCACCAGAATACACCACGGAGGATTTATTCCTAAATCTGGATCAAGCATATTTTGACAAGGAAACAGATGCTACTGAGAATAAGAATGCTGCTGCTGAGGGGGAGCAAGTGCAAGTTCTGGAAGAGCCTATAAGGCAAGAAACTGAGAAGGCACTTGATGTGCAACCTGAGAAGCCTCCAAGCCCTAAGGATAGGGTGGATATTGCCAGCACATCTGCCTCTGAGGATGAGGAGACTGCAAGGGCAAGGAAAAAGAAAATCTATGTATTCAAGAGAAGGAGCCAGAGTTACAAGAAGGCTCTACAAACTGTAGCTCCACAACCTATCATTCAGCAAACCCCAGCTTTTGATCATAGTGCACTGATGGTGGCAATGCAAATAAAACTGGATGAACAAAGAAAGGCAATCGAAACTTATGTAGATGAAGGGCAAAAATCACTCCAATTTGATCTGGCCCAAGATATCAAGTCTATAAGGTTTAAAATGAACCTTAACAAGAAGGAAATGACTGAATGCTTCCACAAAGGTGGAAATGCAGTGGTGTATTTGGCAACACACCAGGAGAAGATCAAGGCACAGGTAGATGATATAACATTGAAGTAAGGATATATTCTGGAAAATCAAATAAGGATGAATGACAACTTGACTGCTTCTCATAATGCTATAGTCACTGAGTTGAAGAACAAGGCTGCTAAAACTTCTACATCTACTGCTGCTGCTAAAGCTGATTTTGATAAAGTATTTCAAGAAGAACTTACTGCTGTAAAGACTGCTATCCAAGCCTCCCAGAAGGCCATATCTGAACAACTGCAAAAGCTCAAACCTTACTTTAAAGATGGAATCAGATACTTGGATAGTCAAATCAGATTTCAAAAGGATGATGTCAGAGATCATATGGCTCGAGAAGTCATAAAGGGGGAGAGAGTTTTAGTCAAAGCTAGCTCTGATCATGCCAAATGGATATCTAATTCCATCAGAGCTACACTGGGTTATCCTCCACTCTGTGATGATGACAATGTTGCTGAATCTAGGATTCAAACTGCATATCTTGGAGGTGAGCAACCAGAGGTAGCTCAAGTGATCTATCCTCCACCAGATTTTGACATGGTGCAAGCTGATATTCATCAGATATATAGCCCAACTGAAGGTAAGTCTAATGTTATTCTAGATAAAGTGGTTCAACCTATTACTGAAGCCATGCAAGAGGCATTGCAGAAAGAGGAAGAGACAAGGTTGTCTAAGAAGAGGTTTAGGGAACAAGCAGCACAAAGGCCAGACTTTGAACAGTGGAGCCCTACCTCTAGGAATATAATATTAACTGCCTGGAAAGCTGCCAAGGATAACACTCATGACAGGAACAAGTGGTTTTCTGAAGCTGAATGGAGAAAACATGAGATCAGGCAGGAAGCAATAGTTCAGTATAGAAGGAAGGCAAAGATGGGAAAGCTACCTCCTACTGCAGTGGAGCCTAGCAAGTACTTTCCAAAGCCATATCACTATTTTGAGAGGCAGAAGATCAAAGCTGAAGAGCTCAAAAAGAAAGATCTAAAAGGCAAGAAGCCTGCTGATGCTGAAACTGCTGATGCCCCTGTCAAAGCTCAAGTTCAAGCTGGCAAGGGAATAGTTATCAAGGAACCTGAACAGAAATAGTTTAAGAATTTACTTGAAGATTATTTTGTAATCTTTTGAATGTAAAACATTTTTGTAAACCACTAAAAATTTATAAGACAAATGTTAGAACAATATGTGATCAATATATTTCATGATTGTTCTGCGAATATGTCTATTTCTTATTTGTTCTGTGTTGATGTTTGTGTATACATGTGAAATTGATACATGTTATGTTTATCCTGCTTACATAATCCTGCTTTACATCATTTTATAATTTTTATTATGAATGGTGTATATCATTGACTAAGGGTTATGACTTCTCCAAATAGGGGGAGATTGTTGGGTACATTGGTTAAATGTACCTGATTTGAAGAAGTCTCACCCAACTCAATGATATACATCATAATGTATTTGATGTATGTTGAGTTTACTTGTGCAGGTTAAGTAATCACTGGACTGAAGCAAAAAGTTTCTAAGTCCATGTGTCAACACCCAGAGGGAAAGTGTCGACAATTAAGAAAGCTTGTGTCGACACCCAGACAAGCAGTGTCGACACTTGGAGTCATTGTGTCGACACCTGGGATGCAGAGTCGACACCAGATAGAAAGTGTCGACACAAGGAGCTGTGTCGACACTCAGTGAAGAAAAGTGCAGACAGAAAGTGTCGACACAAGGAGCTGTGTCGACACCCAGTGAAGCTGTGTCTACACCAGAAAGTGTCGACACTTGGAGCTGTGTCGACACTCAGCAACAGTCAGCAGAGACTAAGTTAAAGTGTCGACACCAAGAACTATGTGTCGACACTTAACAAAAGAGTCAGCACTTGAAGTATGTGTCGACACCCAGCACAATGTGTAGACACCCAGCACAATGTGTCGACACACAACCAGAAGAGTCAACACATGAAGTAAGTGTCGACACCCAGCACAATGTGTCGACACTCAGCTGAAGACTCGACACTTAGTAAAGAACAGAATTATCAACAAAATATTCTAAGTACAAGTGTCGACACTAAGGGAATGTGTCGACACTCAGCTGAAGTCTCGACAGAAGAATCAAGTGTCGACACAAGGAGCTGTGTCGACACTCCGCAAGTATCAACATAGAAGTCTATGTGTCGACACCAAGAAGCTGTGTCGACACTTAACAGATTCAACACAAGAAGTTGTGTCGACACAAAGGTGATGTGTCGACACTTAGAAGAATTCAGTTAAAGATAGAAGATCAAGTACTTGTGTCGACACTCAATTTCAGTGTCGACACCTGAAGAAGAATCTGTGTCGAGACATACAAGGAGTTGTGTCGACACCTTGTAGACTTGTGTCGACACTTACACAGCATGTGTCGACACTTGGACTATAAGTGTCGACACTTAAAGACAGAAAGTCTCGACACTTTCAGACAGTTAGAGATTTTCAAGAAATGACTGGATGACTTGACAGATGCCGTTCCAGCCGGTCTACAGCACCTGTCAGAAATGTCAGAAGACAGTTATGAACCGGACCAGCCGGTTACCATGAAGAAGGCCTATAAATAGGCACATACAGTTTACAGATACTGTTGATCACATTGTTGAAGAACAAGTTATTAAAGTGGTACACAGAGTATCAAATCAAGAAGATCTTGCAGTCCAAGTGCAGATCTAAGAAGTTGGAGAGAGAGGGCTCCATCCAAGAAATCAGCCGTTGGAACTAGTCTGAGAAGAAGGGTTCAGATCTATTCTGAATTCTAAGTGGCAGAGGTCAAGGAACAACTGCAGAAGGAGACAATCTTATTCAGTTCTACTCAAGAAGCTTTGAAGAAAGCTAAGTCAGATTGAATCCAGCTGAGTTCTTCCAAGAACTCATCAAGAAACTCTCAACTCCCCCCTCTTGTTTTTGAGTTGTTGAGTTATTATTTCAATAATCATTTTTAACTTGTAGGATCCTTTGGATCTGAGTGAATTGTAAGCCTGTATTTATAAAGGCTGGGGGTAGGGCTTGAGGGCCTGAGTGTAGGAGATTGTTATCTCTGAGTGTAGGCCTTGATTGGTTGAGTGTAGGCCTGGGTGGCTGAGTGTAGGCCTTTGTGGCTGAGTGTAGGCTTTGGGATAAAGCTGAGTTGTAAGCCCTTGGGCCTGAGGTGTAGGAACCAATTTGGGTTCTGAGACAGTGGAGAAGTTTGGCCGAATCTAGTACACTGCTAGATAGGCGAAGGGGGAAAGTGGATGTACCCATATCTTTTGGAACCACTATAAATCACTGTGTCTGCTGTGCTGTGTTGTGATTTGCTGTGTATGCTGTGTGTTTGCTGTGATAACATAAGTAGAAATCTGTGATATTAACTGTTTACTGCCATTAAAGTTTAAAAAGGATTAGGTCACCTATTCACCCCCCCCCCCCTCTAGGTGTTTAGGTACCATATCTTTCAGAATGGACTAATGTCGCACCCGTGACCTACGTGTCACGCCCGTGATAAAGGCCGAAACGTCAGCCAGGCTGGAAATTACTTTAACACATGCCATAATTAACTCTAATTATGGGAAGTTACACCAGGAGTTTTTATGGGCCGTTTCCTTCTCTAATTACTTAATAAAATGAGGAAGTGTTGGCCCAATGGGAAATCGCCACCTGGACACATCTTTTCATCTTCCACCTTTTCCTCTCCCACCACCATAATCGAAATACTATTAAGAGGAGAGCCTTCATGGCCATAAATGCTTTACCATTTCCCCTCCCCACTTGGTGATCTATAAAAGCCCCCTTAGAGCAAGATGAGAAGTTTACAGTCTTGACCAAATAGATTAGAGTTGTTGTTCTTGCTGTAGGAGAAGTTCGGCAATGCCACCACCGCACCATGACAACCCGACGTTCATCTCGCCTACAAACCGTGAACAAGGTCCTCCTCTACTTCTTCTTTTATGGGTAGATCTTAGGATCTTAGAAAGGAAGTTCGTGCTCAACAAAGCCGGACCTATCTCGCATTTTCATAAAAAAACCATGAAAAATATATTTTCGGGTTCGCCGGAAACCGCCACCTCCGGTGGCTAAACCACCGCCGACCGATAGCCATCGCCTCGACAGAGGTGGTGGTGGTGGTGGCTGGCCAGGGAAGTGACCGGACGGCCGGCAACGGATCGCGGAAGAGCTACAGGAAATATAATTTTCCTGAGTTCAGGTTTTCGGGTTCTGTAGAAGATGAACAGTAAAAACTTTTTTTATAATATAAAGATTATGTATATAATATATAAGGAAAAGATACATTAAATGGGCACATTTTGATGTTGCAAAACGTGGCACTTAGATGCCGATATAGGACAAATGGCCAGTCACGAAGGTTGTAGCCCTTCGAGTCTAGATTAATTTAAAATTAATTTCAACTCATTTGGGTAAGTGGTTTGACCGCAGCACCCATTTTAGTGGGAGATGTACCAAGAGTTGGGCAGAAACTAAAATGAATGCCCACTCTTCATCCCTTGTCCAAATGACCTGAAATTTGGGCAGGGGTTACCCTTAGCCATACCTAGAGGCTGTCCAAAAATGGGAAGTTTTGGAGATACTTTGCCTAAGGTTTTTGTTTCAATTTAATAAAGTTAGAGTAATTTATTTAAGTGGTCAAATGACCTCCAAACCCTCCCAAATTTTGGTGAGTGGTCCCTGGATATAAATCCTAGCTCTGTACAAATTTCCGACTCATTTGGATGAGGTTTGGGTAGGAAATCACCTATCCTTAACTAGGCATTAATGAGGCGTTTTTGAGTAAAAAGTGCACTAAGAGTTTGGAACGGTCAAATCACCTCAACAGAGGCTGATATTTTGACCACTGACTTAGAAGGGTGAATATAACCCACTTGGAGAAAAATGGTGTGGTTTAGGGTTGATTTATCCTAGGATCCAAACTCAAACCCTAAAGGGATGGTTTTGAGGGTTGTGAAGGACATGGTGGCAAATGCCCTCGTATTGCCTTGAAACTCCGTAGAGTCGACGTTAGCATAATATAAATCATCTGGATGGAATCTTGGAGGATTTGGAGATAGGTAAAGACCTCAAAACCCTAACCTTAGTTTTAGGGTAAAATCTCAAATGAGTAAAATCAGTCACTAAACATTATTTAAAAGCTGTGAAACTCAGGTAGAGTGAGTTTTGGAATGGGCAGAACCTTAGCAATTGTACTGGAATTTTATGATGTTTATTTCTAGCACTTCATTTGTAAAGCTTGTTATAGCCCTAACTGACGTTTTAATTATTTAGATCTTTCTGTTCATTGAAACCCCATGAAATCTTGATAGTAAGTGTTTTAGGTCAGAATGGTTGCTCCTGAATTTTTGTATAATTTTTAGTTGAGTAAATCTAGTACTTCATTCACAAATGTTAAAAAGGAGTTTTATGGTTTAAAAATTAATTATGGATGATATTGCTGTTGAAAATTATGAGACTTAGGAATTGAGATTTGCAGGCCATTATATGCTTGTAGACATTTATTCATGATTTTTAGAATCTTAGTTACGACACTTTCTTTACAAGTCCACCTTATGGAGATTTTTGATAATTAATTTATTCAGAGATTATTACTTGCTGAAAAATTGTGAAACTTGGCCAATGCTATTTTTAAGGTTGTATCTGCATAGTATAATTAATTTATAATTTCTTGATGGATATTTTCTATACTTGATTCATAAATAACGAAAGATAGAAAATAGTGCTAAAATAGTTTTAGTGCCCTTTTGATGATAGAAAAATTGTGATACTTTGGATTTACCATATTGAGATAACATAATATTTATAATAATTTTGTTGGACATCTTTAATGAGTACTTAGGGTAGTTCATGTTCAAACCGGTAGCCCTTGGAATTTTTGATGAAATTAATTAAATGCCAGATAAATTAGGAAAAATTATAATTTTTCTGATTGTAGGCTAATTATATCATGATATACCTCCAGAAAATAAGTTAGGGAATTTGGATGAGTATTGGATCATTTCCTATCCGGTATGACATAAAGCATAAGATAGTCTGCAATTAGCAATTTGAGTTAACAGTCATAGGATATGATGGGGCACAACGTTGGAGTTAGTTAATCTGCTGAATTGGATGGATGTGAAAGTTTTCACCATATAAGGATGGGAAGGTTGGTGAGAAGTGGTGTTGGCTAGAGTTAAGAGGTACTCGGGTTCGACGAAAGATCGTCTTTCCCGAAGAGAGGAAGGTTAAAAATCACACTAGGTTAGTCTATCGTAACACGAGAAGGTAATGGGTTAAGGAATCAACGAATAATAATAATAAGTAACTTGCGAAAGGGAACGATGGGCGTAATCCCATCATAGTTCCTAGTGCCCCTTGAGAGCCCTTCACAGGGAATACCGGGGGCAGTCCTGGGTTAACGTAAACTGTATTAACAAGCTGAAAAGAGTAACTTAGTAATTAGGGTTGCACATTTCACGAACACAGATAGCACAGGAAGATAGTTGGGAGCTTCAGCTTGGATAGTTAAGAGACAGACATTTTGGTCTGGAGAGCTTTGGCTCAGATAGTTAAGAGACGGACGTTTTGGTCCGGGGAGTTTCGGCTCGATTGTTTGAGAGAGACATTTTAGTCCTGGGAGCTTCTGCTCGGTTTTTGAATACGTTAAATTTGCTTGTGCATAAAAGGAAAGAAAATTAAGGTGGTGGGTCTTCGGTATTGGAGGGTCGATGCACCGACGCCAATACCCTGACTCGGCAAGTGTGGTTAGCACTTCTCCAATAGTAGTCTGGTGCGCCAGCCGGCAAGAGTACGCAGGAGTCCGCTTCGTGCACCAAGTGTTGAGGCGTACGATATGTCTGACCGGAAGTGCTTTACTAGTTTAGAGGTGGGCGAGGCCCAACCCTCCGCTTCCGTCTGCCACTACAGAGGTATCCTGGGAGGTTACGGCTCCAGAAAGGGGGAACTAAAGGTTTGTGTGCACAGAGTCGGGTGTGTGTGTTGCACTTGCATGTTCCATCATACCAACTATCATGTCATAGCATAATCGATTCATTTAACCCCTGACACCTAAGGTATAATTGGAATGGGACGCTTATACATTAGGACTTGCAAAACGACCCCTTGGTCTATAAGTTTGTGTGGGGAAGTTTATAAATTAAGGTCAATTTTGATATATATATATATTACTGTTTGATAACCGACACCCCAACGTATAGATTGGTATGGGACTTTTTATACGATGGGAGCCTTGCAGAAGACCCCTTGGCTTATGTGTTCTCACATAAGTGAAGGTTATTTTTCATATTTCATCTTATTGCCATTATTTATTATAGAATTACTAGATTAGTTCCGCTGCTACCTGTTTCTTTTGATTTATTCTCCACCTTCATGTCCTTCCCTTTCTTCCTCTCCGCTCGGTACTTAGGAACCATGGGGGAAGGGGTAGGGGATGATAGGGCTTAGTCTTTTTGACTAACGGATCTCGAACCGCATCATTTTAGGGAATCGTGGAGCCCAGCACGGGGGAGAAGCCCCAGAGACCGGTGTGCTTGGAGATGGGGCAGTCTAGCTCCGGAGTTCATATAGCTGGGATCGTGAGTCTCGACCTTGAGTAGATGTTCTGTTTTTGCTTCCGCATGAGTGATTTGTAGTGAGGACATGATGTTCCGGGCACAAGCCCGTATTTTAGTACTCTGTTATATTATTCTGTGGACACTCCCTTCATGGAGATTATTTATATGATATGTGATTTTCTGTGGACTTACATGTCTATTCTCTTGTACTGCTACTTTTGTGATCTATAAGACCGGTAGAATCGGCGTTTTGTAGTGACGATCTTCCTGGGCGCGACAGTGTCACCGCAAAGCGGCGGTTCTGGGCATAAGACCCCACGATTTGAACGAGAAAAACAAAAGGGGGGGGGGGTCTTACAAACGGCACTTCACGCGGAGCAGCGGGGTGGAAAAATGAAAGGTGTTTGCCCTAATTCGTCAGCACGGGTATAAATACTGCAGTAGAAAATCAGAGTGCACGATCAAGGGCACACGACCAGCAGTCGTGTGCACTAGATCACATGATCGTGCGATTAGCAATGGCAGAACTCCAAGAAAATGGAATCAACGCGCAAGAGCAGTGGCTCACGACCAAAGGTCGTGCATACTATGTCCAATGATCGTGTGATTGCCCCAGACAGAACTTGGAAAAATTGAGAATAGTGTGCACGATCAGTGGCTCACAACCAATGATCGTGCGCTATAGATCCAATGATCGTACGCAGTATTCCTATACCAATTGGGTTTCGATGAACAGACCACGCACGACCAGCGGAAGTGCGCTAAGGAGTCTGCTGACCATGCACATGTAAAAATGCACGATCAGTGGCCCTTATGCGAAAACATTCCCAAACGATCCCGGAACACACACACGACCATTGTAATTGCAGCAAAAATTGAAGAGCCACCGAAATGGGCATTCCACATTCTCCAGACACAGAGAAAACACCAAGTAGGGCAAAAGTATAAAACTACGGAATCACACTAAAAGCGGGCCAAAAGTGTATTTAACATAGAATTGACATAATAACAAATATGAATAAATATGGCTTTAAAGTGTTGTTCATCAACAAGAAAACTAGCCCAGATGAGTCCAAAAATATGTATATAACTTGGTCTCATCAACTGTCAACCTATTTAGTGCCCTGTAATTGATGCACAGTCGGAGTGTCGCATCCTTCTTCTTCACAAATAGCACCAGAGTTCCCCATGGCGAAGAGCTCGGCCTGACAAAACCATACTCTACTAACTCCTGGAGCTGGCTTCGAAACTCCACCAACTCCTTTGGAGCCACCCGATAAGGAGCTATAGATACCGGCTTAGCCTTTGGCAAGAGCTGTATCTGAAAATCCTACTCTCGATGTGGTGGCAACCCTGGCAATTTCTCTGGAAATACATCTACAAAATCTCGCACCATCGGGATACTAGAAATAGAATCCTTGGCCTCAGCCATCTCAAACAACACCTGGTATACCTCGTCTCCCTGCAAATGGGCCTTGGCAGCCTGAATAGAGGAAAGTATGAGACGAGAAGCTTGGGAAATACCTTAGAAAGTCATATACGTGTTGCCGCATCTGAGCATGACCCTCCTCGCCGGGCTATCAATCTGCGCATGGTACAGGCTAGCCACGTCATTCCAAGAACCAAATCGAAATACGACAAGCATAAGATCTTCGCCGGAGCTTCGAGGGTTAACCCATCAATGGTCACCCTTAGGAGGAATTTTGTCGTGGACTGGATCTCCATCCTATTGGGGAGACACACCCTCCTAATGACTCACTCGAAATCTCTAATGCCCTTGAGGTCCTTGATAAAGTCCACCGAGACAAAGTTGTGTGATGCTCCCGTGACGATCAAGGTATGGGAAGTCTTGCCACATACCATCACTATCCCTGAGTTTAATAAATGTCTTAGATGTCAAGTATTTGATTCCTAATTAGTTCTACAGTTTCATATTCATGTAATCTAACTTATAGAAAGGGGAAGGGGAAACTTTAAATAACTGGCGTACCTGCTATCACCCGTTCTGGGATCTTAGGCTGGGCCATGTACAAGGCATATACCTGCCCTCTATCCTTCCTGTGGTCTCTATGCTGAAATCCATGTCGTCGGCCGCATACTCGGCCACCAAACTGTCGATCAGGTGGGGCATCCTGTAGTGTTGGTAGGGGTGCTTCCCTCATGGGGCAGTTCCTCTTGAAGTGCCCCAGCTAGTTGCACCAGAAGCATATTTGTGCCCCCTCCACTGCCCTCGACATCTCCCATATCTATGAAGGCTAAGGAGGTAAAACCAACTTGTTCCTCTGCTCCTTCATGTCCTCCTGGAGGGGTTGATCCACCAATCACTGAGTCGTTAGTCGGTCTCTTCCGACCACGAACTGTAAGCTGGTCTGCCTCAAACTTCTTTGCCATCTCCAATATCCTAGCCAAGCTCCCATCAGATACAAAGAGGAGTTACTGCCTCATTTCACCTTGAAGGCCCTTGTAGAACTTTTTTGCGTAGACCCCATCATCCAACTGATGTGAATCTGCAAAGCAGTCTAGATGTGTGAACTCCTGGTAGTATTCCAACACCATCCTGCTACCCTGCCTCAACTGCAGGAATCTATCTTCCAGCTCATCCCTCGCCGACCAAGGTATAAAATACTCCAATAGAGCTACTCTGAACTCCTCCCAGGAAATGTCCACGCAATCCACTTCAGCAAAGGTGGTGTCTTGTTGGATCCCTAGTTGATTTGTGCTAGGTTCACTAACTTAGGATGATTTGACCCAACATATATAGTCCAGGTCATAGTTGTGTCCTAGATTCTAGGCCAAGAGTCAACATCACATTGATCTGCCTACAACAGCTTGTCAGAGACTCAAGCAGTTGTGTTGACACCCAGAAGAATTTTGTCGACACACAGAAAGGCTGTGTCGACACCCAGGGGATTTGTGTCGACACAACAGACTATCAGTCGACACAGATAATATTAGTCGACACTAGCTCAGTCGACCCAAGAAGGATTTGTGTCGACACAGTTCACAGAAGCTGTTTCAGAAGGACAAGTAAAATTCTCAGGTCGACGATTGATGTCCTCAGCTCGACGATCTTGAGATATTTCTCTGAGCTGAGCTCGACGATCTTCGTTCTCTGGTCGATGAAATCTGGGATATTTCTTCAACTATATATAGTCGGGATAACTCCAAATTATTCTAAGTCCAACTTCAGACTTTGTTCGACGAACTGGATCCTGAGATAGATGAACTTGGACCTCAACTTCACAAGAACCTTCAGTTAGAAGTTCTCAGGTCGACGAACTTTGTTCATTGGTCGACGAATTCTGGATCATTTACTTCAACAACTATATTCATGAATTATTTTAAGTCCAGAATAGTTGTTGAACTCCAGTCGACGAAGTTACAAACTCAGCTCGACGAACTTCAGGCAGAAAAGGCAAAGGTTCTAAAGCATGCTGTTCTGTTATCAGCTCGACGATCTTGGAACTCAGCTCGACGAACAGAAGCCGTCTGGTCGACGAATACAATATCTCAGCTCGACGAACTGGTAATTCAGTTTAACGGATTCTGCCAACTGTTCGACGATTCCAGACTTCGCCATTTCCGTCATTTTGTCCTCACTCAAATGCGATAATTCCTGAAAAATTAATGCTCTAACATTCTCTAAATGTATCTGTTAGAGGGAGCATTAATTACGGTCTTCCTCAGTATTATTACTTGGCGATTTTCCACAAGACAGTTGGGGAAATTAATCAATGATGATTATTCTCAAGGTCGTTAGCATTAATGACTGATGTAACGCACTGAAACTCAAAGGAGCGACGGGAGACGTTCTGAGCCAGTTTTGGGTTCTGGCAGGAGGCACACGGCCTGAGACACGGGCGTGTCCCAGGGCGTGTCAAGCTTGTGTCGACACTTAGCCGGCGAAGTCGACATTTTGCACTCAACATTGTGTCGAGACTGGGCACACGACCTGAGACTGGGCACACGGCCTACGACACGGGCGTGTCGCACGGCGTGTCGACCCGTGTCGACACTCGTCCCGGGGAGTAGACGAACTTTTCTCGATGTTGTGCCGAGACAAGGCACACGGCCTAGGACACGGGCGTGTCTAAGGCCGTGTCGTGAGGTCGACGATCTTCGCTCGACGAAGTGTCGAGTGTCGAGACCGTGTACACGGCCTGGAGCCCAGGCGTGTTAAGGTAGATACGGGAAAGGATACAGGCGTGTCCTAGAACCCGTGCAGTGCTCGGGTTGTTTTCGGGAGAAATCGATGGGGGTACACGGCCGGCCACACGGTCGTGTCAGGTGGAACACGGGCGTGTCAGGTCGAACACGGGCGTGTTCGATGCCCGTGTGTTGTTCCAGGCGAGTCGATTTTGATGGCGAATGAGGCACACGGCCCTGGACACAGGCGTGTGCCAGGCCGTGTGCGGTCCAGATTGGGCATTTCAGTCCCGAATCAAAGTCGTTCGTTTCTTTAATTGATGATCCAACGGCTGGGGGTTGTTCCTGAAGGGATATACCCGGGATTAGGCCTTAGAAACCCTCACTTTTAATGAGTGGTTGTCTTTCTAAATCTTAGAAAGAGAGGAGAGCCAAGGAAGGAAGAAGAAGCTAGATCCGGCCATTGGTGGAGCTTCGAAGCTCCAAATCGCGAGCCGACTCCGGATCCACGGAGGCAAAGCTAGTGCGGTGCTTTTCATCCGCTTACTTTTCCATGGCGCCAAAGAGGAATGCTAGGATAACGATTCTCTTCTTGAGCATGTGTAGCTCTCCTTCTTTGCATAGGAAGCCGGCTCTCACTAGTTTGCGGTGAGTTGGAGGCGTTCCTTCGGGTAGATATGTGAAGTCCCCGTTGTTTAGAGTCCGTAAGCGAGAACGGACATAGGCATGATGTGTGAAGCCTACCCGGACATGTTGGTCTGGATCGGTGATGTTGCATTGCATAAATGCCGGAGAAGACTTCGCACGATTGTTTGTTTTTCGGGTTTTCTACATGGTAGATTGCAACAGGGAGCCTTGGGGATTAACCCAAAGGTGCACCCGGAAAACTGGGCGGATGCGTGATCTTGCCAACTTGTGGGCCTAGGAGCCAACTAGTACATAACTGGGTTATGTAACATTGTACGTTCGATTCACGGGCTTCGGGGAAACTTAGCTCGTGCCGATGATATTTAAGTCTCGTGGCAAGTGAGCAACGGGTTGAGTGGGAACCGTTCCTGCTTTATGCCGAGGGCATAGAGGTCGGGTCTTTCTGTCGATGACATTAAAGTGTCGTGACATAGGCTGTTGATGACATTAAAGTGTCGTAACGTCTGCCTAAAAGACCATTTTGCTCACGAGATATTACCGTCCTGGAGATGGTGGTGAGTTAGCGGCTTAGACTACGATCACTGAGAATGTGCCCTGAGAGCACGGGGCGTGTGGCCATGCGTGCCAACGCCTGTGATGCAATGAGTTGATATATTGCTCGCTTATGCTAATGAAATTGATGTAGGCCACTACCGCGGACACTAGACGGGTAAAGGGAATGAAACGAACGCCACACCCAATCCACAATCTCTCACGCACTAGATTCAATCGCAGCGCACTCGCAAACGTGTTATCACAGTTCACCAATGTACGGTAGCCACTCCGCGGGAAGGTCAAATGAACGGTGATAGGCCGACGTTCTCCCAAGCTAAAAGGACCAATATTGGGTCCGACCGAGCGAAAGTTGTACCAAAACAGATCTACCCAAAGTGCGATCGAAAAATGGTAGATCTCTCCCAATAAAATGCGCGGCTCGCCAAACCCTTTCAGAAATATCGCGATTAAGGTTGATGCAATCCAAAAGGAAAAAACCACGAAAAATCTAACGATTCAAATCCAACGCAAAAATTATTTCCGTCCACTAGAACATCAAGAGGGAATCACACGTGAGTGGAGAGGATCGTTACCCAAGTCGGAATAGATGATTCCGACTACCTTTGAAGGGGTCGCTCTTCCACGGCTCCGCCGGAGTCGCGCCGGTTGGAGAGATAGATCGTCCGCCTTGGCCGCTTCACACCAAGGTCCCGTTTCCTCGCCGTAGAAGGAGGCCTTTCTCGGTTAAGGCTTCACGAGAAGAGGGGCAGCCGGGTTCTCTCCAAAGGGGGTGCTCGGGTGGAGAGGTAGGTGGTCGGGTCCTCTTCCAAGTGGGTTGCTTGAGTGGAGGAGATAGATGGCCGATCGGGTTGTGGGTGGTGAGAGGAGGTGGAGGCTTGGAAGAAGGGTTGAAAGAGTGGGTTGGCCGAAGTTTTTTTTAGAGAGAGAGAGAGAGTGAAGGGGGCGGCCAAGAGAGGTAGAGAGAGAGATGAGGATTAGCAAGAATAGTAAGTTTAGGGTTTTCTTCTCATTCAACTAAGTTAAACAAAGCATACATGCTTATATATAGGCTTAACAATAAGTCTTGGGTATATGTAGCCCAAAATAAAAATAAAAATAACACACAAAATGGCTACATGCAGCCCTCAATAACATATCCCAAATAAAATAACATACTAATAATAAGATAAATTTAACTATATATTTGTCTTGCGCCGAGGGCGGAAATTGTAGCGCCGCTCCATACGAACACCACGGCAACGCGAGTCCTTTGTTGGAGACGAAGGAGGGTCTTCCGTTAGCGTGCCGTCATCAACAACTTGGGGGTCGTCGTCAACTTGGGGGCCGTCGTCGCCACCAGAAATGCAGGAAAGGAGCATCGCCGCCCCGAGCTGGGGGCGGGATCGTTATAATTTGGTCAGCATTGCTGACCGTTGCCTTGTTTTGCCACCATTCAGTGGTTTTGTTCCTTGCAGGTGCTGCTGGACCAAGCGGTCAATAGAGGGCGAAATCCCAAATTGCGAAGCCGGCCCTCGAAGGCCTAATTGGAGTGTTTACTGTTTTTATTCATGTATGACCGGCCTGCGAGCCGAGGTTTGTAAAACATGTAATATGAAGTGAACAATTTTGTAAGGCCTTAAGGCTTGTACCGGTGTATGTATAACATTCCTATTTGGTATTAGTGGACATTCATGCTTTAGTGTTGGGTTCTTTATTGCAACATTTATAAACTGCTTCTGCTAGAATGCTCTGTGTAGGACGTTATGATTGGTTGGATGGTCACCATGAGTAACCACCTGGTCTGTCTGTGGTATATGGCGTCGGGCCCCGGCCGGACCTACTGTTATATGCTATGCGACGGATAGGGGGTGTTAAAATTTGGTATCAGACTACTGGTTTTGGTCGGGCTTAACATGAATTCGTGGACGAATTCTTTTTAAGGGGTGGTGAGCACATTGTGTGTGTCATCGTTATAACAGTAAAAGAACCCATGAATGTCCACTTAGGAATGACAATACACGTGTTTGAGCAACCTGCGTGTTCCTATAATTGCTGTTTGCAATTTTATTTGGTCGCTTAACGGTGTTTTGTACCACTATAGGTGACCAGAAGTGGTATTGGGCCGTCGGAACGTCGAGTTTCTGAGGCTAGCACTGCACCAGATGTTGCTCCTGCAACACCTCTATCGGCTGAGAACATACGATTGGTGGCCGAAGCAGTGTTGGCCGTGATTAATGCGCAGCCTGCAAGGCAAACGCAGCAGCCCGCTCCTGCGATGGAGCAGGTACCGCTGCAAGAGGCTGAGCCGCGGAGAGTGGAACAAGTGGTAGTGGAACCATTGGTGCCAAGGAGGGCAACCGAGAGGCAGCTTAAGCATGTAATGAGCTTTAACCCTTCGGTATTCTCGGGGTTGGGAACCCCATCTCAAGCTGAAGACTGGCTCTCCAGTGTGAAGAGAGTCATGACATCAACGGAGACGGAGGAGTGGCAAATGAACACCATCGCTACGTTCCTTCTGGATGGTGAAGCGAGAATGTGGTGGGAAGGATTGGAGCTGCACCTATTGAGAGGTAGGCAACTTGTTGATGTCTCGATGCAGGAGTTCTCGAGATTGTTCTTGGCTAGATACGTCCCTTCGGCGCAGAGGATAGCATTGGAGAATGAGTTCCTGAAGTTGGTACAAGTAGACAGTACCGTGGATGAATATCTCCATGAGTTTACTCGTTTGAGTCGTTATGCTAGCTCCACCATCGCGGATGAGGAGCGCAAGATGAATCGATTCTACGAAGGCTTGATAGATGAGTTGAGATTACTACTCTCGGGCCCGATGACGCAGGGTTTCTTGACCTTGGTCTACATGGCCCGGTCCTTGGAGAAGTACATGAAGAATGTGTAGGCAAAGAAAAGCTTGGGCGAGAAGAGGTCGGAGTTCAGAGGGCCGAA
The DNA here is from genome assembly GCA_039583875.1 of Platanthera guangdongensis. Lineage (NCBI taxonomy): Eukaryota > Viridiplantae > Streptophyta > Magnoliopsida > Asparagales > Orchidaceae > Platanthera > Platanthera guangdongensis. The sequence continues at coordinate 103,389,286 of CM077154.1, read as the reverse complement.
CACCTCAAAATCTGTGTTCCGAAAGTGGAACAAGAAAGCTAAGACTTCGGGTCTAGCCCTCTCTGCTGGTGCTTCTGGGGCGACTACGTGTCAGACCCCGGGCGCATGTTACAACTGTGGGAAGTTGGGGCATTATGCCCGTGAGTGCCGGAGCGGACGTCCCAAGTCCGAAAGGAGGCCGGGAGTGACTTATGAAGAGAAGGGCAAGGCGGTGGAGTCGACCGCGTCCCACTATGCTCCGGCCCAACCAAGGGTGTATAATCTTGGCCAACAAGAGGCCATCAAACAGGCTGATGTGGTGACAGGTACGGTTTAATTTATAGCAAGTCAATTTCTTTAAATACTTGTTATGCACATGTTACCTTACCACTGCTTGTTTAGGATTTGTTTTGATTTGTGAAAATCCGGCAAGAGCACTCTTCGATACGGGAGCTTCACACTCCTTCTTGTCCGAGGGATTTATATCACGCATCGGAGTCCCTTCTTCGATGGCGAAGGATAAGCTGGATGTGTTGTTGCCCAATGGGTGTTCGATGCGCGGATAGGATCTGCGATGTTAAGATTCGTATGGGGAATCAGGAGCTCGATCTGCAGGCGTCGTTACTTCCGTTGGTGGAGTTCGACGTCATATTTGGCATGGACTGGCTCTCGGAGCAGCAGGCCCATATAGATTGCGGTAGCAAGGAAGTCAAGCTGGGAGCAAGTCGTGAAACGACTTTTACGGGCTTAAAGGGGTCGAGCAAGACGTTGATGTCTGCTCTTCAAGTGGTGAAGGCGGTTCGTGCCGGTGCAGAACTGTTCTTTACTCTAGTGGAGGTTGCAAAGCCGAAGCCCGCATTGGATTGTATTTCAGTGGTATCGGAATACCCTGATGTGTTCCCCGCAGATCTTCCTGGAGCCCCGCCTCAACGGGAGATAGATTTTATGATTGAGCTAGTGCCAGGTACAAAGCCTGTGTCACGATCTCCTTATCGGCTAGCGCCTAAGGAAATGGCGGAGCTGAAAGTTCAACTGCAAGAGTTGTTGGAGCAAGGGTATGTGCGCCCGAGTTCTTCGCCTTGGAGCGCACCGGTCCTTGTTGTTAAGAAGAAGGACGGAAGCTTGAGGCTATGTATTGATTATCAGGAGCTCAACAAGCTGACGGAGAAGAACAAGTACCTGATCCCCCGGATCGATGATCTTTTTGATTAGTTGGTAGGGTCGACGGTGTACTCGAAGTTGGATCTCAAGGCTGGGTACTATCAGCTGTGAATAAGGGAGAGTGATATCCCGAAGACAGCGTTAGTACGAGATACGGGCATTATGAGTTTACGATCATGCCGTTTGGGCTGACTAATGCGCCGTCAGTGTTCATGGATTTGATGAACAGGACTTTCAAGGAGTACTTGGACCATTTTGTGATCATCTTCATCGACGATATTTTGGTATATTCGCAAAGTGAGGAAGATCACTTCAAGCATCTTCATTTGGTTTTGGAGACGCTAAGGAGGAATCAACAGTATGCCAAGTTCTCGAAGTGCGAGTTTTGGTTATCCTCAGTGGCGTTCCTCGGTCATATAGTGAGTGGAGAGGGTATTGCAGTGGATCCGACAAAGATTATTGCGATACGGGAGTGTCCTGAGCTTGCTACAGTAGCGGAAGTCCGGAGCTTTCTGGGTCTTGCCGGCAATTATAGGCACTTCGTAGAGAACTTCTCGCGGATAGCGTTACCTCTCACTATTTTGATGAGGAAGGAGCATAAGTTCGTTTGGAAGCCGGAGTGCGCGTGAGCTTTTGAGGATTTGAAGTGTCGGTTGACCACGGAGCCTGTGCTGAGTTCGCCATGTGGGACCGAAGGCTATGAGATTTACAGTGATGCTTCGGGCAGCGGTTTGGGTTGCATGCTACTGCAACACGGAAGTGTAATAGCTTATGGCTCAAGACAGCTGAAAGTGCATGAAAGGAACTATCCGCTCCATGACTTGGAGTTACCGGTCGTGATTTTTGCCTTGAAGCTGTGGAGACACTATTTGTACGGTGTGAAGATTGATATCTACACCGATCATAAGAGCCTAAAATATCTGATTGATCAGAAGGATCTGAATATGTGGCAGTGTAAATGGATGGAGTTCCTGGGGGACTATACATTCAAGATCCACTACGTGCCTGGTAAAGGGAATGCGGTTGCGGGCGCGTTGAGTCGCCGAGCCCCAGCTCAAGCCAATTGGCTATCGGTGCATGATGAGCGGTTGGTGCGGGAGTTGGAGGCGTTGGAGATTGTTTGTGTGGATATGCAATCAAGTGCTGAAGCAGCTCTGAATTGGACTGAAGTCCAATATGACCTGGCTGATCGTATTCAGCAGGCTTTGGATATGGATGCTCATATGAAGCAGTTCATGGTAGAGGCTCTGGATGGGTCAAATTCCCAATTCGTCGTGGAGGACGGATTACTTTGGAAAGATGGTCGTCTGTGCGTCCCAAGTGTGGGTAATTTGCGGGTGGAGTTGTTGTACGAGGTACACCATACCAAGTACTCGATTCACCCGAGGAGCACGAAGATGTACTATGATGTGAAGAAACTGTTTTGGTGGCCGGGTTTGAAGAAGGATGTGGCGCTATACGTAGCGAAGTGCCAAACTTGCGCCTTGGTGAAGGCGGATTGCCAAAAGCCGGGCGGATTTCTTAAGTCCTTGCTTATTCCGGAGTGGAAATTCGACGACATCTCTATGGACTTTGTGCACGGTTTGCCAAGGTCGCAAAAGGGGAACGACGCCATTTGGGTGGTTGTTGATCAACTAACGAAGGTGTCGCATTTTATTCCGCATAGGAAGGATGATCTGGTAGAGAAGTTGGCAAAACTTTATATGGATAACATTGTACGGCTTCATGGTGTGCCCCGTAGCATAGTGAGTGACCGAGATGGGCGGTTCATGTCCAATGACTGGAGGCTAGTGCAACAAATGTTAGGGACAAAGTTGAAATTCAGCACAGCCTTCCATCCGCAAACGGATGGGCAGACCGAGAGGGTCAATAGAACTATGAAAGACATGCTCCGCATGTGTGTGTTGGATTTTGGGAAGCAATGGGAAGACCACCTTTATTTGGTGGAGTTCGCATACAACAACAGCTACCAAGCGAGTATTCAAATGGCGCCCTTCGAGGCCCTATATGGTAGAAAATGTCGCACGCCGTTGTCTTGGTTAGAAACGGGTGAGTCAAAGTTGTATAAGCGATCGGAAGTGGAGGATGCTACTTCTTTGGTGAGAACCATTCGGGAGAGGTTGCTTATCGCTCAGGACCGACAAGCAAAGTAATATAATGTCAAGCACAGGAACGTGGAGTTCGCTGTGGGCGACTATGTGAACTTAAAGATCAAGCCGTTCAAGGGTGTCTCGCGGGTGCGGCGATTGAAAAAGCTAAGCCCGAGGTACCTTGGGTCGTTTGAGGTTCTGGAGCGAGTTGGTGAAGCGGCCTATCGGTTGAAGCTTTCTGTGGAGCTTGGTGGATTACACGATGTATTCCATATTTCCGTGCTTCGGAAGGCGGTGCAAGAGCCTACGCAAGTGATCGCGGTTGATCAAGTGCCGGTGGATAGTGGGCTAACGACAAAGGTCAAGCCCATGCGGATTGAGGACTCGGAGGTCAAGTGGCTACGCAATAAGGAGATTAGGATGGTCAAAGTCCGATGGGACAATTGCGGTCGTGAGGAGCTCTCTTGGGAGCGAGTGCAGACTATGCTTGACGAGTATCCGGAGTTGTTCCGCTCAGGTACAAATTTTGGTTTTGTACATGTCTTTCCTTTATATAATTTCGTGGACGAAATTCTGTTAAGAGGGGGAGATTTGTAACGCCCCAAAACTCAAAGAAGCGATGAGGGACGTTCTGAGCCAGTTTTGGGTTCTGTCAGGAGGCACACGGCCTGGGACACGGGCGTGTCCCAGGACGTGTCAATCTTGTGTCGACACTTAGCCGGCGAAGACAACATTTTGCTCTCAACATTGTGTCAAGACTGGGCACACGGCCTGCGACACGGGCATGTCGCAGGGCATGTCGACCCGTATCAACACTCAGCCCACGAAGTCAACACTCTGCGCTCGACGAAGTGTCGAGACTGGGCACACGGCATGCGACACGGGCGTGTCGCAGGGCGTGTCGACCCGTGTCGACACTCGTCCCGGCGAGTCGACGAACTTTGCTCGATGTTGTGCCGAGACAAGGCACACGGCCTAGGACACGGGCGTGTCCAAGGTCGTATCGTGAGGTCGACGATATTCGCTCGACGAAGTGTCGAGTGTCGAGACTGTCTACACGGCCTAGAGCCCAGGCGTGTTGAGGTAGACACAAGAAAGGATACGGGCGTGTCCTAGAACCCGTGCAGTGCTCGAGTTGTTTTCTGGAGAAATCGATGGGGGTACACGGCCGGCCACACGGCCGTGTTAGGTGGAACACGGGCATGTCAGGTCGAACACGGGTGTGTTCGATGCCCGTGTGTTGTTCTAGGAGAGTCGAATTTGACGGTGAATGAGGCACACGGCCGTGTACCAGGCCGTGTGCGGTCCAGATTGGGCATTTCAGTCCCGAATCAAAGACGTTCGTTTCTTTAATTGATGATCCAAAGGCTGGGGGTTGTTCCTGAAGGGATATACCCGGGATTGGGCCTTAGAAACCCTCACTTTTCATGAGTGGTTGTCTTTCTAAATCTTAGAAAGAGAGGAGAGCCAAGGAAGGAAGAAGAAGCTAGATCCGGCCATTGGAGGAGCTTCGAAGCTCCAAATCGCGAGCCGACTCCGGATCCACAGAGGCAAAGCTAGTGCGGGTCTTTTCATCCACTTACTTTTCCATGGCGCCTAAGAGGAACGCTAGGGTAACGATTCTCTTCTTGAGCATGTGTAGCTCTCCTTCTTTGCATAAGAAGCCCGCTCTCCCGAGTTTGCGGTGAGTTGGAGGCGTTCCTTCAGGTAGATATGTGAAGTCCCCGTTGTTTAGAGTCCGTAAGCGAGAATGTACATAGGCATGATGTGTGAAGCCTACCCGGACATGTTGGTCTGGATCGGTGATGTTGCATTGCATAAATGCCGGACAAGACTCCACACGATTGGTTGTTTTTCGGGTTTTCTACGTGGTAGATTGAAACAGGGAGCCTTGGGGATTAACCCAAAGGTGCATATGGAAAACTGGTGCCTCAGCCAAGAAAACTCCCATGGCTACCAATGTTGTTGTGGACTCTTATGCACCAGGGAAACCTGTGGATCAGAAACTTTATAGGGGCATTGTTGGGTCCCTGTTATACCTCACAGCAAGTAGGTCAGATATTATATTTGCCACATGTCTTTGTGCTAAGTTCCAGGTGAACCCTGAAGAATCCCATTTAATTTTATTAAAAAGGATTTTAAGATATATAAAGAGTTGTCCTAATGTAGGCCTATGGTATCCTGCTGAATCAGAATTTGAGTTAACTGGATACTCTGATGCTGATTTTGCTAGATGTAGGGTAGATATAAATGTACTTCAGGAACTTGCCAGTTTCTGGGTATGAGATTAGTATCATGGTTTTGTAAAAAGCAAACATTAGTGTCAACTTCAACTGCGGAAGCAGAATATATTGCAGAAGGCAGCTGTTGTTCACAAATGCTTTCGATACAGAATCAGCTTCTAGATTATGGGTTCAATTTAAATAATTCAACACTACTTTGTGATAATACAAGTGCTATAGCCATAGCCCAGAATCCAGTTCACCATAGTAGGACAAAACATATTGATATAAGACATCATTTCATTAGAGAGTGTGTAGACAAAAAGAAAATCAATCTTGTCTATATTTACACTAATTTACAAAGGGCTGATACATTCACCAAAACTCTGGATGAGAGAAATCATTTGTTCTTTGTAAATCAGCTTGGCATGATCAACGGCGAAGATTTTATTTGATTTCTGTCTGCACTCGACGAATTTTCCAAAGTTCGTCGAACGGAGTTCGTCAAACCGGGGAGGGTTTGCGAAATATTCATCGAACGAAGATCGCTGAATTCTTTGTGTGAAACTATTTTCATCGCCCGGAGATCGACGAACTTGCTTCAGAAGATTTTCATCGTCCGGAGTTCGACGAATTGTCTTCAAGACTTCTGGGTGAGATCGACGAATTATTTATTACTAAATCATTTCGCCGAACTCAGTTCGAAGAACTATTTTTGTTTTCGTGGAGCGGAGTTTGTCGATTCATATTCTGGAAAACCCTATATCTAGGTTTTCTTCGACCTCCGTCCCGCGTTTTCTATTCTCTTGCACTGATCGTCATTTATCTCTTTTGCAGGTGATTTCATGGCGATTCAAGTAGGAGATTTGGCTGTGATGAAGTTCGATACTGCATTTGATGTGGATTTTGACTCATTTCAACATTTAGATCCCATCTTTCTGTATATTCTGGAACATCTTGAAGATTAACAACTTAAACCCCGGATGACTAGAAGGATCAAGTTGCACAACACTGAAATCATGGAATGGGTCTACACTCTATCGCAAACAGAAGAGAATATCATGACGGGAACCATTGCGGGTAACTCCATCTCCTTAACTCTCGCCATCTTAACTGAAATCTTTGGATTAAGAAATGAAGAAGAGGAACTCAAGATTTAAGTAGAGGAATCGGATATGATGCTAAGCCTCATGGATTATACTGGAGATAATCCTAACAAGCTTTTGAAGAAACACCTGTCTGCCCCCTATAAGTTTTTAGCAGACTTAGTTGGCTAAGTATTACTTGGGAAACACACTGCCCATGATTATATCACCAAACAACTGTTTTTGGCTATGTGTGCCATTATAAACCAGAAACCAATAAATTGGGCACAGTTTTTGTTTGATCTGATAAAGAAGAAAAACACCAAGAAGGAAGTTTGTTTTTGAAGAATACTAGGAATATTTATACAGGAAAATGCTGCATAATCTGTTGGGTTTCTCTATGGGGTTGGCACAACACTTGTGCACGCAGCGGAAAAGTAAAACATCAAGAAAAACCCAAAGAGATGTGGATCGGGCCATGAACAGTTGATTCAAGAAGTTAGCAAAACTAGGCAAAAATTACCTCGGTGGCGTTGAGTCACAACTCAACGGAGAAGCTCCAAACTTTGTCTGCTTGCTAGTGGCGAGTTCTACGTGGAATAGTATCCACGTTTCTGCAGAAGTCCACACGAGTGGGAGAACGCCGAGCTTTCCGTCGCACGGAAGATCGGGAAGGAGAAGACCGCACCTCGGCTATTCCACGGACTGCTAGGTCCATGCCAGGAAGAGCAGCACCAGCGACAGTCGCCGGAGGAGAGGTGGCAGCGGAGCGAACGCGGCGGCGGAACAGTTTCCGGCGGCGGGATCGGGATCGGGATCGGCGAAGCGAGATGCGGAACTCCTTCCGTCGGGTTCGATTCGCACAGAAGAGATAGATCGCCTATCTTCTCGAAACCCTAAGTGTTATATTTATACTTAAAGTATAAAATAAACTCAGGAAAATCGGTATCCGCAGACCACCCAGAACTAGGGTTCAGAATCGGCGAGAATGAATCGGTGAGAATTGGCGACAATCGGCGAGAATCACTGAGCAGGTTCGGTGAGAATCATTCGGCGAGTATCTCATTGGATCGGCGAGAATCAGAGTACAATACTCGACGATTCTCGCCGATCGTCGAGCCACGCTCGACGACACATAATGATACTCGACGATCGTCGAGCTGCGGTCGACGACAATTGTCAAGGTAGTCGATCGTCGAGAATCAACAATTGATTCTCGACGATTCTCGTCGATCGGCGAGAATCAGCAAGGTGATTCTCGTCGATCGGCGGGAATCAGAAGACCATTCTCGACTAATGTCTTTGACCCTCGGACGACGAACCTAACCAGCCCTTCAAGGCAACCTTTGCCCAACCCGATGATCCTATAAGGCAACACTTTGCCCATAACCCTATTCAGGTCGGTGATTGGTAACCTTTACCAACACAGTCAGTCATCCAACTTCTCCACATCTCTTATGTGCGACCCTGCAGGCTCATATTGCGTTGGCAGTGAGATTAGATGTTTGACCACTTCCAGATCATCATGGTAACTCCAACAGACTCCCACTTGATCTCGAAAGTATCAAACCAAAAACCTCACAAATAATGAGCGGCATCTAGCAATGCATCATTGCTCCCCAAGCAATAAGAGTTAATAACTCATAAGCCTTTATGACCAATGTATCAGCGTTGTCTTTGTCCCTTTGTCCCTTACATCAGGAAAGAACTAGAGGCACGGACCGTGTCACCCTCGTAATAGCTCAATCCAAGTTTTCTTGATCCAGGACGGACTTCCAGAGAATGGTGAGTCCAATATCACATATTGACTCAACCAAGCATGGCCATGCATTTCTCAGTCCAGTTCCATCAAGGGGCCCATGGATGCAACTCCTGTCATACAGGAAGACAAATCCCATATCTGCTCACACACAAACACCCAAATGATTCGTAACATGCCCAACGACCACCCTTATCATCAACCTTTCTCAAGGAAGACTTTAGATGGCATCAAAGCACGCTCTTCCTCACTTGATGAATGCTGTGACTTCAGGTCAAAGGACCACAACACCATTGTCAATTGAGACCTACTCGTGACACTATTGGATGACAATCCACAGAGTAGTCTCAGGTTGGGTCTGTCCAGTACAACTTGTTCACTAACAAGTACCCACGTGATGACTTGATATCACAATATCATGACCTGTGAGAACCAGTCATCAGTCAACACACGTGCTAGCCTTCATGTATCATCATCACCCTTAGTTTTTATGATGATACTCGACCAGGGACCTTTAAGAATGAAGCTTCAAATAAATCATGGGCTCTCACATTCAAGTCACGTACTTGATGTCCCATGGAAGCAAACATTCTAAGGGTATCTATTATGTTAACATTTAACTATCATATATAGAAAAACTCATAATAAATGAATTTGCCATTAATTATAAAAGAAAAACTAGGTACACAGTTCATCATATGAACAAACAGCCAACAAAATACAAGATTACATGCAACCTACAAGATTCTCGCTAGAGTTGATCATTTAGGTATCGTATACCCATCGATCTAGTATGACCATCATGCTTTCTCTACGCGAGAGGCTTTGTCAGCGGATCCGCAATATTTTCCTCAGTCGGCACTCTGCAAATGTTTACATCTCCTCGTTCGACAATCTCACGAATAAGATGAAACCGCCGGAGTATGTGCTTGGAGCGCTGATGAGATCTAGGTTCCTTAGATTGTGCAATTGCACCATTGTTATCACAGTAGAGAACTACGGGACCAACAATGCTAGGAACTACATCAAGCTCGCCGATGAATTTCCTAATCCATACAGCCTCCTTCGCCGCATTAGCTGCTGCGATATACTCGGCCTCTGTTTTAGAATCAGCAACTGTCTCTTGCTTGGAACTCTTCCAGCTTACAGCTCCTCCATTCAGGCAAAACACAAAACCTGACTGAGACTTGGAGTCGTCTCGATTAGTTTGGAAGCTAGCATCCGTGTAACCACTTACAACGAGCTCTTCCTCTCCACCATACACCAAGAACACGTCCTTAGTCCTTCTCAAGTACTTCAAGATATTCTTGACTGCAATCCAGTGACACTCACCGGGGTCTGACTGATACCTGCTAGTCATGCTCAAAGCAAAGGAGACATCGGGTCGAGTACATAACATCGCGTACATGATCGATCCAATTGCCGAAGCATATGGAATCAACTTCATGCGGTCCTTGTCTTCACAAGACTTTGGACATTGGTCCTTAGAGAGATTCACACCATGAGACATGGGCAAAAATCCTTTCTTGGACTCAAGCATGTTGAACCGCTTCAACACCTTTTCGATGTACGTACTCTGGGTCAAACCCAGCAACTTCTTCGATCTATCTCTATAGATCTTAATACCAAGTATATAAGTCGCTTCACCCAAATCCTTCATTGAAAAGCTGTTCCCTAGGTTGTTCTTAACAACTTTCAGGGTAGGAATGTCATTCCCGATCAACAGTATGTCATCTACATACAATATCAGGAAGACAACAATGCTCCCACTGATTTGCTTGTAAACACAAGGCTCATCTTCATTCTTGATGAAACCAAACTCTTTGATTTTCTCATCAAAACGAAGATTCCAACTTCGAGAGGCCTGTTTCAGTCCATAAATGGACTTATTCAGCTTGTATATTTTAGTGGCTTCATCTGGGGATACAAAACCCTCGGGTTGTGTCATATACACTTCCTCAAGGAGGTTTCCATTAAGGAAAGCCGTTTTGACATCCATCTGCCAGATCTCGTAGTCATAATACGCAGCAATAGCAAGCAATATCCTAATGGACTTTACCATGGCAACAGGGGAAAAGTTTCATCATAGTCAATGCCATGAATTTGCTTGAAACCTTTAGCCACCAGTCGCCCTTTGAATGTCTGTACATTCCCATCCATGTCGGTCTTCTTCTTGAAGACCCACTTGCACCCTATGGGTCGTACCCCTTCAGGTGGTTCCACCAAGTTCCAAACTTGGTTTGCATACATGGAGTCCATTTCGGATTTCATAGCCTCAAGCCATTTGTCGGAGTCCGGTCCATTCATAGCCTCTTGGTAGGTTGCTGGCTCATCATCATGATCCATAAGCAACACATTACCTATTTGAGACACGAGAAATCCATATCTCTCAGGCTCAAACCTCGGTCTACCAGATCTACGTAGGACTTGTGTTCCCTGAGCAGGTTCTCCAGCTACAACATCTTGTAGTCCTGCTTCAAAATCCAATTCCGGTTCGTTCACTACATGTGGCTCTTGAACTTCTTCAAGCTCTACCTTTTCAGTCTTTCTTGATAAGAACTCTTTCTCCAAGAAGACACCAGTCCTTGCGACAAACACTTTGCCCTCGGATGGTAGGTAAAAGTAATACCCTTTCGTTTCCTTAGGATATCCCACCAGATAACATTTATCTGATTTGGGTTCCAGCTTGTCAGGCATTTGACGTCTCACGTATGCCTCACAGCCCCAAATTTTAATGAACGACATACTAGGACGCTTCCCAGTCCATATCTCATATGGTGTCTTCAGAACCGTTTTCGTTGGAGCGCGATTCAATGTCATTGCAGCAGTCTCTAAAGCAAAACCCCAAAAGGAAACAGGCAAGTCTGCATGACTCATCATCGAACGTACCATGTCTAACAGAGTACGATTTCTCCTCTCAGACACACCATTATGTTGTGGCGTTCTAGGTGGAGTGAGCTGTGATACAATACCACACTCTTTCAGATGATCACGGAACTCAAGACTCAGGTATTCGCCACCTCGATCAGATCGGAGTGCTTTAACCCTTTTACCCAACTGGTTTTCTACTTCATTTTTGAACTCTTTGAACTTTTCAAAGGTCTCGGATTTGCACTTCATAAGATACACATATCCGTATCTACTGAAATCATCAGTAAATGTAACAAAGTAGAAATACCCTCCTCTAGCCATGGAACTCATGGGTCCGCATACATCACTATGTACAACACCCAAGAGATCCTCAGCCCTCTCAGTATAACCAGTGAAAGGAGATTTAGTCATCTTGCCTAACAAACAAGATTCGCATCGCTCAAATGATTCATAATCAAATGAGTCCAAAAGTCCATCTCTATGGAGTTTGGATATGCGCTTCTCGTTGATATGGCCCAAACGACAATGCCAGAGAAACGTAGGGTTCGAGTCATTTGTTCTTAGTCTTTTATTGTTTTCTACATTACAGATCAGATGGTCCAAGTTCAAAACGTAAAGACCATTAAACAATTGGGCTACAGCATAACAAACATCATTCTTAAATATAGAACAACAATTGTTCTTAATTATAAAAGAAAATCCAATCATGTCCAAACATGAAATAGATATAATGTTTCTAGTTATCGCCGGAACAAAATAACAGTTATCTAGTTCTATTACAAGCCCACTGGGCAAAGAAAGACGGTAAACTCCTACGGCTACAGCAGCAACTCTTGCTCCATTGCCGACGCGGAGGTCCACCTCCCCTTTACTCAGCAATCTTCTCCTTCCCAGTTCCTGCACATTTGTACAAATGTGAGAACCACATCCGGTATCCAATACCCAAGATGAAGGAGCAGAAAGGTTTATCTCTATAACGTAAACATTAGAAGCGGAAGTCATACCTCCCTTCAATTTCTGCAGACCCTCAATATACGAAGGACAGTTCCTCCGCCAATGACCAGCCTTGCCACAGTGGTGGCATTTCCCTTCCTTCACCGTGCTCTTCTTCTTGATCAGTGCTGAAGACTTGAGCTCAAGATATGACTTAGGTCCTACCTTCGTCTTCTTGGAGCCCTTGGCTTTGCCCTTGCCCTTATGCACCATCAGTATGGGGCTGGCAGGCTTGGCCTTCTTCATGTTGATCTCGGCAGTTCTTAACATGCCTAGGAGTTCGGGCAGTGTCTTGTCTATCTCATTCATGTTGTAGTTCAAGACGAACTGCTCATAACTGTCCGGCAACGATTGCAGGATCAGATCCGTGGCCAACTCTTGACCAAGAGGAAAACCCAGCCTTTCAAGGTTCTCAATATACCCAATCATCTTGAGTACGTGAGTCCCTACTGAGTCTCGAACTCCCATCTTGCACTGAAATAACGCTTTCGTGATGTCGAACCTCTCTTGACGAGCCTGCCCCTGAAACATTTTCTTGAGATGCTCGTCAATCTCCTTGCACCCCATGTTCTCATGTTGCTTCTGAAGCTCAGAGTTCATGGTGGCAAGCATAAGGCACTCGACATCCAAAGCATCATCAGTATACTTCTTATAAGTATCCTTCTCAGCACGGGAAGAGTTCCCGGTCGGCACCTCGGGGGCTTCTTCTTCCAAGACATAGAGCTTTCGCTCTTGCCTGAGAACAATTCTCAGGTTCCTATACCAGTCCATATAGTTTGTCCCGCTGAGCTTATCCTTCTCAAGGATGGCTCTCAGAGACAGCGTGGAGTGTGAAACGCTTGCCATGGAATTCTACAAGAATTTATGCAGAATTAAAATCAGTACCTAAAATTCAATTACAATTTATTCTAATTAGGACTTCAATTAAAAATACTCCCACTATTTTATTCGAAATGATAGCCCTCACTAACAATTCAGAGAGTTCATGCGAGCTACTCTCTTAGTGGACAAGATCCGTATTTCACCAACACAATGAGTCTGCTTTGGCGTTCCTCTCACGATGTGGTTATTTAGGTAGGCAACGCTTGCCAATTGCATCCTCATGCAATTCTTGTATGGTTGGTGAATAACTCCTTATTCGCATCCATCATATGGTGCATGCCAACCCTATGCCTCTAGGCACTCAACCTTTGAGGTCACCTAGTTAAGCTGGACCCGATGTCAACAGTGGGATATCACAATTATTCGCTCGCACCCTTACCAAGATAGATTAATGCACCTTGCTTTGGCAAGCCCACATTTCATCGATCGAGGCAGGAAGAGTGTCATCCATCGGAAGGCATCCGAACACTTAATATTAAAAGAAGGGATTTCAATTTTAGGTTAACAATTAACCATGATCAACATTTGATCAATGTGCACATCCAAAGAAAAACAATTCTTCTAAAACCACATGCATCCCTTATGTGCACATCCTGACACCATCAACATTTGGTAGAAGGAAGGGCTAAATCTGAGCATCCGGAAATTTCCAAATCCTCAGATTTACATGCATTGGACAAAGGCAAAGACAACTCAACTTAAAGCAGTAGACAAGCTCATCTCTCTTTGTTGGATTCAAAATCCACAACATACTCGAGGGATGGTTACTGCTAAGGAGACAACAATTTCTAACACTTAGAAGTTCCACCGAAATCCCAATCGTTCTTGGCGAAGTGCCAAGACTAAATCTAGACATTTAGAACACTTCTAAATCTCTAGGTTTACACACATTGGAATAAGACAACTTCCAAAACAACAGTCATGGCCGGAACCTCGCTCTGATACCACTGTTGGGTTTCTCTATGGGGTTGGCACAACACTTGTGCACGCAGCGGAAAAGTAAAACATCAAGAAAAACCCAAAGAGATGTGGATCGGGCCATGAACAGTTGAATCAAGAAGTTAGCAAAACTAGGCAAAAATTACCTCGGTGGCGTTGAGTCACAACTCAACGGAGAAGCTCCAAACTTTGTCTGCTTGCTAGTGGCGAGTTCTACGTGGAATAGTATCCACATTTCTGCAGAAGTCCACACGAGTGGGAGAACGCCGAGCTTTCCGTCGCACGGAAGATCGGGAAGGAGAAGACCGCACCTCGGCTATTCCACGGACTGCTAGGTTCGTGCCAGGAAGAGCAGCACCAGCGACAGTCGCCGGAGGAGAGGTGGCAGCGGAGCGAACGCGGCGGCGGAACAGTTTCCGGCGGCGGGATCGGGATCGGGATCGGCGAAGCGAGATGCGGAACTCCTTCCGTCGGGTTCGATTCGCACAGAAGAGACAGATCGCCTATCTTCCCGAAACCCTAAGTGTTATATTTATACTTAAAGTATAAAATAAACTCAGGAAAATCGCTATCCGCAGACCACCCAGAACTAGGGTTCAGAATCGGCGAGAATGAATCGGTGAGAATCGGCGACAATCGGCGAGAATCACTGAGCAGGTTCGGTGAGAATCATTCGGCGAGTATCTCATTGGATCGGCGAGAATCAGAGTACAATACTCGACGATTCTCGCCGATCGTCGAGCCACGCTCGACGACACATAATGATACTCGACGATCGTCGAGCCGCGGTCGACGACAATTATCAAGGTAGTCGATCGTCGAGAATCAACAATTGATTCTCGACGATTCTCGTCGATCGGCGAGAATCAGCAAGGTGATTCTCGTCGATCGGCGGGAATCAGAAGACCATTCTCGACTAATGTCTTTGACCCTCGGACGACGAACCTAACCAGCCCTTCAAGGCAACCTTTGCCCAACCCGATGATCCTATAAGGCAACACTTTGCCCATAACCCTATTCAGGTCGGTGATTGGTAACCTTTACCAACACAGTCAGTCATCCAACTTCTCCACATCTCTTATGTGCGACCCTGCAGGCTCATATTGCGTTGGCAGTGAGATTAGATGTTTGACCACTTCCAGATCACCATGGCAACTCCAACATAATCACTGGTATCCCAGAACATCTTCATCAATGCCAGTAAAAGGCTAACATGTGCCTTATTTGGCGGGTGGGAGAGGACCATCACTAAGCCCTCTAAGGCTTCCACCTCTTCCACCACAGCTTCTGAAGGCACAAGTGCTGTTAAGGCCACTCCCCACCCTGCTGAAGCGAGCATTCCCTCCACATCTTCTCTTCCAGCCTTTCCTTCAACACTACCACCTTCATCTCAACATGCTCCATCTTTACCAGTTGACATCACTAACATCTCCTCTTCCCCTCTTCAAGAACATCAACAAACCACACCTCATGCTTCCCCTCATGACATATATATTCCCACACCCCCTCAATCTCCTCTTCCCCCCACATCTTTCTTCCATACCATCTTACCATCTCTCACCAGACACAATCCTGAAAGATGCAACCCATCCATCCCTATCATCATCCATCATCCCTCCAAGTGTTCCAATACCTGCTGCTCCACTTTCTACCCCTACCATAGTTACCACTTCCACACCTTCTGCACCAACCTCTCCCACAATATCATTGGATCCCTCTACCATATCATCCATCATCTCCATCATCACTCCCCTTCTTAAATCCCTTATAGCAGAGGCTATTACACCTCTTGCTACCACCATCTCATCCTTATCTGCCCAACTATCTGATCTTACTGCTGCCCCATCTTCAGCTAGGGGCGTGGCCTCAGCTCCCACTAACACCAGGCAGGGGGAGATTCCTGATGATGAATCAGCAGTTTCAGCTTCAGAGTCTTCAGCTCCAGCTCTAGTAGATGCTCCAGCTTCACCAGCAGCATATACAGAATGTATAGATAAAGATTTGAGTGATTTTATTGATACTGATATGGATATTGATGAGACTGTTGGTGATTTCATTATTAATCCCACAGTTAACTTAGAAGATTTGCTGAAAAATTTTGATACTGTACATGTGCATCTTTTTCCATCAAAATTCACTAAGCCACATTTGGCTATTGCTCCTTATACATTTCCTGTCAGTCCAGCAGTTGCTAAGAAACTTAAGGACAGCTTTGTACTTCCAGACTCTGCAGTCACTCCATCCCCTCCAGAAGCTATCTCAGCACCAACCTTTGTGATGGATTACTCTCCCATGCCAGATCTAGATTCATTGATCTTGGCTGACATTGCAGAAGAAAATAAGGCAGCAGCTGAAAGTTCTGTCCCAGTTACTTTTGATTCTTGTATAGCTTCTTCTCTAACTCCTGCTGAAACTCCATCCTTTGAAAGTTTTGCTCCTGCTACAGAAAAGTCTGCTACTTATGCTAAAGCATTGGATGCTCTATATGATAACCCTTAGGGTTCTGCAAGTGATGATGATGATGAAGATGAGGATGAAGATTCAGATGAGGAGGATACAAAGAAGAAGAGGAAACAAGTATCCAAGAAAAGAAAAGCTCCTCCTCCTGCTCCTAAGCCTAATCTAGCAAATGACACTCCCTATTACATTCTGCAAAAGATAACACCATACAAAGGGATGCCAGCTTGGATGTGGCTGTCCAAAAATGAACAAAAGGAGAGGAAGAGAAGTAGAAGAAACACTCCTCCTCCAGTTCAGAGATATAGAAAAGATCCACCACCTCCTCCTGTAGCTGGTGCTTTTGGCTCTAGTTCTCGGAGATCTGCCCCTATTCAAACTTATCAGAGACATCAAGGGAGATCTTCTTGAAGCAGTCAGCAAAGGCATCACTCTTCAGGAAGTCAACAGCAGCAACATCAATAGTAGCAACAGCAGCAACAGCAAAATCTCTCTGCAGAACAGAAAGCTGATAGTCCCAACAGGCCATACTCACCTCATGTTCCTTTTGAAGATCCAAAAACAGCCAACACAGCTAGAATGGCCAGGTTCCGGGAAATTATTGTTCTCTCTATGATCAACAAAGCAAGAGCTGAAGGAAAGGATATCTCAGGATACTCCACTATGTCTAAGTACAGAAAAGAAGATCTCAAGAGTTATAATAAGGCAAATAAATTCTTCAATGTTGATGACTACATGAAGCTGCACCCAGAAGCAGTTGTCCTCGGGGCCACATCTTTGAAGATTATAGGAGTTGCTGGCATGACAATGTCCAAGGTGGAAGCTTTAGATCCTAATAGAGAGATTATGTTTACTAAGCCAGGAGAAAAGACTAAAGAAGATAAGCCCACAGATAAGAAACCGAAGAATTAATCTTTACATTGCTTCAAATTTTTTTTCTCTACATTAGCTTTAAAACTGATTTGTTTATTTAAAACAAAGCTCATGTACATATATATCTGATGCATGTGTTAGTAATCTCTGCCAGATATAACTTTTTCTTGCTTTGTTTATTCTTATGTTTTTGTTTTGAGTCTATTAGTGACCTCACCCAAATAGGGGGAGATTGTTAGATCCCTAGTTGATTTGGGCTAGTTTCACTAACTTAGGATGATTTGACCCAATATGTATAGTCAGGGTCATAGTTGTGTCCTAGAGTCTAGGACGAGAGTCAACATCACATGGATCTGCCTACAACAGCTTGTCAGAGACTCAAGCAGTTGTGTCGACACCCAGAAGACTTGTGTCGATACACAGAAAGGTTGTGTCGACACCCAGGGGATTTGTGTCGACACAAAAGACTATCAGTCGACACAGATAATATTAGTCGACACTAGCTCAGTCGACACAAGAAGGATTTGTGTCGACACAGTTCATATAAGCTGTTTCAGAAGGACAAGTCAAATTCTCAGGTCGACGATTGATGTCCTCAACTCGACGATCTTGAGATATTTCTCTGAGTTGAGCTCAACGATCTTCGTTCTATGGTCGACTAAATCTGGGATATTTCTTCAACTATCTAAAGTCAGGATAACTCCAAATTATTCTAAGTCCAACTTCAGACTTTTTTCGACGAACTGGATCCTGAGCTTGGACCTCAACTTCACAAGAACCTTCAGTTAGAAGTTCTCAGGTCGACGAACTTTGTTCATTGGTCGACGAATTCTGGATCCTTTACTTCAACAACTATATTCATGAATTATTCTAAGTCCAGAATAGTTGCTGAACTCCAGTCGACGAAGTTACAAACTCAGCTCGACGAACTTCAGACAGAAAAGGCAAAGGTTCTGAAGCATGCAGTTCTATTATCAGCTCGACGATCTTGGAACTCAGCTCGACGAATAGAAGCCGTCTGGTCGATGAATACAATATCTCAGCTCGACGAACTGGTAATTCAGTTCGACGGATTCTGCCAACTGTTCGACGATTCCAGACTTAGCCATTTTTGGCATTCTTTCCTCACTCAAATACGATAATTCCTGAAAAATTAATGCTCTAACATTCTCTGAATGTATCTGTTAGAGGGAGCATTAATTACGGTCTTCCTCAGGATTATTACTTGCTGATTTTCCACAAGACAGTTAGGGAAATTAATCAATGCTGATTATTCTCAAGGCTGTCATCATTAATGACTGAGGTATTCAAAATTTTTAAAGATAGAGAAGAAGAAACACACGGACACAGATATACAAACGAAGAGACAAAACAAAAAAATTAATCAGCAGCTTACAGTGACAAGCAGAGATCATTATTCAGTACAATCATACAATAACAAGATTCTTCTTCTTCCTTATACTCTCCAGGACTTCCAAGGACAACTACAATCAAATCAGTCAAGAAGTTCCTGCATCTCTGCTCGTCAAGAACTCAGCTTGAAGGTCTATCACCCTGCAGCAAAGCTCCAGATCTTCCCTGAACCATTCTACATCTCAGGGGGAGCCGTTTGCTAACATCAGTCCACATAAGTCTTCTCTCTGATTGTTGACAGAGAAGACATAATCAACTCTCTCACCCCCACCTCTGTAAAAGGTTCTCATCTCCCTTCAAAAGTGATTCCTGGTTGCAAGTCTCCTGATCAAAAGACTTGAGTTGGTTTTTGGGGACCTGATCAAAACCCATTAGTGTCAAGCACCTGATCAACTACCTGAGTGGATTCCTACCAGGGTGGTAGAAGAGTGGACTACCCAGATTTGGGGAACCACTATAAATTTCTTGTGTCGTCTGGTTGCCTATTTTTCTTTTTGTTATTGCTGTGCTTGTGAATTAGGTTTACTATCTGCTAGCATTTCATCATTTCATGCACTTGGACTTAATATTTTTGTAAGTATACTCTATTCACCCCCCCCCCCTCTAGAGTATTGTAGATCTAACTCTAACTTCCATGTCTAACAGTGACTTCCACCATCTCTTCTCATGTGACTCCAAGAAGGAAACTACCGAAGCTTCTGCCTCCTCCATCGGGCAACTGATCTCGGCCGCCATCTCGTAAATAATGTCCAGCCACTCCTCTGTGCGAACAGCTGACTCCATCCCGATGTAGGATGGAGGAGAAAGCCCCTGAAAGACACTCAGCCAGTTAGCCCCGGGATTTTGCTGTTGAGCCGGGGTCTGTTGTTCCCTGATGGCCTCTAGAATAGCCGGCTGGGTCTGCCCCATATCCATCTACTGGAACAGAGTCAGAGACGGCGGGGGTGGAACCATTTTCTGAGCCTGATGTGTTCCCTGCTGTGGAGTTGGGTTCATCGCAGGCTACATGGAAAATTCCAATTGTTAGTTAATGTACAAGTGGAAGTAATGACAAAGTGTACTTCTTGCATATGATACCCCTTATGGACACACTGTTGAAGCCAAAACTGGCCTCTACTAGAGTTTGGACCTTGGGATGTGGCCGACACCTACTTCTCCCAAACCTCGACCCAAGACTAGCCATAAAGAACTGGAAACTGACCCTAAGCCTCTGCTGGGAGGTCCCTCCACTAACTCAGAAGTTCTTTGAGCGCTTCCCCTCCAAAGACAAATGTTGGGCTAGCAGTACCTAAGAAATCTCTAGAAGGCAAAATGAGAGTCTGAGAGAATCTATTTTCTGAGGTATCTTGTGGGACTATTTATAGATTTTCAATATCTGGTGTGCAAAAAACGTACTTTTGCTGCCCTAAAATTACTAAAATGCACCTAGGCTGGTCTGCCAATAGCTAAACTCCGTTGTTTTGAGGAGCTAAATGCAGACCATGGGTATTTAGGTAATTTCAGGTCTGGGTCCCTCCTGGCGGAAGCTCTTCCTGCTGAGCTCTGTGGGAACCCGCCTTGCCACGAGGGCAAGCTTTCTAGCCTACCCCAAGCAGGAACCAAAAGACTAAAGGGACGTCGAGTGGAGAGGCATCACTCAATGCCGAGGGCCGATGGGAGCATTTAGTGGAGAACCATCACTGAACGCCAAAGGCTGACAGGAGAGTTGAGTGGAGAAGCATCACTGAATGCCAAAGGCTGATGGGAGCATTGAGTGGAGAAGAATCACTCAACGCCAAAGGCTGACGGGAGCATTGAGTGTAGAAGCATCACTCAATACCAAAGGCTGTCGGGAGCATTGAGTGGAGAAGCATCACTCAACGCCAAAGGTTGACGGGAGCGTTGAGTGGAGAAGTATCACTCAATGCCAAAGGTCAGTGGGCTTTCACCATCCTGAGGCGCGAGCCCCTGCTCATGCCCAGGGCGGGAGCCTCCCACCTTCCTGCACCCCCCCCCCTTTTTGCAATATCATGAGCCTTAAATCTGTGTACCACGATCATAACCTTAAGTCGATGGCCCAGCTCAACGAGTTGAGCTCGACGAACTGGCGTTCGATGAACTACGCTTCCAGCTCGACACACCAAGCTTGACGAACTGGCGTTCGATGAAATGGCACTACTCAACCCCTAGACGAGAGCCTTCCCGCCTGCTTTCTTACTTGATCTAATTATAAGTCCAAATCTTGCCCAATCCTTGTCCTTGGAGGATCTTGATCCTACCCAGCGAATATGGGATTGTACACAATCCACATTCTTTGCGAGCTAGCCTTGCTCTCGGAAAGACACGTCCAACCCCAAATATTCGGTGAGTATATGCTGACCTGGCAGGGAATCGTTCTGCAGACCCCACCTTCGTCCTATAAATACACAGCTGAGTTTATCTCTCAGGCCATCTCTGCAGTAATTACTCTCTGCTTGAGCCTCTACCGTGCCATGAAAATGCGTGGCAAAACCGTTGAGAAGCCGCTCTCAGAAGAGCTCCAGGCCAGCCTCACTGCAGCCCAAGTGTGGGCTCACGCCAACTGCGCCAAGGTTGCCCCTTGGCTGATGGGCCAGAGGCCTACCGTCGAAAAGGTAGTGGGGGAGAAATTCGTTGGTGAGGAGCCATCCGGCGAGAGCTCCCGCCCAAAGAAGAAGAAGAAAAAGGGCAAGTCCGTCAGGGGAGAACTGTCGACGAAGAACCGAGCACCGCCTACACCAACTCCTAACCGTGAAGAGGTACCTTCTTCTCAGCCGGAGGCACCATTCTCGCCTTTCGCCCTTCCTAGAATGGAATGTTAAAAATCTTGAATGTGGTTGTGTACTGAAGTACCACTCTTCTCGTAGGGGATGGTGCAAAGAAATGTCGCCAACTTTCTACTGGCGGACATAGAGGTGGCCCGCCTTCATAATAAGGGTCCACCGTCCGCTTTGGGGGCTTCACCGCCAGTCACGGGGGCTGCCATGCCCAACTCCCGGGCCGTTCGCTTCGATACGGCGCCCAATTTCGTAATCACTGCCGGAGGGGCTATCTCTGAGCCATCTGCTCCTACGCCAGGATCACAGCTTTCGACGAGAGAGGGCGTCTCTGTTAAACCCCCCCCCCCCCCATGGGCGAGATCGAGTCCCCGGAGCATAGGACATTTCATCCGGGCCGGGGCATGCCGCTCCATCTGCTTTTTGGAAAGAGTTCAGAGGGCCAGCCCGGCCCTTCTCACCAACCATTGGGGGAGGGTATCCATTGCTCCCCTGGTATGCGAGAACCTCCCAGCTTTTCTTTCGCTCCGCTCCTATTCTGATCAAAATCTGTCCTCCAGTGCTGAAGGATAAAGAAGAGGAAGGAGAAGGAGACGAAGATTAAGAAGAAGAAGAAGAAGAAGAATGTGAAGACTCGCCCCTTCCCTCCACCAGCGAGATGGAGGACTTTCTCGCGGCCTCCGAAAGCGGTAAGGTGCAGAGGCAGAGGATTGCGGGAGTCTTGTCGAAGCTCGTGCAACAGTGATGGTCTAACTCTGCAGTGGTGAGGAGGATCCACGAGACGATGGAGCGACGGCAGGCGATCGTTGAGCGGGACTGAGCATTCCTCCTTGGCGGGGTGGATTCACAGGACACGCTTTTCGTTGATACCTCCCCCGGGATACACGTTATGTGGATTCGAGATCAGCTCTATCTAGCCAACCAGGGGCTAACCACCATGACGGCTTTCTTCGACCCGTGAGATCCTCCAAGGTCTGGCAGGCGAGAACTTGGCCGTTGGCGGTGGGTGCCGTATTGAGCCCTTGGGGCTAACCTCTTCTTTAGTCATCCTCTCAGCCTACCCTTCGCCTTTGTACCCCTTGCGCATTTTGGCATCAGACAATTATTATAAGGGTTAATTGTTATTATCATTATTATTATTATCATTCTTATTATTGTCGTTTGGGGACTCTCTCCCAATGAGAGCCCTTTTATGTATGTGTTCTTTGTCACTTTGTGAATGGCTGATTCATACGCCTTGCTCAATACTTCTCTCACACAGAGATTGTTTGTCTTTTTCCTAGCCCTCCTTGGAGGTCTCACTTCCTGCAGGTCCAAGGAGAGCTGACGGGACATGATGAAAATCGAGGAGTCAAGACATTCGAATTTGTTGACTTGTTGACCATTCTCCCGCTGTATTTTTTAAGAAAACTCATAATTACCGTATCTTGTATAAATAGGCTGATGGACCTACCTCATTTACTCCTCAGCATTTACTTCTTTCATCACGAACATTCGTCCCCCTGTTAACTGCTTTCGTCGATCCTGCATCGCAAAGGCTGTCGCCTCCCCGACCATATTCTCCTCTCTTCTTCCCTTCAAGATTCCATGCGAGAGCGAAGGTCATTCTAAGTGTGCGCAAACCTTCCTGGACCACGCCTTCCCCCCTGCCGGCTCACACAGGAGGAATTCCTAACTAACACCCAAACCTTCATTCCATCGGGGTTCATTACGCGGAAGCTTGGGAGGCATGATAGAGTTAACCTTGTGCCAGAACAGGAGCTCGCCATCCCCTTGGAGCACTTTGAGGTCGGCTTCTGCCTCCCCCTCTGGTCGGAGGTGTGTCACGCCCTGCGTTATGACGGGGTAGTGATGGCCTAGCTCAACCCCAACTCCATTGACCTCCTGGTGGCTTTCACCTGCTGCATGCGTGCGGAAAGGATTGAGATCATCCTGCAGATCTTCCAGATGCTGTTCAACTTCCGGGCCAAGGGAGGGTCAATTTTCTTTTATGGACAGTTGGTGAAGATGGTGGGTCCCGCCAACAAGCATCATCACTTTGCGGAAAGGTTCGTCTTCATCTTCGGGCCCTTTGGCAACATTTCTCTCGCCCCCATTCAATATGACGATGCAACCTATAAGCCTCCCACTCTCAGGGAGCGAGAGGGCGCCCTCGTCGAGTTCTTTGGCTCGAAAGCCTTCAACGTCCCTTTCCACCGGCGAGATCTGGATTCCCTCCAACCGGTACCCCCCGATGAAGTTAATTTTCTGGACTTAACTTCTAACCTTCCGCTTCGAGAGGAAGAGTTAATTTACTATGGGAATCGCAGGTGAGCGAGACATTCCCCTACATAAACCCTTTGACGAAACCAGGGCACTCGCTGACCCCTTGGCTCTCCCCAAGTCCTCCGCAGCCGCTTGTCGGGAGGAGCCAAGAACCTCTTCCGTGGTAAGCACCCCGAAGCATAAACTGAGCTCCCACTCATCCCCTCCTCTCAGAAAATCGAAACTGGCAGCGGCGGACAAGGGAAAATCTATCGCACCAACTCCCGCTGAGGTCTTCGCCGAGATGCCTTCTATTGCGGGCGAGACGGGAGCCGCCCAGCCCATCGCAGAGACCCCCACCAAGACATCTTTAGCTGCAGGCGAGACGGGTGTTTCCCAGCCTGCCGTCGAGAACCCTGTCGAGTCCTCTCGCAAGCCAGTACCAAAAGATCATCGGAATTTCGGCTTCAGCGAGAAGTACATGGACGCGGAGGTCCAGCCCTTGATCCAGTGGGATCAAACCACCAACCGCATCGCGCTATCCACACTTCTCCCCTCCTGGAGTGAGTGGGACACAAGCTCTGGCGATGACTTTACTTTGGGCTACGGCCTCTATGGTCGGGTGGATGTCGACACGTTCGACCGGACTATAACACGGGAACTTATCCTTGACGCCGCCCAAGCCGAGCTTCGCGTGGTCCAGCTTTCACACATGGCTACACGCCGCACATTAACCATCAAGTGGAACCTCGTTGATATGCTCAGGGCGAGGGATGCTATAGCGGCGGATGCTGCCACCCTAAAGTCCGACCTGGATGTCACTCAACAACTTCACTCCACTCGCTTGGTTGCTGAGGTAAGCGGGATCCTTCAAGGTTTCTCATTCTCCTTCAACATTTTTTCTTATATACACCTTTCGCTTAACCAGACCATCTAGCAGGATTACACGGAAGCCGAGCTTTCTCGCGCGAGAGTGGCCCGCGTCGAGGGTAAGGACCAACTGCTGCAGGCCGAGTTGAAGCGGTTGGAGGAGGCCCTGTCCCCGGACTATGCCCGGCCGTTGCGGGAGGAGAGAGTCGAGCGCCGCCACTACTCCGCATACGAAATTGACGTGATCATTCAGGATAACACGCATGCCACCGCCAAGATGGTCATCGAGGTGCTGCGGGAGTCGGCGCTCTTAATCAAAGGAGGTAAGACCCTCACGGCACGAGGGATCCTGCCATGGCTGTTCGAGCACATCCCCAAACCTGCAGGAGAGGACGACTCTCCTACCAACGATGCGGCGAAGCTTGTCCTGAACATCGAAACCGGCGGAAGCTCACCTGGTGAATCCTCCGGCTACACCCCAAGCGGGCCCTCCAGCAGGAGCTCAAGTGAAATAGCTCAATAGCCTCCATTTCACATGCTTAGTTCATTGTAATCATGCTTTTAATTTTGTACATTCATGTTTTGTGAACTTAACTATTGTAACTTTTGCAAGGGGCGATATTCCCCCACTCATACTTTACTGTTTTATATTGTGTTGGAAAATTTGCTCTGTCGCTGGAATGTTTGTTACCTTTGCGCGAACCCTAAGCTCTTAGGATCTTTAGTGGTGACCGCCACCCATTCAAAGAGTTGGCCAAGTAAAACCTGCCGGAAGAGGCCTGTCGAGAGCCTTTCCAAAGGGACAATGTTGGGAACCATGCTAAGAGGTGCTTGTCGGGATCCCCGACGAGATGGTTGTGGTGAGAGCCCTGCCTAGAGCTGGCAGAGAGCCCTTCCGGGAGGGTCATGCTGAGGTCCCTACAGAGAGGGGTTTGAGCCATCCAATCCCTACCTAGGACAGATGTTAGTCATTTGTAAACCTGTTAACCAGAGCTTTGTGACTTCGTCATGATTTCAATATCCTTGTATGGTTCGTGTGAAACGGGTTATCAGGTCCACCTGCTATCACTTAGACAAGAAATCCCCTTTTTCCTTCTTCCCCCCGAGAGATCACACAGTCCTGCTAGCTAGTGAGAGCCTGACAGCGGGTCTACTTGGGGTCGTGTTTAGTTTCTCAATTATGTCCTCGAACTCCTTTGCTTTCCCCCCAGGTATGCCTACAGCTCATCCCAACTAATAAGAGCCTGGACAGTGAGTCTACCTGGGGCCGAGCGTGCCTTCTAGCCCTGCCAGCTAGAAGAGTCTGCATAGGCGAATCACCACTCGAGGTATTCCCTTACCCCCAAGTGAGCCTACGGCCCTGCCAGCTAGTGAGAGTCAGGCAGCGAGTCTACCCGGGGCTGAGTGCGCCTTCCAAACTTGCCAGCTAATGGGAGACTGAGCAGCGAGATCCACTTGGGGTCAAGCTTAGTTTCCCAACACTTTCCTCGAACGCCTTTCCTTTCCCCCAGGTGTGCCTATAGCCCTGCCCAGCTAATGAGAGCCTGAACAGTGAGTCTACCTGGGGCCGAGCATGCCTTCCAGCCCTGCCATCTAGGAGAGTCTGAGCAGCGGAATCACCACTCGAGGTATTCCCTTTCCCACTAGGCGCGCCTACGGCCCGGCCAGCTAGTGAAAGCCTGACAGTGGGTCTACCCGGGGCCGAGTGCGCTTTCCAGACCTTCCAGCTAATGGGAGCCTGAGCAGCGGGATCCTATCACGGTCTTGCTTAGTTTTCCAACTCTTTCCTCGAACTCCTTTCCTTTCCCACTAGGTGTGCCTACAGCCTATGCCATCTAATGAGAGCCTAGATAGCGTGCCTAACCGGGGCCGAGCATGTCTTCCAGCCATTCTAGTTAGGAGAGTCTGTGCAGCAGAATCACCACTCGAGGTATTCCCTTACCCGCCAGATGAGCCTACGGCCCTGCCAGCTAGTGAGAGCCTAGCAGCGGGTCTACCCGGGGCCGAGTGTGCCCTCTAAATCTACCAGCTAATGGGAACCTGAGCAGCGGAATCCTCTCGGGGTCTTGCTTAGTTTTCAACTCTTTCCTCGAACTCCTTTCCTTTCCCCCCATTTGTGCCTACAGCCCTGCCCAACTAATGACAGGCTGGACAGCGAGTCTACCTAGGGCCGAGCGTGCCTTCCAGCACTGCCAGCTAGGAGATTCTGTGCAGCAGAATCAACACTCAAGGTATTACCTTACCCCCCCCCCCCCCCCCCCCCCCGTCGAGACTACGACCCTGCCAGCTAGTGAGATCCTGACAGCGGGTCTACCCGAGGCCGAGTGTGCCTTCTAGACCTGCCAGCTAATAGGAGCCTGAGCAGCGGGATATTCTCGAGGTCTTGCTTAGTTTTCTAACTCTTTTCTCGAACTCCTTTCCTTTCCCCCTAGGTGAGCCTACAACCCTGCCTAGCTAATGAGTGCCTGGACAGTGAGTCTAGCCGGGGCCGAGCGTCCCTTCTAGACCTGCCAGCTAGGAGAGCCTGTGCAGCGGAATCACCATTTGAGGTATTCCCTTACCCCCATGCATGCCAACGGCCCTACCAGCTAGTGAGAGCCTGGCAGCGGGTCTACTCGGGGCCTAGTGTGCCTTCCAGACCTGCTAACTAATGGGAGCCTGAGCTGTGGGATCCTCTCGGGGTCTTGCGAACTACCAACCTCTTTTTCCCATACTCAAAAGAAACCAATCATGAGAAAACACTATGAATTTGTTATTAAAAAATAAGATTTATAGTCTTGTCCCCCACTAAGGGTAGAAGCGCTTCAGGCTGTCGCTGCTCCAAACATGTTGGATCCCTTATTTGGATTTGGGCTAGGTTCACTATTAGGTTATTTTCCCTCCATGTATAGCATAAAGTCAAGTTGTTAGTTCTAAGGTCTAGGTCAGTTTGACTAGGTTAGACAAACATTGATCCAGCCCTCAGAAGCATTCAAAGATCCAGACATAGAAGAATAACAGTCTTTAAGAGTTCAGAGAATCAGTCTGAAGTTCTTCGAACTCAGCTCGACCATCGTCGATCTTAGATCCATGAACTCAGAGTCTTAACTCTAAGCTGAGCTCGATGAAATAAGAACTCAAGTCGACGATCTTCCCTCTTCTCTTAAGTCCTCTAGTCGACAAAATTCTATCTCAGGTCGATGAACTTGGAGCTTAGCTTTTACAAACTAATTTCCAGATCAACTCTCTCTAAGCTCAGCTCGACGAAGACGATTTCTCAGCTCGACGAACTTGAAGTTTAGGTCGATGAAATCTGTCCTGAGTTCGACGATTTCTCTCAGTATCAGTTGGGCGTTTTCTCATTTTGATTTCAGTTTGGATTATTCTAAGGCAGTAATTCTCTGATAATTAATGCTCATATTCTCAAGAATATAGTCGTTGCTTGTGGGAACCAGCTTCCTGGTCCCTCCTAGAGTTCGAAACAGGATGCAGCCCCCACGTACTCTCCCTGCGCTACCGTCCTGACGAGAGTCAATGACCTGAAAACAGACCGAGGGGACTCAGCTTGGAGGTCCCGCCTCTTACCCGGAAGAACTGGGAGTCTTCCCCTCCCTAGCCAGTGCTGAGCTAGGTGCCTGAGAGCAAAATAGTGGAAAGGTTCAACAACACTCTCAGACACCTTATCGGTCTATTTATAGGCCTCTGAATCTGAACTGCAAATATCACTTCTAAATCCACCTGAAAAGACCAAAACACCCTGGGCTGGGTCTGCCAATAGCCAAACTCCGCTATTCCGGAGAGCTATATGCAGGCCTCCAGGGGTAAAAATGTAAAACTATCTGGGGCACAAGGGTAAAATCCCCCTTGTGGGTAAAGAGGTAAAGACCATCTTTTTTCATGTGGCGAGTGTGGAGGGGCCCGTCAAGTTTTAGGGGATCTCGCCTGCGGGTTACTCACCTATGCCTGGAGGCCTCGTCTAGCGAGCTCTCGCCAAGCGAGGTCTCGCCTTATCTCCCGGGCTGTCCCCTCCTTTCTAGGGGGTCGGCCTCCCCCGTCTCGCCGGACTTCCCTCCTTGCTTTGTCGGGCTACTCGTGAGCCCAAGGTTGTACACAATCCCCGCTCTTTACGAGGTTGCCCTAACCTCGGAAAGACAAGTCCAACCGCGGCTCGCGATGCTAAGATTCCTTTATGAGAATCTTGGGTGGGCCCCTCCTCCCCACATGCTGTCTATAAATATGAGGAGAAAGCCTTCATTTGGAACTCTTTTGCCTTCATCCTCTCTTTCGGAATGTCTCATAGTCAAAGTTTCAGCGAGCGTCTTGCGATTGTGCGAAGGCGAAACAAAGCCAGCACGGATGCCCTTTTTCCAGATCTGGGGCGCACTCCCCCCGTAGCCTCTCCGCCCTATCGCACAAAGAAAGCGAAAGCTGTCTGCGCTCCTCTCTTGGCGGGCGCAACCTCTTCGGCCGCCCCGATAGACAACCCATTCTCTTCCTCAGGGGGGAGGCAGGTGATCATGTTATCTCTCCTTTCTATTGTTTCGCCTGTCTGATTATGCTTTCTCAGGGATGTTTCGCTGATTCGCCGGGGCCTGCCGATCCCCCTGACAATGTAAGTCAAGTCCCTCAGCGCACAGACTCGCCCAAGGTGGCCTCTCCACCTCCCTTGCGGAGAGAAAACCTCTCGCGAGTTGCGGGGAACCCTCGAATCCCAAGTAAGATCTCATCCCTTCTCGCCTCTTGGTTGATTCGCCTTCTTCCATTCGGCTTGCGTGGGCTCACTATTGCTTGTGATCTCTCGCTACTTTCGCAGGCATCCATTTTGATTCCGATACTGAGGAAGCTCCCGCGTCTCCTCC
The DNA here is from genome assembly GCA_039583875.1 of Platanthera guangdongensis. Classification (NCBI taxonomy): domain Eukaryota; kingdom Viridiplantae; phylum Streptophyta; class Magnoliopsida; order Asparagales; family Orchidaceae; genus Platanthera; species Platanthera guangdongensis. Next base: position 103,359,836 of record CM077154.1, on the reverse strand, counting down.
CCTCTCACCTCTTCCTCATCCGGGCGAGATCGAGCACTACCAAGGTGATCCCATGGACCCTCTGGAATTGAAACGGAGGACTGCCCGGATGTTCCGCAAATATACACACATAATCCGCGAGATGGAGCTCGAGAAGCAAGCCTCCGACCGGCGCATGGAGTGGATTGAAGCAGATCACCACCGCCTTTCCGCAATGGTGGAAGCGGACGGGGTGCTAGACGGGACCGACCCCCAGGCCATACTGAACGAGATGGATGAACATCTCTGTCTCGCGCGCCGCGGCGTGATCGCCGCTCGCGCCTTTCATCTTCCTGGCCGCCCGCCCTGTGCGGGAGGAAAAGATGGCCGCTGGCAGTGGGTGCGGAACTAAACTATCCCAGTCCCGTCTCGCCTCCCCTGGATCTCATTCTTCTTAATGTCGCTGTTTTATTACTGCTATGTTGTACAAACTTATTCGGGCGAGACGCCCCCTTCTACGGGACGATTTATTTTCTGACTCTTGGTCACGCAATGGTCGTATCATGCCGTCTTTTCATTATCGCTATGATTAGATATTACTTTATTTTATTAATGCTGCAATGATGACTTGCCTCGAAAGGATGTCTGCGGCGCCTCCGCCTCTTGAGTTCTAGAGAGAGAGTGAGAGAGGGAGAGTGAGATGAGAGAGAGAGAGGGGGAAAGAACGAGGCGCCGGGATGTCCGCTCATTTCCCGCCGCCTTAATTTCCCGCCCTTTTCTCTACCTCTTATAAATACCTTCAACCACTACCACTGCCCCTCACTATTCTAAACTGTTCTTTTGATCCCGGTTCCCGTTCCTCCTTCGTCATCTCGCGTCTCTCTCTCTGGGCCATCCATTCTTTCTTTTGCCGCTTTCTCGCCAATCATGGGGAAGAAGAAGATCGAAGAGGGCGAGGGACGCAGCCGCTGCGGGAAGCGTTTCGTCGACCATGACTTCCCTCTCGGCAGACTGCCGGAGGAAGACCACGCTCGCTTTGCTCGCGAGTACCTCTCTGATAGCTACCCGTCTCGCCCGCCTAAGGTGGGCGAGTGTATCAACACCTTTTATCCCAACGAGCTGGCTTTCCCGGTCTCGCACTTTGAGGCGGGGCTGAGGCTTCCCCTCTGGCCGGAGGTTAAATTGGTGCTGAAGTACTTCGGGGTCGTCCCGGCCCAGTTCAACCCCAACGCCATCTCCATGTTGGTCGCCTTCGCCTGCTACCTGCGGCGAGAGCGTATCGAGTTTAGTCTAACCGCCTTCCGCAAGCTGTTTGTCTACCATGCCAAGGACGACGGCATTTTTTAATTCACAGGCCAGGGCCTTAAAGTATGCGAGACACCGAACAAGAACCACCATTGGTTGACACGGTTCGTCTTCATACGCGGGGATCTAGGAGGAATCCCCCTCTCCCCGGTATCCCCCGCCGAGTGTTATTATGATACCCCCAAGGTTGGGGTGCCGAATAAGAACTCTGCGATTTCTTCGTGGGGAAGAATTTTGAAGTCCAATACCTACGGCGAAGGTACACCTCTATTTCCTTCTGTCCCCTTAAATTCTTACCTTCCGCTGACTTTCGCTTTATCTAGGAGAAAGGACCGTCCCCGTCCATCCCCCTTATCAGAGCAATCGAGCTCTCGCCTTGGCGAATATGGCGGCGGAGGCTGCGAAAGATACGCTGACCCCTGTCGCCAAGAAGAGGCCCGCGGGCGAGGGTGCCTCTCGCCTCAGCCCCAAGAAGAAGAAGAAATCTGTGTCCTTCGAGAAGGAAAAGCCGGCCAAGAGAAGAGAAGAGCTAGCGGGGTCTCTATCCCCTATCACCCTGTCGTCTCCCTCGCCTCCGCGACGACACGTCTCGCCAGCCCGCGAGACGGTCTCTGCAGAACCGGCTGTCCACAGCCGGGTTCAGCCCTCTCAGCTTCCTCCTGGCGAGGCTGGCTCGTCCAGCCGCCCGGCTCCCGCCTCACACCCTAACTACAATATGGGGCCCGCGACGGAGGATGATGCCGGCGAGCCGGTTCTGATATGGGAGCAAGACCTCAACCGCGTGTCAGTGTCCACCCTTCTCCCTTCCTGGAAGGAACAGGACCACCCCACCAGCCATGCCTTCTCCCTAGGCTTTGGACTGTATGGCGGTCTTGGCTCCGAACCTACTGACAACGAGGCCTCGCGGGACCTTATTCTAAAAAGCGCCCACTCGCAGTTTCGCTCCCTGGAGCTCGCGCACCGTGTCTCGCGGCGTCTCGTCTTCAACAACAGGAAATGGAAGGAGGCGGAGACCGGTCTCGCCGCGGAGCGCGAGAAGTCCATTGACCTGGAGAAGCGGTTGAATGTTGCCGACAAACTCCTTGCACAGAGCCAGGGCGGCGTGGTAAGTTTCCTTATCTTTGCCCTGCTAGCCTTACCCTTGCTCCTTATAATCCCTTACTTTCCCCCTTCCCGCAGGATGCCGAGACGGCTAACAGGATGCGCTCGCGCATCGAGGAGCTGGAGGGGGAAAACAAGAAGCTGAAAGCCGAGAACCTTTGCCTCCGGAGCAGTGCGACACCCCCACCGAATCAGTTTCCCGTTCCTTCTCGATATTCCGTGGATGAGGTGGAGGCCATCTGCCGGGACTCAAACATCAAGACGGCGGAGGTTGTCCTCAAGATGATGAAGGAGCTGGGAGTGGTGCGCGCTGATGCGGAGACGGTGACCGTCCGTGACCTAGTCCCGCGCTTTTTCGACGAGTCGGACGACAGCGCCTCCTCTGACAACGAGTAGTGCACGATCCCTTGCAATGTCTTCCTCTCGCCATCTTCTTTTTGCCTAACACTTATGATTCTGGTTCACTTCCTTAAAAGGAGAGCGAGGTGTCCCCGCCTTATTGATATTTTTGTTTAAAACTTTTTATATACTGATTGTCACTTCCCTCTTTGGGGCGCTTTGTGTAATAGTTAATTAGGAGGCAACTTTTTAGATGTTATTTTAATTGCCACCTTGATCCTCCACCCTCTCGCTTAGCTACTAGTCAAAGGTGTAAGACTATTTTTTGGACGCTGTTTAATTACTACTTTTATTGTCTGCGATCTCGCTTAAAAGCCAGCGCGAGGCACCCTTTATCGCTTTTTGCCCCTATCTTGATTACCACCGTTAGTGCTCGCGCCGGAATCCCTGGGTCCGGCCGTCTCGCCCGGTCGGTTTCGGCCACTTCAGCTCACTTGAGCCTGGGATGAAGAAAACCCTCCCGCCAGTTGCGAGACCACCTATGGCGAGTGCCGGCCAGGGACCTTCTTCCCTGGCCCAATTCCTGGCCCCTCTCTGTTTTAGGGACTATCACCCTTTTGATGAACATGGATCTTTCCCTATGCGAATTCTTACCCTTAGACTTGTCCCCTCAAGTGAGTCTACCGCCCTGCCAGCTAGATGGGAGTCTGGTCAGTGGGTCTGCTCGGGGTCTCCTATCCAAAACACCGTCAACCACCGAGTGAGCCTACAGCCCTGCCAGCTTGATGGGAGCCTGGTCAGCGGGTCTGCTCGGGGTCTCCTCTCCAAAACACCACCAACCACCGAGTGAGCCTACAGCCCTGCCAGCTTGATGGGAGCCTGGTCAGCGGGTCTGCTCGGGTTCTCCTCTCCAAAACACCACCAACCACCGAGTGGGCCTACAACCCTGCCAGCTTGATGGGAGCCTGGTCAGCGGGTCTGCTCGGGGTTTACTCTCCAAAACACCACCAACCACCGAGTGAGCCTACAGCCCTGCCAGCTTGATGGGAGCCTGGTCAGCGGGTCTGCTCGGGGTCTCCTCTCCAAAACACCACCAACCACCGAGTGAGCCTATAGCCCTGCCAGCTTGATGGGAGCCTGGTCAGCGGGTCTGCTCGGGGTCTCCTCTCCAAAACACCACCAACCACCGAGGGAGCCTACAGCCCTGCCAGCTTGATGGGAGCCTGGTCAGCGGGTCTGCTCGGGGTCTCCTCTCCAAAACACCGCCAACCACCGAGTGAGCCTACAGCCCTGCCAGCTTGATGGGAGCCTGGTCAGCGGGTCTGCTCGGGGTCTCCTCTCCAAAACACCACCAACCACCGAGTGAGCCTACAGCCCTGCCAGCTTGATGGGAGCCTGGTCAGCGGGTCTGCTCGGGGTTTACTCTCCAAAACACCACCAACCACCGAGTGAGCCTACAGCCCTGCCAGCTTGATGGGAGCCTGGTCAGCGGGTCTGCTTGGGGTCTCCTCTCCAAAACACCACCAACCACCGAGTGAGCCTACAGCCCTGCCAGCTTGATGGGAGCCTGGTCAGCGGGTCTGCTCGGGGTCTCCTCTCCAAAACACCACCAACCACCGAGTGAGCCTACAGCCCTGCCAGCTTGATGAGAGCCTGGTCAGCAGGTCTGCTCGGGGTCTCCTCTCCAAAACTCCACCAACCACCGAGTGAGCCTACAGCCCTGCCAGCTAGATGGGAGCCTGGTCAGCGGGTCTGCTCGGGGTTGTTTCTACAAATCACCTCGCCCCTGGTGCCTCACAAAGGTCACCCACACTTTCGTCGCATCAAAAGAGTACGTCGAGATGATAAGCGTTACACCATAATAAAAAAGGTGCGATGGAATAGAGTGCTATGGATAAAATCTCTTCAAATCATCACCACTCCGGGCTCGCTCGAGGGATACCCCGTCCACATCCTGGAGGTGGTACCCTCCTGACTTTAAGACTTCTTTTATTACAAAAGGACCCTCCCAATTGGGGTTAAGCTTCCCTACAGAGGCTCCTCTACCCGCCGCGTCTACCTTTTTCAGGACCAAATCTCCTTTTACAAACTGTTTGACCCTTACATGCTTGTCGAAGTACCTCGCCATCCGGCGCTTGACCTCCTCCTGCCGGACCATGGCTAAATCTCGGAGCTCCTCCACGAGATCCAACGAAAGTCTCTGTTCTTCTTCGTTCTCTGCTCTCCATCCTTCGGCTCCTTCCCTTGCTGCCGCTACTCTTGGTGATGTGACGTCAAATTCGACAGGTATGACGGCCTCTGAGCCATGAGAGAGCTTAAACGGGGTTTCCCCCGTGGCTGTGTTTGGTGTGGTCCTCAAGGCCCACAGTACTGAAGGTAGTGGCTCGACCCAGCTTCCTCTCAAATTTTCCACCTTTTTCTTCAATAGATTGGCAATGACCTTATTAGCCTCTTCGACCTGTCCGTTACTCCGTGGATGATGAACAGAGGCAAAGCGGAGATCTATCCCCAAACGAATGCAGAAATCCGCGAACTCCCTGCTTGCAAATTGTGGTCCGTTATCTGTCACAATGGCTTGGGGCAACCCATGTCGGCAGATGATCTCCCCCCATACGAAGTTCTTGACTACCTGCGAGGTTACCTTAGCCAATCCTTTCACCTCCAGCCACTTCGAAAAGTAGTCCACCATGACTATCAGGAATTTCCTTTGGCCACTTGCTTGGGGGAAGGGGCCCACCAGATCTAGTCCCCATATAGCGAATGGCCAGGGAGCTGTGATGGTCCGCAACCTCTGGGCCAGAAGGAGCTGAAGGGGGGCGAATTCCTGACACTTTTGACACTTTTTCGCGTATTCCTCCGCATCTCTCCGGAGGGTGGGCCAAAAGTACCCCGGCCTCAGCACCCTCCCTTCTAAAGTCCGGCTCCCCGAATGACTCCCACATTCTCCCGAGTGAATCTCTTGCAGAACCTTGGGAGCCTCCTCCTCTGACACACATCTGGCCAGCAGACCCGACAATGTTTTGCGATATAAAACTCCATCCTTCAGCAAGTAGTACACCGATTTGTATCTTGTATGCTTCTTGTCAAGTTCCATTGCGGGTAACTGCCCTAATGCCAAAAAGGTGATAAAGGGGTCCATCCACGACCTCTGCTGGCATACTTCCATAAGCTCCCCTTCCTCTATAGACGGTCTGAAGAGTTCCGTCACCGTTCCCCCGGCTCGAGGGCCATGCTTGGCGAGTTGGTCAACCTGAGTGCTCTCCTCCCTCGGGACGTGCTGAATGGAGAAGCTTCGGAACTGCCCTATGATGTCTTTGACCTTTCCTAGATACAACTGGAGGGTGGGCTCCCTTGCCTCGAACTCCCCTTTGATCTGGCCTGCCACCACCATGGAGTCTATCGAGGCCTCAATGTCTTGTATGCCCAGCTGCCGGGCTAACCTGAGTCCCGCAATGACCGCCTCATATTCCGCTTGGTTGTTGGTGATTGCGAAATGGATCTTCAAGGCCTGCTCAATCTGGGTCCCCTCCGGGCTGATCAAGACCACTCCTCCTCCAAAGGAATTTCTCCCCGATGCTCCATCTGCTATCATCTTCCAGGTTGCCCGAGGGGACGCCTCCGTCTCCGAGACCTCCACTACATAGTCCACCAGGAAATCGGCCACCGCCTGTGCCTTTATGGCGAGCCGAGGGACGAAGGCGAGATCGAATTCACTGAGTTCTATTGACCATTTTGCCAACCTCCCAGAATGCTCTACCCCCTCCAGGATGCGACGGAGGGGGTGATCCGTTACCACTTGTATGGGGTGAGCCTGAAAATACGGTCGGAGCTTTCGGGCCGAGATGATGAGGGCAAATGCTAACTTCTCAAGAATGGGGTACCCGAGCTCCGCTTTCTTCAGGACCCTGCTCACGTAATAGATCGGAAATTGTTTCTTCCCTTCTTCTCTTACAAGGACAGAGCTCACCGCCACATCGCCTACCCCCAAATATATAAATAAGACCTCTGCTTCCCTTGGTCCCTGGAGTAAGGGCGCCTGGGTAAGCTGTTGTTTTATGGCCTGAAAAGCCGTCTCGCATTCCGAGGTCCACTCGAATCTCTTGCCTCCTCATAGCGTTCGGAAAAAGGGCGAGCACCTCTCCCCCGCTCGAGAGAGGAACCTGCTTAGCCCGGCCAACTTGCCGGTGAGGCGCTGGACTTCCTTAACATTCCTAGGGGATTCCAATTCTAGGATTGCTCTTACTTTTTCGGGGTTGGGCTCCACTCCAGATGGAGTGAGTAGGTGTCCCAGGAACTTTCCCCTGCTAGCACCGAAAACGCACTTCAGGGGGTTGAGTCTCATTTTATACTCCCTTAGGGTTTCAAAGGTCTCTTCCAAATCTTGGATATGAGCCCCGAGGTCCTTGCTTTTGATCATCAAGTCATCTACGTAAACCTCGAGATTCCTTCCTCTCTGCTCTCGGAAAATCCGATCCATCATCCTTTGATAGGTCGCGCCCGCATTTTTCAAACCGAAAGGCATCATATTAAAGCAGAAGCATCCATCCTCCGTGACGAGGGTGACGTCCTTAACGTCCGGAGGATGCATGCATATTTGATGGTACCCAGAAAACGCATCCAAGAAACTCATAAAGGGGAAACCGACGGCTGAGTCAACCAGCGCGTCGATTCGGGGCAGCGGGTAACAATCCTTAGGGCATGCTTTATTTAAAAGAGAAAAGTCCACGCACATTCTCCACTTACCCTCCCCTTTTTTGACCATTACAACATTACTCACCCACCCCAGATACTTACAGGCGGACACAAACCCCGCCTTAAGCAATTTTTCCACTTCCTCTCTAATAGGTCCGGCCATCTTGGAGGCGATGGCCCTCTTCTTCTGTTGTATGGGGCGAGTGTTGGGGTCTAGATTGAGGCGGTGACAGGCGACTTCTGCATGGACCCCTGGCATGTCCGCGGCGCTCCATGCGAAGACGTCAATATTTTTCTGCACGCAGGTCCTGATCTTCTCCCGGTCCTCCGGGGTGAGCTCGCCACTGATTTTTATCCTTTCTTCCCGGCCTTCCTTGGTGCGTATTTCTACCTCCAGGACTTCTACGGCCGCTTTTAGCCTTGATGGCTCTTCCTCTCTTTCCTGCTCTGCCTGCACATCCTGCTCCTTGGTTTTGCCTTCTATGCTGGCCATCATCCTCTATTCCCCCGGCTGCTCAGCCTCCCGCTTGCTTGCCTCCTCTTCCTCCTTTCGTGAGGCCCTTCTCTTTCCTGGCCGGACCTCGTCCCCGGACGGCCCTCCCTCTTCTTCCCTCTGCCTTCTTTCTCTCCTCCCCACCTCTCCTTTCAGCTCCTCTCCCCCCGCTGCATCCGTCTTTTCGTCCTCCTTTCCAGCCACTTCCAGCCCCTCCACCATGTCCCAGTTCCTCACCATTTCTCCCTCTCCCTCCACTCTTTCCTTCTCCTTTTCTTCTACCACCACGATCTCCCCGAACTCCTCTCCCGCCATTTCTGGCTCTCCCGCAATGCCTCCCACCATTACTACTTCTTATCCTCCCGCGTCTTCCTCCTCTCTTTGCTCTTCCTCGCCTCCATGTTCTTGTTGCAATTGCTCCATCCGCTTCTCCAACTCCTCCGCGTCTCCCTGCCAGGAGATGGTGTTCAATGCCGTTACGTAGCATTCCCTAGCGGCCTTTGGATCCCCCCGTACCCTGATTTGGGTACCTCCTGAATTCAGCTTCAAACACTGGTGAAACGATGATGGAACGCATCTGAAAGCGCTGATCAAGGGGCATCCAAATATAGCGTTGTAACTACTGGGGGCATCCACTATGACAAAGAGGCAATTCCGGGACAGCCCTCCCAGGGTCACCTGAAGTCCCACTCCACCCTCGACTTCTTTCCTTTCCCCTGAGAACCCAAACAGCGGTCCGTCCGCCGCCAGCACCCTCCGGGCCTCCACCCTCATTGCATTGAATGCCTTCTTGAAAATCACATTCACTGAGCTCCCATTGTCTACCAGGATCCGCGACACCGTGAAGTTTTCGATGGCGCTTCGTATCACAAGTGCATCACAGAAGGGGTCCTCATGGTCAGGCATGTCTTTTCTTGAAAAGGTAATCTTCTCGTCTGGAGGGGGGGGGGGGGTTGCGAAGTTGAGGCGACGCTTCGGCGGTACATAGTGTGAAGGCACGCCTTTCCAGCTGCCTCTATCCCCACCCCCCCATTGATCACTCCAATTCCCCCGCGGTCTCCTTCATCTGCTCGATCCACGCAGCGATCCTCTTCTCCAGTGACTGTTACTTCCTCTATCCTCACCGGCCTGGGCTGCTCTCCTGCCCCTCGAGTTCTCCTCATCTCTAAGAAGTCTGGGCAGGTAGCCGTTGCGTGACCTTCCTCCTCGTGGAAGTCACAATATGGCAACGCCACCTCCCCCCCTGTCTTCCTTCTCGAGGGTTCCTCCTCCTTCCTGCTCCTGCCCCTCTTCCTCTCTCCCGACCCCTTGCTCTGCCTCGGCCGATGGCCATTGCCTGTTGCGGAGGGGGTAGGGGTGGTCTATGACCGTATCCCCACCCCTGCTGGTTGAACCTTCCCGGTCCTCCCTGTTGGTTCCTCCCCCCTTGGGGAAATCCCCTACCTTGTCCTGGGACTGGGCCTCCCTGCTGCCTCCATCCCAGCTCCGGATTGGCCTGCGCCTTTGGCTCCTCTCTTCTCCTCGCCTCCGGTTGCCTCCCACCAGACTCTTTTGATTCTACCTCAGTAAGCCTTGCTAGCTTCTTCGCAAAAGCTGGGTTCGCCGCCTCCATCGCTATTTCCTTTGCCGCCTTCTCCATCAAGCCCTCAAAGGACAGCGGTGCCTTCTGGGTGAGGCTCATCTTGAAGAATCCTTCCCGCAGTCCCACCGTGAAGGCCATCTGGAGGGCAAACCACGGCACCTCCTGTATATCCAGAATCTTTTCTTGAAACCTGTCCACGTACTGAGCCAGCGACTCCTCCGCCTTCTGCTTAATTAAGAAGATCGACTCCGGGTTCTTTTTCCTTTTCTTAGATGTGGAGAACCGGAGCTGGAAACTCCTACCTAAGTCCTCGAAGCCGTATATCGAACCTGTCGGGAGTTGATGGAACCAGTCCCTAGCTTTGTCCTTTAGGGTGATTGCAAAAAGGCGGCACTTAAACGCGTTTGTCATGGGTCTGATCGAGACAGCGTCTTCGAACCACTGCAAGTGGTGGAGAGGATCATCCTTCCCTACGTAGTAGTTCATCTCGGGCTCTCGGAAGCCCTCGGGGACGGGAGCGGACAGGATCAGCTCACAAAAAGGGGACCCTCTCGCCGCAGGTCTCGCTCCCCCTACTCGCGCGACGACCTCTCCTGGCGAGATGGCACTCGCCGGGCTTGGGAACAGCTCCCTTCCCGCCATGTCCCTCCCGCTCCCTTCCATCATCACCTCCTTCCCCGGCCTTCTCCCCGGGGCATCCTCTCCTACTCGCGTCGAGACGAGTTCTTCCTGAGTCGCGAGGGCTGGCACTGGAGGCAGTGGAGTTGAACAGTCTCCCTGCCGCGAGATCACTTGCAGTAGATCCATGATCCCCTTGATCGAAGCCAAAAACTCCGCTCTCCCTACAAATCCCCCCTGGTTATCCGACTCCCCTCCTTCTCCTTCTCCGTGATCTCCCGCCATGTGGTTGCTCAAGGTTCTTCTCTGAGGGCTGCGGTCCACGCTCACCGCACCAAAAATGTTGGAACCAGCTTCCTGGTCCCTCCTAGAGTTCGAAACAGGATGCAGCCCCCACGTACTCTCCCTGCGCTACCGTCCTGACGAGAGTCAATGACCTGAAAACAGACCGAGGGGACTCAGCTTGGAGGTCCCGCCTCTTACCCGGAAGAACTGGGAGTCTTCCCCTCCCTAGCCAGTGCTGAGCTAGGTGCCTGAGAGGAAAATAGTGGAAAGGTTCAACAACACTATCAGTCACCTTATCGGTCTATTTATAGGCCTCTGAATCTGAACTGCAAATATCACTTCTAAATCCACCTGAAAAGACCAAAACACCCTGGGCTGGGTCTGCCAATAGCCAAACTCCGCTGTTCCGGAGAGCTATATGCAGGCCTCCAGGGGTAAAAATGTAAAACTATCTGGGGCACAAGGGTAAAATCCCCCTTGTGGGTAAAGAGGTAAAGACCATCTTTTTTCATGCGGCGAGTGGGGAAGGGCCCGTCAAGTTTTAGGGGATCTCGCCTGCGGGTTACTTGCCTGCGCCCGGAGGCCTCGTCTAGCGAGCTCTCGCCAAGCGAGGTCTCGCCTAGCGAGGTCTCGCCTTATCTCCCGGGCTGTCCCCTCCTTTCTAGGGGGTCGGCCTCCCCCGTCTCGCCGGACTTCCTTCCTTGCTTTGTTGGGCTACTCGCGAGCCCAAGGTTGTACATTGCTTGGCAGCATTAATTATGGATTTCATAGAACAAATTACATAACTTATTTACTGAAACAGTTGAGGAAATACATTTAAGACAAATTCCAGTCGTTTAACTCACAGGATTTCAGCATTAATTTCAGGAATTCCTTTTCAAATTTCAAATGGCAGAAATCCTTTAGAATATAAAAAGAAAAATTCTTCTCTCCAGAACAACAAGGAAAGGGATTTACAAGAGATTTTTTACAGATCAACTGATATAAGTTTTACAGAGAACAAGACTGTTATCTACAGGAAATTGAAGAACATCAACACACAGATCTTTAGTCTTCTTCAGTTTTCTGCTTCAGGCTTCAAAAGGACAACTCATCAACACCAGTACAAGAAGTTTTTAAAGATCTCCATCAAGGCCTACACCCTGTGCAAAGCTCTCATCTTCCTGAACGACATTCTTCATCTCAGGGGGAGATTTGACATCATCATCCACTAAAGTCTTCTCAGTTGTTTGAGAAAGAGAAGACAACATCACTTTTCATTTGCAACTGTGTACAAGGTTATAACTCCCTTCAAAAGTTAACCTCTTTGATTGTTAAGTCTCCTGATCAAAAGATTTAATTTAGTTTTTGGGCAACTGATCAAAAGCTCAAAAGGGTTGTGAGATCTTCATTGAAAAAATAGATCTTGTGGTGATAGGGCACCTGAGCAAAAACCTATGGTGGCAGGACCCTGATCAAAAACTTATTAGTGGATTCCTATTATGGTGGTAAAAGAGTGTATGTACCCAAGTTTTGGGGAACCACTATAAATTTCTTGTGTAGTCTGGATTGTTCTATTATTTATTTCTGCGTGTTGTGATTGTTTTGTTTTTATTCTCTCTTTATACATAACTTATCACTTATTTTAATCCATTGTAAAAATTAATTAAAGTTTTAAAATACTCTATTCACCCCCCTCTAGAGTTAAGTAGATATATCCCTCACTTTCAATTGGTATCAGAGGGTAAGGTTGTTTGGTTTCAAAGGCTAACACCTGAACCAAACAATCTTTGATAGATCTTATTATCTATAGTGTCCCTTTATCATAGCATGGCCCAAAATAAAGAATATTCAAGCAACAGACCTCCAGTCTACAATCTGAATAAGTTTGCAATTTGGAAAGCAAGAATCAGATTATATATGAACTCAATCGATGAGGATATATACAATTCTATCTTTAGGTTGCCCTAATCCTTCTACAATAACCTCAACAAGTACCTCAGCAGTTCCACCACCTGAATGGACAGAAGCTCAGAAGAAGATAAAGAAGGCTGATGCTAAAGCCATGAACATCCTAGCTCAGACTATGTGTGATGACATCTTTCAAAAGGTAGATGAATGCAAATCTGCTAAGGACATTTGGGATTCTCTCAACCAATTGGTTGCAGGCTCTGCTGATGAGAGAAATGACAGAAGATTTCATCTCATCTCTCAATATGAAAATTTCAAGAAAGATGAATCTAAGTCAGTGGTTGACATGTACAACAGACTCAGCCTAATCATCAATTAGATGAAGAATCTGGACAAGAATATCTCACTGACTGAGATAAATAATAAAATCCTAATGTGTTTCCGTAGTTTATGGGACTCTAGGATTTGGCCAATCAAGGAGGCCAGAAGCATGAATGAAATATCTACTGAGGCTCTTCTAGGCATGCTCAAATCTTATGAGCAGCTTATAAAGACAATAGAGGCAGCTGAGCAGAAGACCTCCTCATCAGGAAGGAAGGAGCAGAACATTGCTTTCAAGGCATCTGAAGAACCAGAATCTCCTCTAGCAAATGATGAACTACTAAGCTTGCTGGCCAAAAGATTCTATAAGATGGCCAGAAAAGATTTCAGAAGGAAGTCATCTAGACAAGATGACAGACCAAGATATGACAAAACTCCTACCAAGGAGATTGTCTGCTTTGGGTGCAGAAAATCTGGACACATTCTTCCTGAGTGTGTAGAGAATCAAAAGAAGGATAAAAGAAGAGACAAGGACTCCAGGAAGCAGTACAACAAGCCCTCCTCAAGCAAGCATAAGAGGAAGGAGAAAGGCTTTGTAGCGGAAACTTAGAGTGAAACAGAAGAAGAATCTTCATCTTCCAGCTCCAGTGAAGATAAGGAAGAAGCTAAAGTAAAAGAAGCTTGCTTGTTGGCAATCATTGCATCAAGCAATCCATCAGAAGCGGAGGAATCAAAAGCAGAAGATTCTGAGACTGAAGAGGATCAGGTAATATCCTCATTTGATTTTAATTCAGATCATTTCAAAACTGAAATTAAATTATTATGTAATGATCTAATCAAATCTGAGAAGGAAATCAAACTTCTCAGAGATAAGCTAATTGAACAGGAAAATCTGTTATCTAAAAATATTGAACTAAAAGATAAATTAGTTATAGCTTCTGAACAGATTAATTCTCTAAAAATTAAACTGAATGAGGCTAAGAAATTTGAAGAATCCATCAATGGGAGAAGCAATAAATTGATGGACATCACAAGCACTGTTAATGCTAGGCTTAATGGCAAATTGGGCTTGGGTGCTTAATCAAGCCAACCTCATTTAATTCAGAAAAACATTCTCTCAACCCCCATTAAATTCATATCTGAAAAGGTTAAAGAAAAGACAGATGAGAATAACAAACCAACTCAATTAAATCAGAAACCCAAGAAAAAGAGAAAGAACAAGAAATGCCTTAAGCATAAAAATGTTCAACAGATTTCGTCGAAATCAGATCGACGAAATGTGTACATTTCGTCGAACTCAAGTAGATTAACTCTGAACGCAGATTTTTATTATAATTATTCTTGGAACAGCAATTGATGAAAACAATATGGTTCGTCGAGCCGAGATCGACAATATTGGGGCACAGAGAATGAATATTTCCATTCTTTGAGCGGAGTTTGACGAACTCATCCCTATCCATCGAACTCAGTTCAATGAACTTATCAGAATTCGTCGACCCCAGTTCAGATTAACAGAAACTTTAACTACCCCAGAACATTTAATCAATCAAAATAATTTGTTAACCCATTTACCCAATGGATAATTCCACCAAGGAAATTTCACACCCTAGGATATAAAAATCAACATGAATGTTCTTATATTTCTAGTTTTAAATTCTTAAAGAATCAAGGATCCAAGGTTACCTAGGTCAAGAACACCTAATTTTTATTTTTCAGGTAAAAGGCTATACTACCACAGAGGAATAGTAGTACCTGGATAGTGGATGCTCAAAGCACATGACAGGCAGCAAGGACAATTTAACAATCTACAAGTCCAAGCTTGGTCCAAAGGTGATATTTGGTGACTCCAACTGTGGCCATAATGAAGGCTATGGGAATGTCAAGATTGGAACTATCACTTTCAAGAAAGTAGCATATGTGAGTAGTTTAAAACATAACCTGATATCCATAAGCCAATTATGTGATGAAGGTTATCAGGTATCCTTTAACCATTCTTCTTGCATTATATCTTCTGTAGATAATAAAACTGTCTTAACTGGTCTTAGGCAAGGAAACATCTATGTAGTAAACTTCAAATCTGCTAGGTCAGAAATTTGCTTATTTAATCAAATCAGTAATAATAATGAATTATGGCATAAAAGATTAGAACATGTTAATCTTAAAAATATTGTTAAAATCTCTAGGGACAACCTTGTTTGAGGATTGTCTTCTTACCCCTACAAGATGGAAAGCCTTTGCAGGACTTGTCAATTAGGTAAGCAAACCAAAAATAGCTTTAAATCTATTAATAAGAGTGATTCACCCAGGATCTTGTGCCTGCTACATATGGATCTATTTGGACCCATTATTGTACAGAGCTTGGGAGGGAAATCTTATATCTTAGTTATTGTAGATGACTTCTCCAGGTTCACTTGGATGTTCATTCAGGAGTCTGTCTCCCACTATGTACCATGTGACAGAGAATGCAGTGAAGACAGAGGATTGACTTGAGATCATACATGAAATGCTTGTAGGTATTTTCTACCCAGTGAGCAAGGTAGTTTCTCTGGCTACTTCCGTATTGAATGCTCATACGAAGAGGTGGTGGAAGTCCTTAATGGATTCCACATATGCAGATAAAGATCTTTCAGACATTTTATTGGAGGAGTTCAATTAGGTTTTCCTGGAGCATTTTGTGTCCACAATGGACAGGGACGAGCTAGAGGATAGGTTTTTGAACATCCAACAGGGGAGCAGGTCTGTGATTGAGTACTAGAGAGAGTTTCCCATCTGGCTAGATTTGCGGGGATACATGACTTCGATGATTGGAGATATGTGAAGAGATTCTATCATGGTCTCAAGGATCCATTGAGACAGGCCTTACTATTCATATCCCATGGCACTTTGACCCAGATCATAGAAATGGCAAAGAATTAGAGGTAGATCAGCAGAGAGTGCAAAATAAAGGGAAGAGACCAACAAATGGGCCACCCACAGGGAGAGTTGCAGGGGCTCGCAGTGGGGCAGAGTGATGAGCCATAAAAGAGGTGGAGTTCATCATCGTCCTAACTTCATGCCGGAGCAGAGGCCTCTTACAGTATTAGCTCCTCCACCATTGCGGATCCAATGGCTAATAAGGCGGAATGATCAAGTTCATCGATATTTGATAGGTTATGGGTGCCCACAGCCGGGCCACTTTAGAGCTGACTGCCCTCAGCAATTTCATCCACCTCCTTCAGCTCCAGCATCCCCTCCAGCACAGCAAGGCCGAGGCTGAGGACGAGGTCAGGGCCGAGGACCTCACGGTAGAGGTCGAAGGCCAGATAAGAAGTACACACTGGATCTTGCTGAGACGAGGACACCGAGGAGATCATCACAGGTACTTAAGATTATTGCAATTTTTTTTAAATTCATTTGTAGTGCCTTGCAAACCCCTAGTAGAACAACAACATAACACAACCAAATAAAACCTCAGGTATAGTCCTTATTAGTGGCAAGCCTGCCCATACTTTCTTCAATACGGGTGCCTCACACTCATTCATATCCGAAGACTTCCTGGAGGGACTAGAAGGCATACATTGCTTCACCTTCATAACCAGTAGGTTGCGTCTACCAGATGGCTCAGAGATATTATCCTCTGCCAAGTGCAACATGGATGTAGAAATTGGAGGGAAGATATTCGAGGCACCGACGATGATCTTGAAGATGCCAGATTTCGCTCTGATTCTGGGCATGACATGGTTACACTGGAACCATGCTCGAATTTATTATTAGACAAGGAGGATTACCTTGTGACATGGTGATTCAGAGGTCGTCATCAAAGGTACTTGGTCTACATTGAGAAGGTGGAAGAAGAAGCCTATATTACTGTTATTCCAGTGTTTTGGGTCTTCTCTAATGTATTTTCGTAGAAATTGCCCGGATTGCCTCTAACTTGTGATATGGATTTCCGGATCAAGTTAGTACCAAGAGCGAGACCCGTGTCTCGGGCACCTTATAGGATGACACCCAAGGAGTTTGCAGAATTTAGGACCCAACTATAGGAGATTGTGGAGTCAGGCTTTGTTTGGCCGAGCTCATCACCATGGGGAGCCCCAGTATAATTTTTTAAGAAGAAGGATGGGTCTCTACGACACTCAATCAATTACCTGGAGCTGAACTGGTTAATAGTGTAGAATACCTATCCATTGTAATGGATTGATGAGTCATTTGACCAGTTGTAGTGGGCCTATTGGTTCTCCAACCTTGATTTGAGATTCAGATACTACTAGCTATGGATCCAGGAGGAAGGCATACCGAAGACATCTTTCAGTTCACTATACGGACTCTACGAATTCACAGTGATGCCCTTCAAACTCACGAATGCTCCTTCCGCGTTCATGAGTCTGGTGAACCATATGTTCGAGCCCTACTCAGATATATTTGTTATTATTTTCATTGAATATATCTTAATCTACACCAGGATTAAGGAGTAGCATACCCAGCATTTGACACTTGTATTAGGCAAGTTGAGGGAGCACCAGATGTATACCATGTTTTCTAAGTGTCAATTCTGGCAGTAGGAGGTTGCCTTTCTGGGACACACCATCAGTGGAGCTGTGTTAGCTGTGGACCTGGCCAAAGTGCAAGCTGTGAGAGATTGGCCACGGTCTAAGTCGGCCTCAGATGTCCATAGTTTCTTGGGATTAGCGAGCTACTACAACAAGTTCGTGGAGGGATTATCGAGGATAACACATACCCTTATTTCCTTGAAGAAGAAGGATGCCACTTTTGCTCGGATAGAGAAGTGTGAGACAACATTTAGGGAGATGAAGGACAGACTCACCTCTTCTGTAATCCTTGCACTTCCATCTGGGAAGGAAAGATTTCACATCCACACTGACGCACCATAGCAGGGGATGGGTGCAGTTCTGATGCAACATGGGCATGTTATAGCAAATGCTTCATGGCAACTGAAGAAGCACGAGCAGAACTATATTGTACATGACGTAGAGCTCAGGGCAGCTATATTTGCCTTAAAGATTAGGAGACATTACCTATATGGGGTTCATTGTGAGATCTTCTCGGATCACAAGAACCTCAAATACATCGATACGTAGAAGGATTTGAACCTACACCAAATGAGATGGTTAGAGTTCCTATGTGATTAAAAGTCTTTGAATACAAGGGTAGCTAATCACCTCGAGGGGGGTGAACAGGTTATTAAGGTCTTTTTGAGTTCTTTAAAACCTTTTACTGTTTTAGGTCATATTATGTTTGCTTAGTTTTGCTTTCAAGAAAATAACACACAATACACCAGATATTTATAGTAGTTCCCCAGTATATGGGCACATCCACTGTCCCTCCTGCCATTCTAACACTATGTTAGACAAGGCACTTCTTCAAAAACTTTGCTCCTCAGAGATTACAACACGATCCCACCGGATCACTCAGTCTCCACTGAGACTTACAACACAGGCACTCAGCCCCACCGTACAGTAATCACCTGATCACCTAACATAGGCACAAATGCCCTCAAACACAGGTCGGGAGATCAGCCCTCACACACAGATCTTACACTGGATCCTACTCTTAACTTTAATAACTTAGGATGTACAACAATGATCTCATAGATCCACACACATCCTATATAATCTAGGCCATACAACACAGATTTTGAACAGGACCATAAAATTTAAAAGGTTAAAATAAATTTGACTCAAGATATTTTGTTCTCTGAATCAACTTCTTCCTGAGCCGAGTGAATCTCAGCTATATCTTCTTCTCAACAACAAGAATGACAATCTTCAATGATCTGCTGGTTATGCTGGAAGTTACTCAGAATCTTGATTCTGATCTTGCTAATGAAGAAGGAAAGAATGTGAATGATTGTCTTTGATCAGCTAACTCGTAAGGTAGAATTAAATTACTCTTCCTTTCCTTCTGTCCTGAGAAAAAACCTAGATAAAATTTCTTCTTCATGATAAAGTGATTGATCTTCTGATTATGCTGTGCTTGGATCGACAAGCAACTTCAGCTAGGGCTTTCCTAGACTGGTTCTTCTTCCTCAGAGTAACCCTCTGATCTTGCTATAGCAGATATTGATTATAGCAGCTAACTCAGAGTCTCTTCAGATTTCTCGAATTGAAGTTTTTGTCTCTAGAACAATGGAGGGGGGAAGAAGATGAACTCCCGCTCCTCTTTTTGCGATATGAATTGATCTGTCAGAATGTCTTTTTAATCCAAATCTCAGCTTCCATTTATAATCCCATCATTCGGCGAGTTGATTGCCATATGTTGGTGCTTTAATGACTGATTATATCTTTAGTGTTACAGATTGTGATTAACAGCAGACTGACGACGACGTTAGTGATGATTTGCAGCACTTTCACAATGAATTTAAAATTCATTGACTTGTTGACTTTACTGACATCAGCCCTTTACGGACTTAGCCAAATTCTCAGAATCCACTCAGACGTTGAGTGAATGGCCTTCACTCAATGATTCTATAGTTAGTCATTTTGTAGCTTCCTTGGCGTTGAGTGGCGTTGACTAAATAGCCTTCACTCAATGCTTTTAAACTTAGTTTAGTTTACTGCTCTTTCTGCATACTAGGCATTAAGAGCTTTGAGTGTAGCTTCATCACTTTATGCATTTTTCCTTAGATTATTTTTTTCTTTTACAGCAACTTTGGCATTGAGAGCGTTGAGTGTAACTTCATCACTCAACGCTTTTTGCCTTAGATTATTTTCTTCTTCTTCTTCTGCAGCCTTGGCGTTGAGAGCGGTGAGTGTTGCTTCATCACTGAATACTTTTGTACTTGGCCGCAACTACACCACTACATGGTGTTGAGAGCATTGACATCACTCAACACTTTTGTACTTGGCCGCAACTGCTCCACTAAATAACATTGAGAGTGTTGATATCACTCAATGCTTTTGTACTTGGCCGCAATTGCTAGAGCTTGACTCAACGCTTTTTGACATCCGACGTCGAGTGATCTAGCTTCACTCAACGCATGTGTACTTAGATGAATTTTTCAGTTTATCTTCTATGACATTGACAGAATCAGTATGGCATTGAGTGAACTAGCTTCACTCAACGCTTCTGGACTTAGCTAATTTTTCTTTCACAAAAACTTTGCGGCCTTGACTTAGGCAACAATACTCGACGAATTATACTGCATGGCATTGAGAGAGTTGACATCACTCAATGCCTGTGTACTTAGATATTTGCCTGGCTTCCACTGCTTATGCTTTAACAAACACGGCTTTTTTCAGTGCTTTTTATGCTATGTCTTTAAGTGAAGTGCCTTCACTCAATGCTTGTGTACTTAGTTGAATTTCTTAATCTAGCTTCATTCCTTAAGCCATTTGTCGTTAGGTGATCTTGTTCCACTCAATGTCTATGGACTTAGGCAATTTCTTGCATATCTAGCTAACTCCTTTGTGTCCACCTGTCCTATCATTGTAATAAGGACCAACCTGCATGCATTAACTTGAAACCATATCAAATACAACTTAGTGTATATCATTGACTTGTTTGACTTCTTACAAATCAGGGACATTGAGATCAATGGACACAACAATCTATCCCTATTTGAAGAATTCAAAACCACACTTCAATTTCTTAGTCAATGACATACACACCATATTTGCAGCAATAAAACACTATAACAAGACAGTTACCGGAAGGTTACTTACTCCCCTTGTTTAGAAGCATCCTTGCTCCCCCTGTCTTACTGCCACAGTCCTATTTAGAAGCATCTCTGCTCCCCATGTCATACTGCCACAGTTGTGCTTGCTTGATTAATCATTTTGACCTTGATACCACTTGATCCATAACTTGATCAACCCTTTCTCTCCCCATTTTTGACTTTCGCAGAATAGTCAGGGAGTTCTGGCTTCCTTTGATCTTCTTCTCCCCTAGCGATATGTAGGTGATCGACTATTATAGCTGCTAGCTTCCTCTCTTCAAAAGGCTGAACCTACTTCTGCAACTATTTTAATTGCTCCCTGATGTCCTGGCCAACGCTTACGAAAAGCGATCAGCCAAACTAGCAATCCAACTAGACAAGTATACCTATCGGACTGTAGTAATGGGACACAAATGTCGTATTTAAATCCTGGAACTATTGAGTAAATCTACTCACACGAAGACTATTATTCTATCGATGGAAATATTAGGGTTTAAAAGAAAGCTAAGCACGATTATGAAAAGAAATATTACACTAGAAAAAGAAATGCTTGCGATTAAAAAGATAGCTAGTAAAGGCGATTAAAACAAGGGGTTAAGATGATGAAAAAGAGAATCACTCGATCGAGAATCACCTCGGCAAGAGTCGATTAAAACACGATAAATAAACCTAAGCTTAATGCGGTAAGGTCCTTGACCGTGGAGGTTCCATAAACAAGAACACACTTCTCTCAAAGACGTGGCCACCTGAGTTTAGGAAGGTCCGACCGACTTTCGCCTAAGTCGGAGGCCGAAAACTCGCTTTACGTGGTGAACCCCACTATTGGATTTTACTCCAATTCGGTAGAATTGGGCGTCTGCCTCTCTGGAGGGGTGCGTACAACTCCCTTTACTCTTGAGTGCTCACTTCAAACCATCGGCATCTCGGCTAGCCAGGAATGAAAGCAAAGGTGGAGAGTATATATCGAATGATATACCTCCAACCCGGGATAAATCAAGAGTAATTCAAGGCTAAACCCTAAAAAGAAAAGGTAAGATTCAAAGCATCATAACTTAATCACTCGAATCTCGGATCATCAAGATCGAGTACAAGGAGGATTAGTTAATCATGGTGAGGTGGAAGAGGGGGGATGAGTAGTAAAGCATAAAGAACACAAAGTGCTAAAGGAAGAGAAAACAACACTTTTATATTATTATTAAAGAGAGCTTACAACATGGAAATAAAAAGATTACGAGTGCATGGAATTGGAAATCCTATTCTGGCCCTATCATTAGCAACTAAAGCATTTATAGAGGCTATTACAAAAGCTAAAATTAAATTAGAATTGAACTAAACAAAAAACTACATAAGAAAGAGAGAGAAAAAACATGAAAAAGAACAAGAAACAAAGGGGCAGCACCTCCCCCTCTCTGCCAAAAGATGGCCTGAACCCTTGGAGATGGGCTGTATTTATAGATTTTTTTCGAGTCGGGTCATGCCCCCTGACATGCCCGAGCAGGGCGTGTTCCTGGGGCGTGACACATTCGGTGCGACTTTTTGGGCTGAAACCGAATGTTGGAGGTGATGGGCGTCGTAGTTGGGTTACACGCCCATATGTCACGCCCGACCAGGGCGTGTCAGGGGGGGTGGGGTGGCGTGACTATTTCGGTGAGACTTTTTTGGCTGTAATTTACTGTTGGAGGTGACGGGTGTTGAAATTGGAGCATGCGACCATATGTCACGCCGGACCAGGGCGTGTCAGGGGGGGCATGACTATTTCGGTGCGACGGTGGAGCGGGAAAAGAGCTTGCTGTGGCAATTTCTTGGGATTTGGGCCACGCCTCTTGAACACGCCCGTGTTGGCCGTGACACGGGCATGACAGAGGGCGTGTTCACTGAGTTTCCAAGAAATGCAATTTCGGACCTGTTACTTCATTGCTCTGGGCTACATGCCCTAGGTACACGCCCTGGTAGGGCGTGAGCTTGCGACATGTCACAGCAAAATTTTGCTGAAAGCCGTGCAAACTTGCAAAAACAGAAAACACATTAGTAACAATAATATTTACAAAAGGGGGTCAATATAAGCACTTGCAAGACATGATTTGTGCTTTAAAAACCCGAAAATACACTAATAAATTTAACTGCAAAAAGTACTATCAAATTCCCCCAAGCTTAAGCTTTGCGTATCCCTAAGCAAAGATATAAAAACTAGATAAACATAAAATAAGACTAATCAAAAATTTCTAATTATGCATACATAAGTACTATGCGAAATTCTAAGTAGGGAAAAGGTGAAATGTGGATCTAAAATAATTATTTAGGTATGGTTTAACTTTTATAAACTTTACTTAATCGAAAATAAATCATCCAAAATTTTGACGGAATTCTTTAAATAAATTTAAGTAAAGCAACGAAAATGAAAAAAATGCATTGAGTTATTACTAGATCCAAGTAACGTATTATAATTATATCAATTAAATAAGAAAAATCTAAATTTAAATCCAAAACTAAAACTGATTTACTTTTCTTCTTTTCTTAGTTGTTAAATAAAATTTAAAAGACGTGAATCAAAAGAACTTAATAGGACCGAAACGTTTGGTTTAGGATTATGAATAGGTGTGAAATTCAAAGATAAACATGGAGGCTTTTAGAATCACACTAAATCAAAACAAAGAGTTTCAAAAATTTTCATTTTAAACAAAATATTTTGTTCTTTCTTTTTCTTCTTTTCTTTTCCATTTTTTTTCTTTTTTTTCAAAACAAAGGCCATAAATATTTTTATTTTTCATTTTGAATTGGCCAAATAAAAATAAACATTTCTTTTGAGCATACTTTTTTTTTCAAATTTTTAGAAAAATTTTCAAAAATAACACAAAATATTCTATCATAATCAAGAAAATATATTTATGAAACTCAAAAAGGTTAGCGTGATTAGATAGGTTGGAAATTTGGCTTTGGTGAAGATGATATGATATGTGGAGCTATCAAATGAAATTTGAAAAAAAACGCTCAAAAGCGGCTAACTAGTGGTGAAAATTTTTAGGTTGGCAGGAAAGCTCAAACGAAAACAAAAACGGCGTAAATCATTTTCACGCTTTTAAATTTATTTAAAACATAGATTTGAAAAATTTCAAAAAACAAGTCCTAGATAAAAAGAAGATTGATGAAATTATTTTGAAAATAGAAATAATAGGTGACTTGGATTATTCACATCTACTATGCTATTCAAAAGTTGACTTTGCGAAATTTATTTAAAAACGAAAAGGAAAATAGTGGATGATGAATTTTTGAGAAAGTAAAGAAAATAAATAACAAAAAACCATAATAGAAATGCGAGTTTTAGAAAAAATATTTCACCTTAACATGCTACCATGAATTAGAAACACAGCATGATCAACATTTTACTTGTGAAATGTAATTAAAAAAATGATTAGAAAAATTATGATTAACTAAGTTGTTTATAAGGAATTTTGAGAAAAACAAAACACAAACATGGGGTACTATTGAAATACCAAAATGCATAAATTATTATAATATATATATTTTTTCTATTATGAAATATTCTCTTTTTTTTGGATTTTGGAGGTATTTTTCTTTTTTTTGTTTTTTTTATGTCTGAAAAATATTCACAAAAAGTAAAAGATATTCTCAAATAGCAAAAAGAAGGAGGAAGTCCTCCCCCAAGCTTAAAATGGACATTGTCCTCAATGGAAAAGGAGGTTAGAGAGAGAGAAACTTAAAGTACAGAATTGAAAGACAGAATTGAAAACAGGTACTTCCCCGGATTTTTTTGCTGCGAAAGCTGAGTGATGTCGCTCCCCCATACTAGCGCTTTGGATCTTCATGAAACGTCTTCTTTGGACTTCGTCATGGAATCAGCACCGTTGGAGCAGGCGATCGCACAAGTTTCAGCTTGTCGGAGCCGTCCGGGGAAAAAATTGAAAAAGAAAGAAAACAGAAAAAGATAACCTGGAGTGCCTCCCAAGAGCGCCCTTTGTTTATAAAGGTCGTTTGAGCTCGACCAAAAGAATATTGTCCAAAAGTTTATTTGTCCAAAATAGTATGTAAATAAATGGTGTCCAGTTAGTTTAAAGTTCGTGTAGAAGATAATTAATACAGTTTGTACTGACATCACCACAGAAATAAAGTTTAAGACGCTGCCCATTTACCTTGAATTCACCCTTATCAGGGTGTGAAATTAAAATCGTGCCATATGGATAAACTTCTTTAACGGTAAACGGTCCAGGCCATCATGATTTTAACTTGCCCGGAAATAATCATAAATGGGAGTTATATAAAAGTACTTGGTCGCCCGACTTAAAGGTTTTTGGGTGCCTAAGGTTTTTATCATGTAAATGCTTCGTCTGCTCATTATAAAGTTTGTTATTGTCATACGCGTAAGAGTGCCACTCGTCGAGTTAGTTAAGTTGAAATTTTCTAAAATTACCGACAGAGTGGGGATCGAGGTTTAAAAATCTTAAGGCCCAAAAAGCGTGGTGTTCTAATTCTACGGGTAAATTGCAGGATTTTCCATAAACCAACCGATATGGCGTACATCCGAGGGTGGTTTTGTATGCTGTTCGGTAGGACCATAGAGCATCGTCTAACTTGGCTGACCAGTCTTTTCTAGATGTGGAAACAGTCTTTTCTAAAATTCTTTTTAATTCTTTATTCACTACTTCGACTTGTCCATTAGTTTGGGGGTGGTAGGCAGTGGAAAGATTATGAGTAACGCCATATTTAGTAAGGATTTTAGAAAACTGTGCATTACAGAAATGGGAACCCCTATCACTAACGATGGCGCGCGGCATACCAAATCGAGAAAATAATTTTTTTAAGAAAGTAACGATGACTCGGGCGTCGTTTGTAGGAAGAACTTTGGCCTCGGCCCATCGCGAAACATAATCAGCGACAACTAAAATATACTTATTCCTGAAGCTAGAAGGAAAAGGGCCAACAAAATCAATTCCCCAGAGGTCGAAAACTTCACACTCTAGGAAGTAATTTTGCGGCATTTCATTTTTTTTAGAAATATTACCCGACCGTTGGCAACTATCACACCTACTCACAAAGGCCTGCGCGTCTTTAAACAAGCTAGGCCAGTAAAAACCCGTGCTTAGCACTTTGTGAGCGGTGCGAGCAGCTTGATAGTGCCCACCTGTCGGTCCTTCATGCAAATGCTTAATAATGTCCAAACCTTCTTCATAATAAACACACCTCCTTATCACTTGGTCTGCACAGACTCGGAAGAGATGCGAGTCCTCCCAAAAGTAGTTCTTCAACTCAGAAAAGAATTTCTTCTTTTGCTGAGACGAGAACTCTTTTGGGAGTACCCGAGCCACTAGATAGTTGGCGATGCGTGCAAACCAAGGAGAAGTAGATGTGTTGATCGAAAACAGCTTCTCATCGGGAAAATAATCGTTAAAATATTTTTCATCTAATTTTTCTATAAAGGGATTATC
The DNA here is from genome assembly GCA_039583875.1 of Platanthera guangdongensis. Taxonomy (NCBI): domain Eukaryota; kingdom Viridiplantae; phylum Streptophyta; class Magnoliopsida; order Asparagales; family Orchidaceae; genus Platanthera; species Platanthera guangdongensis. Next base: position 103,334,157 of record CM077154.1, on the reverse strand, counting down.
TAGGCGCGAGAGGTGGTCGACGGCCAAGCTCTCGGCTGCTCGCTTTTCCCGGATCTCTAAGTCAAAATCCTGGAGGAGTAAGACCCAGCGAATCAAGCGCGGCTTGGCATCCGTTTTAGAAAGGAGATATTTGAGGGTCGATTGGTCCGTAAAAACATTAATTTTGGAAAGCGAAATATAAGGGAGGAATTTATCAAAATCGAATACTACAGCTAGGAGCGCATTCTCGGTTGTGGTGTAATTTTCCTGTGTAGATGTGAGTGTTTTGCTAGCGTAATAGATGGGGTGGAAGTTTTTAGATATACGTTGACCTAATGTGGCTCCTACCGCATAGCTACTCACATCGCACATTATCTCAAATGGAGAGTCCCACACCGGAGCTATCATGATTGGGACATTAATTAATTTTTATTTTATTAAATTAAAGGCAGCTAGGCAAAGGTCATCAAAGATGAATGGGGCGTCTTTTTCTAAGGGATGGGTAAGGGGCTTGGTGATCTTGGAAAAATCCTTTATGAAGCGACGGTAGAAACCCGCGTGACCTAGGAAACTTCTTATAGCTTTTATGTTTGTAGGTGGCGGTAGCTTCTCGATAACTTCTATCTTAGCAACGTCTACTTCAATACCTCTTGCACAAATTTTATGGCCCAAAACTAACCCTTCCCTCCCCATAAAATGGCATTTTTCCCAATTTAGGGCAAGGTTAGTTTCTTTGCATCGTTCTAAGACTTTTTCAAGGCTCACTAAACAACTATCGAATGCGTCACCGAACACGGAGAAATCATCCATGAAAACTTCCATAATGCCTTCTACGTACTTGTCAAAGATAGCGAGCATACATCGCTAGAATGTAGTTGGCGCATTGCACAATCCAAACGGCGTTCTTCGGTAGGCGAAGGTGCCGAAGGGACAAGTAAACGTAGTTTTCTCCTAGTCCTTGGGAGAGATGGGGATTTGAAAATACCCCAAGAGGCCATCGAGAAAACAATAAAAGCTATGGCCGAAAAGTCGTTCTAAAATCCGGTCGATGAACGGCAAGGGAAAATGATCCTTGTGGGTGGAGTAATTTAACTTACGGTAATCTATGCACATTCGCCATCCGGTCACCATCCGTCTCGGGATTAATTCTCGGGATTAATTCATTATTTTCATTACTTACTACTGTTATCCCTCCCTACTTTGGTACTACCTGGACTGGGCTAACCCACTTACAGTCCGATATAAGATAGATAATTCATGTGTCTAACAATCCCATAACCACTCCCTTAACTACTTCTTTCATGTTAGGGTTTATACGGCGCTGAGGTTGTATAGAGTTGCGTGAATTATATTCCATTAAGATCTTGTGAGTGCAGAAAGATGGGCTTATGCCCTTGATATCAGATATCTGCGAAGCAATAGCTCGGCGATATTTACGTAAAATTGAAAAAAGTTTATCATTTTGTGCATCCGTGAGGTAGGGCGAGACTATGATGGGCAGCTTGGAGTCCTTTTCTAAGAAAGTGTATCTAAGATGCTCTGGTAGTTCTTTCAGTTCCAGGGTAGGAGGGGTCATCATACGAGGTTTTAGAAATCCGTTCTTTTTCAAAAACTTTGTCCTCGTAGACGTTTTTATGTGTAAAATTAAAAGGGGCGGGGCTAGCAGCCAAGGCGGCTTCTTACAGCAATTTAGTTGGAAGAGTGGAAGAGGAACAAAAATCAGAAAATTATTTTTCAAAATCAGAAAGATGACAGGAGGATTCTTCACTTAGGTGTAGAGATTCAGTTGGAGGAGTAGGAGAGGAACAGAAATCAGAAAATTCTTTTTCAAAATCATAGAGGTGAGAGGAGGATTCTTCACTTACGACATCTATGAAAAAACAAGAGTCATCATTGGTTAGGGTGTTCTTCATCGAGGGGGTGATAGAGAAAGTTACTTCGTCATCGCCTACTCGAAGGAAGAGCTTACCATTACTTACGTCAATGATAGCTCAGGAGGTGGAAAGGAAGGGTCGGCCAAGGATCAGGGGAACCTCGACGTCTTCTTCGATGTCCAATATGACAAAGTCCACCTGGAAGATGAACTTGTCGACTTTGACTAGGACGTCCTCCACTATACCTAACGGGTATTTGACTGATCTGTCGGCGAGCTGGATACTCATGCGTGTTGGGTTGAGACTACCAATTCCTAACTTTTTAAACAACGAGAGGGGCATCAGATTAATACTCGCAACTAGGTCGACTAATGTGTTCTTGACAAAAAGATCACCAAAGACACACAAGATAGAAAAACTACCCGGGTCACTGATTTTCTTTGGTAAACCGTTTGTCAAGACCGCCGAGCACTCGACATTTAACGTGACATGCGAAAGTTTCTCTAACTTCTTCTTGTTGGTCAGGAGGTCCTTAAGGTACTTAGCGTACTTCGGCATCTAGGATATGGCTTCGTGGAAAGGCAGATTTATGTGGATTTGTTTAAACATTTCTAAGAAACGGGTGTACTGATCGTCCTGGCGTTGTTTATTAAGTTCGGAAGGGTATGGCGGGGATGAATTATTTTTAAAGGTGGGTGGTGCAGTGAGGTCTTTTTCTAAAACAGGGGTGATAACTTCTTCATCAGTGAGTGGAATTTTTAAAACGGGAGTAGAGCTTTGATTTTTTAAAGCGGGAGCGGAGCTTTTATTTTTTAAAGCGGGAGCGAAGCTTGCCTCGAGCTCTTCAGTTACCATACCAGGAACTTGCTTCCCACTCCGAAGAGTTATGGCTTTCTCTTGCTCTCTCATATTGGGCTCGGTATTGGAAGGAAGAGACCCTGTGGGTCGCTCAGAAATTATTTTAGCAAGCTGTCCTACTTAATTTTCTAAAGTTTTAATGCTTCCAGTTAACGTTCTTATCGTAGCGTCATTAAGATTCATGAATTTTGAAAACATTTCCTCCAAACTTGGAGGTTTTGGAAAACTTTGAGGAGGTGGTGGTGGTGCAGAATAATCAACTTGTGGTGGCGGGCGCACTACGTTCGATGGATTACTCCACAAAAAATTAGGGTAATTTCTTAAAGCAGGATTATAACTATTCGAAAAATTAAAACCAGACGGATGAAAATTCGCAGCAGAAAAATTAATAAAAGCATTTTTAGGCAAATTATTGACATAATCCAAATGTTCTGGAGCAGGAGTTAGAGATTCCCATACCTGAGGGGCGGAGGCAGTTGTAACGCCCCGAAACTCAAAAGAGAGACGAGAGGCATTTTGGGCCAAAGTTGGAATCTGGCAGGGGGCACACGGCCTGGGACACGGGCGTGTCCCATGGCGTGTCAAGATGGAGTCGACGATTTGGTCGAGTGGTCAACGATTTTGGAGTCGACGATCGTCGAGCAGAGAACACGTCCTGAGACACAGACGTGTCTCAGGGCGTGTCGAGCCCGTGTTGATGATCGGCCCGGGGAGTCGACGAATTTCACTCGACAAAGTGTCGAGACAAGGCACACGGCCTAGGACACGTGAGTGTCCAAGGCCGTGTCAGGCAGTCGAAGAACTTCGCTCGACGAAGTGTCGAGACAGTGAACATGGCCTGGCGCCCAGGCGTGTTCGAGTAGACACGGGATAGGACACGGGCGTGTCCAATACCCGTGTGAGACTCGGGTTGTTTTCAGGGCTGTGTTGATGGAGGCACACGACCGACCACACGGCCGTGTCAGTTGGAACACGGGCATGTCAGGTCGAACACAGGCGTGTTGGATGCCCGTGTGTTGTTCCAGGCACGTCTATTTTGACGGCGAATGAGGGACACGACCCTGGACACAGGCGTGTGCCAGGCCGTGTTCGGCCCAGGTTTTACTTTTCAGCTACGAATCGTAGCCATTCGTTTCCTTATTTTGGGATCCGACAGTTGGGGGTTGTTCCTACTGGGATATACCCGGGATTGGGCCTTTGAAACCCTCATTTTTACTTGACTGGTTCTCTTTCTAAGACAAGAGAGAGGTGAGAGCAAAGGAGGAAGAAGAACGTAGATCCAGCCATTGGAGGAGCTTCGAAGCTCCAAATCGCGAGCCGACTCCGGATCTATGGAGCCAAAGAGAGTGCGGTAAATGAGAACGGACATAGGCAGCCCTCTTACATTTCCATGGCGCCAAGAAAGAACGCTAGGGTAACGATTCTCTTCTTGAGCATGTGAAGCTCTCCTTCTTTGCATAGGAATCCTGCTCTCGCGAGTTTGCGGTGAGTTGGAGGCGTTCCTTCGGGTAGATATGTAAAGTCCCCGTTGTGTAGAGTCCGTAAATGAGAACGGATATAGGCATGATGTGTGAAGCCTATCCGGACATGTTGATCTGGATCGGTGATGCTGCATTGCATAAATGCCGGAGAAGACTCCGTACGATTGTTTGTTTTTCGGGTTTTCTACGTGGTAGATTGCAACAGGGAGCTTTGGGGATTAACCCTAAGGTGCACCCGGAAAATTGGGCGGATGTGTGATCTTGCCAACTTGGTGGCCTGGGAGCCAACTTGAAATATAACCAGGTTATGTGAATTGTGATGGAAACGGGACTCGGGAGAAGTTTGACCCGCGCATATGGCTTAAATTGTCGTTGTGATGTGAGCACGAGTTTGATGGAACCATTCCCGTTCTACGTCGTTCGATTAGAGCCGTTGGCATAGATGAGGGTCTTCGGCGGTCTATGGCTTAAATTGACATGACCCATGCCAAGAAGACAAAATGCTCATATGTTTGGCCGTCAAAGTGGCGGTGGTGAGATCGGAATGTCTATGGCTTAAATTGATGTGACATCAACCGGTTCACCGAGAATGTGCCCTGAGAGCACGGGGCGTGTGGCCGTGCGTGCCAACGCCTGTGATGAAATGTATATTTATATGCTGCGTGGTTATGCTAATAAGTGCAGGGAAGGAGCATCGCCGCCCCGAATTGGGGGCGGGGTCGTTATAATTTGGTCAGCATTGCTGACCGTTGCCTTTGTTTGCCACCGTGCGGTGGTTTTGTTGCTTGCAGGTGCTGCTGGACCAAGCGGTCAATAGCGGGCTAAAGCCCAAATTGCGAAGCCGGCCCTCGAAGGCCTAATTGGAGTGTTTACTGCTTTTATTCATGTATGACCGGCCTGCGTGGCGTGGTTTGTAAATCATGTAATATTAAGTAAACAATTTTGTAAGGCCTTAAGGCCAGTACTTGTGTATGTACTACATTCCTGTTTGGTGTATTACTGGACATTCGTGCTCTTTGTGCTAGGTTCTTTAATTGCAACTTATAAACTGCTTCCGCTAGAATGCTCTGTGTAGGACATTATGATTGGTTGGATGGTTTCCATTGAGTAACCACCCGGTCTGTCTGTGGTATATGGCATCGGGCCCAGGCCAGACCTACTGCTATATGTTATGCGACGGATAGGGGTTGTTACAATTTCGTATCAGACTACTGGTTTTGGTCGGGCTTAAGATGAATTCGTGGGCGAATTCTTTTTAAGGGGTGGTGAGCACATGTGTGTGTGTCATCGTTATAACAGTAAAAGAACCCATGAATGTCCACTTAGGAATGAAAATACACGTGTTTGGGGAACCTGCATGTTCCTATAATTGCCGTTTGTAATTTTATTTGGTCGCTTAACGGTGTTTTGTACCAATATAGGTGACCAGAAGTGGTGATGCGTCGTCGGAATATCGAGTTTCTGAGGCTAGCAGTGCACCAGATGTGGCTCCTGCAACACCTCCATCGGCTGAGACCATACGATTAGTGGCCGAAGCAGTGTTGATGATGATTAATGCACAGCCTGCAAGGCAAATGCAGCAGCCCGCTCCTGCGATGGAGCAGGAACCTCTTCCAGAGGTTGAGCCGAGGAGAGTGGAACAGGTGGTAGTGGAGTCGTTGGTGGCAAGGAGGGAAACTGAGAGACAGGTCAAGCATGTCATGAGCTTTAATCCTCCTGTATTCTCGGGGTTGGGAACCCCATCTCAAGCTGAAGACTGACTCTCCAGGGTGAAGCGAGTCATGACAACAATGGAGACGGAGGAGTGTCAAATGACCACCATTGCTACGTTCCTTTTGGACGGTGAAGCGAGATTATGGTGGGAAGTATTGGAGATGCACCTATTGAGAGGTAGGCAACTTGTTGATGTCTCGATGGAGGAGTTCTCGAGATTATTCTTGGCTAGATACCTCCCTTCGGTGCAGAGGATAGCGTTGGAGAACGAGTTCCTGAAGTTGGTTAAGGGTGAGAGGAGCGTAGATGAATATCTCCACGAGTTTGCTCATTTCAGTCGATTTGCTAGCTCCACCATTACGGATGAGGCGCACAAGATGAATCGATTCCACGAAGGGTTGAGAGATTTTGTTGAGGTTACTACTCTCGGGGCCGATGACGCAGGGTTTCTTGACCTTGGTCAACACGGCCCGGTCATTGGAGAAGGATATGAAGAATGTACAAGCAAAGAAAAGCTTGGGTGATAAGAAATCTGAGTTCAAAGTGCCAACTACTTCAAAGTCCAGGCTAAAATTAGTCAGCTTAAATACTGTCAGCCAGATAAAACAGACATACAAAAAATTAGTCCATCTTGGATTAATAGTCATAGGATTAAAGGGACTCGCACGAAAAAGATTAGGAACAAAGGTCCTAATTACTCTCTTAGATAAAAGATGGCAGTCAGACGCCCGCAAAGCAATGATCGCCGCCATGGAAGTTGACATGACAGGAAACAAAGGAATATTTTACTGTAGCCCAGACTTCATGGTTAGCATCAAGGACATAGATAAAATAGAATTAGGAATCCAAACAAAATGGTACGAAGATTTCACCGGACACAGCAATCTGCTAATAAATATCGGATTATTAGGAAAATTAACCAACAACTGTAGCACAAAATACAAGATTAATATTGAGCATATTATAGATGCCATAAGCAGTACTGGTGTCAAAATGATCCAGCCCATGAACATTGGCCTAGCCATACTAGAAGGACTAGCTTGGAATATCAGCGATAATTTAATAAACAGTACAGTTAGTGTCCCAGATAATAGTCTGTTATATAAAAATTTAGACAACACTTATAGTCTATGATTTCAGGGATATGTGCACAAACCACTCCATGAACAAGACGAGATAGACTCTGACGTAGAATCTCTGCGAAATGAAGAGAAACGAAGACGGTCATATAGTTAGATATAACTACAAGGGTACTTACGACGACCAGATTAAGCTAGAAAAAAGAATGGAAACTGAAGGCCTAATGTACGAATACGATAGCCTTGAACTGAATGAATCAGGACATTTAGTAATGCATAGAGTGCTACTGCTCCAAGAAGAACCAGAGTTATATGCTACAACAGAATACGAGCAGCAGATAGAACTGGTCAATGGAGAATCTATATCCCAAGCAAGAGAAGATACATCCCAAGCAAGTAATACATATACATTTAATACGGAGATTGACAACAGAATAGGGCAGCCACCTAGACCCACATACAATGACTATCAAGGCGATAGAGACACAAATAAACCTAAAGGAAAGAGAATGCCATTAGAAACTATAGATAAACAATTACTAATAGATGATGGCAGATTATTAAATATTACGGCACATGACCCACAAAAATTACCAATAGTATTGGAAATATGGAGTCAAATGGTAGTTAGAAAATATGATGAATTGGAAATCATCAAGACACCTGAAGAGATGTATAATTATCTTGAAAAATTTTTGGGAGAAACCACAAGAGCAATATGAGAATCCTACAAGAAAGAATATCCCCAAGACTTTAGCCGAGATATTTCCTTAGGCGCAAATCCATACAATTTCACAAATAAGATCACATACCTATTATTAGGATATCAACCAAATATTACCCCTCCAAATATTGCCCCTACAGCACAGATAGAGGCTATCAGGAGATTAGAACAACTCCAAATCAGGAAATGGCATTACATCAAACCATTCCTCCAAGACTATATGTATTATAGTAGTATTGCAGGATGTTTTTATGACCAAACCATAGGAGAAAAACTATTCCTCAAATTACCAGATCCCTTAGGAACCGCTATATATAAAAGATATAAAGAACGCCAAGTAAATTTTCCCCAAGTAGACAATATTAGTACAAAAATAAAATTTATTCTTGATTGTCTCGTAGAAAAATGCACTGATCTCCAAATCAATCGACAGCTCAAAGGCGAGTATAGTTTTTGCCGAAACATCTATACACCCCAAAGATATGACAAGGACGAAAAACCTAAGTACAGACTGTAACACCCCCTATCCGTCACATAGAATATAGCAGTAGGTCCGGCCGGGGCCCGACGCCGTATGCCACAGACAGACCGGGTGGTTACTCATGGAAACCATCGAACCAATCATAACGTCCTACACAGAGCATTCTAGTGGAAGCAGTTTTATAAAAGTTGCAATAAAGAACCCAGCACTAAAGCATGAATGTCCACTAATACCAAATAGGAATGCTATGAATACACCAGTACAAGCCTTAAGGCCTTACAAAAATTGTTCGCTTCATATTACATGTTTTACAAACCACGGCACGCAGGCCGGTCATACATGAATAAAGCAGTAAAGACTCCATTTAGGCCTTTGAGCGCCGGGTTCGCAAAAAGGTCTTTAGCCCGCTATTGACCGCTTGGTCCAGCAGCACCTGCAAGCAACAAACCACCGCACGGTGGCAAAACAAGGCAACGGTCAGCAATGCTGACCAAATTATAACGATCCCTCCCCCAACTCGGGGCGGCGATGCTCCTTCCCTGCATTTCATTAGCATAAGCGAGCAATATAATATTTTCATTTCATCACAGACGTTGGCTCGCACGGCCACACGCCCCGTGCTCTCAGGGCACATTCTCGGTGAACCGGTCGATGTCACGTCAATTAAAGCCATAGACATTCCGGACTCACCACCGCCACTTTGACGGCCAAACCTATGAGCATTTTGTCTTCTTGGCCTTGGTCATGACAATTTAAGACATTGACCGCCGAAGACCCTAATCTATGCCAACGGCAAGTGCCACTTACCCTTAGGTCTCTTTAACCGAACGACATAGAACGGGTACGGTTCCATCTAACCCGTGCTCACATTGCAACGACAATTTAAGCCATTTGCGCGGGTCAAACTTCTCCCGAGTCTCATTTCCATCATAATTCACATAACCCGGTTATGTTCAAGTTGGCTCTCAGGCCACCAAGTTGGCAAGATCACGCATCCGCCCAGTTTTCCGGGTGCACCTTTGGGTTAATCCCCAAGGCTCCCTGTTGCAATCTACCGTGTAGAAAACCCGAAAAACAACCAATAGCACGGAGTATTCTCCGATATTATACAATGTAACATCACCGATCCAGACCAACATGTCCGGGTAGGCTTCACACATCATGCTTATGTTCGTTCTCGCTTACGGACTATAAACAACGGGGACTTCACATATCTACCCGAAGGAACGCCTCCAACTCACAGCAAACTCGCGAGAGCGGGCTTCCTATGCAAAGAAGGAGAGCTACTCATGCTCAAGAAGAGAATCATTACCCTTGCGTTCTTCTTTGGCGCCATGGAAAAGTGAGCGGATGAAAAGCACCGCACTAGCTTTGCCTCCGTGGATCCGGAGTCGGCTCGCGATTTCGAGCTTCGAAGCTCCTCCAATGGCCGGATCTAGCTTCTTCTTGCTTCCTTGGCTCTCCTCTCTCTCTAAGATTTGGAAAGACAACCACTCATGAAAAGTGAGGGTTTCTAAGGCCCAATCCCGGGTATATCCCTTCAGGAACAACCCCCAGCCGTTGGATCATCAATTAAAGAAACGAACGGCTTTGATTCGGGATTGAAATGCCCAATATGCACCGCACACGGCCTGGCACACGCCCGTGTCCAGGGCCGTGTGCCTCATTCCCCATCAAAATCGACTCACCTGGAACAACACATGGGCATCGAACACGCCCGTGTTCGACCTGACACGCCCGTGTTCCACCTGACACGGCCGTCTGGCCGGCCGTGTACCCCCATCGATTTCTCCCGAAAACAACCCGAGCACTGCACGGGTTCTAGGATACGCTCGTGTCCATGCCCGTTTCTACCTCAACACGCCTGCGCTCCAGGCCGTGTACACGGTCTCGACACTCGACACTTCGTCGAGCGAAGATCGTCGACCTCACGACACGGCCTTGGACACGCCCGTGTCCTAGGTCGTGTGCCTTCACTCGACACATCATCGAGCAAAATTCGTCGACTCCCCGGGACGAGTGTCGACACGGGTCGACATGCCCTGCGACATGCCCGTGTCGCAGGCCGTGTGCCATGTCGCGACACTTCGTCGAGCGAAATTCATCGTCACCCTGGGCCGATCGTCGACACGGCCTTGACACGCCCTGAGACACGCCCGTGTAGCAGGCCGTGTTCTCTGCTCGACGATCGTCGACTCCAAAATCGTCGACCTCTCGACCAACTCGACGACACACGCCTGACATGCCCTGGGACACGCCCGTGTCCCAGGCCGTGTGCCTCCTACCAGAACCCAAAACTGGCCCAAAACATCACCCGTCGCTCCTTTGAGTTTCGGGGCGTTACAACTCTCCCCCTCTTAAAAGAATTTCGTCCACGAAATTATATAAAGGAAAGACATGTACAAAACAAAAATTTGTACCTGAGCGGAACAACTCCGGATACTCATCAAGCATAGTTTGCTCTCGTTCCCAAGAGAGCTCCTCATGACTGCAATTGTCCCACCGGACCTTGAACATCTTGATCTCTTTATTGCGTAGCCGCTTGACCTCCGAGTCCTCAATCCGCACGGGCTTGACCTTTGTCGTCAACCCACTATCCACCGGCAATTGATCAACCGCGATCACTTGCGTAGGCTCTTGCACCACCTTCCAAAGTACCGAAATATGGAATACATCGTGTAATCCACCAAGCTCCATTGAAAGCTTCAACCGATAGGCCGCTTCACCAACTCGCTCCAGAACCTCAAACGGCCCAAGGTACCTCGGGCTTAGCTTTTTCAATCGCCGCACCCGCGAGACAGCCTTGAACGGCTTGATCTTTAAGTACACATAGTCGCCCACAGCGAACTCCATGTTCCTATGCTTGGCATTATAGTACTTTGCTTGCCGGTACTGAGCGATAAGCAACCTCTCCCGAATGGTTCTCACCAAAGAAGTAGAATCCTCCACTTCCAATCGCTTATACAACTTTGACTCACCCGTTTCTAACCAAGACAACGGCGTGCGACATTTTCTACCATATAGGGCCTCGAAGGGCGCCATTTGAATACTCGCTTGGTAGCTATTGTTGTACGCGAACTCCGCCAAATAAAGGTGGTCTTCCCATTGCTTTCCAAAATCCAAGACACACATGCGAAGCATGTCTTCCATAGTTCTATTGACCATCTCGGTCTACCCATCCGTTTGCGGATGGAAGGATGTGCTGAATTTCAACTTTGTCCCCAACATTTACTGCACTAGCCTCCAATCATTGGACGTGAACTGCCCATCTCGGTCACTCACGATGCTGCGGGGCACACCATGAAGCCATACTATGTTATCCACATAAAGTTTTGCCAACTTCTCTACCGGATCATCCTTCCTATGTGGAATAAAATGTGACACCTTCGTTAGCCGATCAACAACCACTCAAATGGCGTCGTTCCCCTTTTGCGACCTTGGAATACCGTGCACAAAGTCCACAGAGATGTCGTCGAATTTCCACACCGGAATAGGCAAGGACTTAAGAAATCCTCCCGGCTTTTGGCACTCCGCCTTCACCAAGGCGCAAGTTTGCCACTTCGCTACATATAGCGCCACATCCTTCTTCAAACCCGGCCACCAAAATAGTTTCTTCACATCACGGTACATCTTCGTGCTCCTCGGGTGAATCGAGTACTTGGTATGGTGTACCTCCTACAACAACTCCACCCGCAAATTACCCACACTTGGGACGCACAGACGACCGTCTTTCCAAAGTAATCCGTCCTCCACGATGAATTGGGAATTTGACCCATCCAGAGCCTCTACCATGAACTGCTTCATATGAGCATCCATATCCAAAGCCTGCCGAATACGATCAGCCAAGTCATATTGGACTTCAGTCCAATTCAGAGCTGCTTCAGCACTTGATTGCCTATCCACACAAACAATCTCCAACGCCTGCAACTCCTGCACCAACCGCTCATCATGCACCGATAGCCAATTGGCTTGAGCTGGGGCTCGGCGACTCAACGCGTCCGCAACCGCATTACCTTTACCCGGCACGTAGTGGATTTTGAATGTATAGTCCCCCAGGAACTCCATCCATCTACGCTGCCGCATATTCAGATCCTTCTAATCAATCAGATAATTCAGGCTCTTATGATCGGTGTAGATATCAATCTTCACACCGTACAAATAGTGTCTCCACAGCTTCAAGGCAAAAATCACGGCCGCTAACTCCAAGTCATGGACCGGATAATTCCTCTCGTGCACCTTCAGCTGTCTCGTGCCATAAGCTATCACACTTCCGTGTTGCAGTAGTACGCAACCCAAACCGCTGCCCGAAGCATCGCTATAAATCTCATAGCTTTCGGTCCCAATCGGCGAACTTAACACAGGCACCGTGGTCAACCGACACTTCAACTCCTCAAAAGCTCACGCGCACTCCGACGTCCAAACAAACTTCTGCTCCTTCCTCGTCAAAGTAATGAGCGGTAACGCTATCCGTGAGAAGTTCTCTACGAAGCGCCTATAATAGCTGGCAAGCCCCAAAAAGCTCCGGACTTCCGCTACCGTAGTAAGCTCAGGCCACTCCCGTATCGCAACAATCTTCGCCGGATCCACAACAATACCCTCTCCACTCACTATATGCCCGAGGAACGCCACTGAGGATAACCAAAACTCGCACTTCGAGAACTTGGCATACAACTGATTCCTCCTTAGTGTCTCCAAAACCAAATGAAGATGCTTGAAGTGATCTTCCTCACTTTGCGAGTACACCAAAATATCGTCGATGAAGACGATCACAAAATGGTCCAAGTACTCCCTGAAAGTCCTGTTCATCAGATCCATGAACACTGACGGCGCATTGTTCAGCCCAAACGGCATGACCGTAAACTCATAATGCCCGTATCTCATACTAAATGCTTTCTTCGGGATATCACTCTCCCTTATTCGCAGCTGATAGTACCCATCCTTGAGATCCAACTTCGAGTACACCGTTGACCCGACTAACTGATTAAAAAGATCATCAATCCGGGGGATCGGGTACTTGTTCTTCTCCGTCAGCTTGTTGAGCTCCCGATAATCAATACATAGCCTTAGACTTACGTCCTTATTCTTAACGAAGAGGACCGGCACGCTCCAAGGCGAAGAACTCGGGCGCACATAATCTTGCTCCAACAACTCTTGCAGTTGAACTTTCAGCTCCGCCATTTCCTTAGGCGCTAGCCGATAAGGAGATCGTGACACATGCTTTGCACCTGGCACTAGATCAATCGTAAAATATATCTCCCGTTGAGGCGGGGCTCCAGGAAGATCTGTGGGGAACACATCAGGGTATTCCGATGCCACTGAAATACAATCCAACGTGGGCTTCGGCTTTGCAACCTCCACTATTGTAAAGAACAGTTCTGCACCGGCACGAACCGCCTTCACCACCTGAAGAGTAGACATCAATGTCTTGCTCGACCCCTTTAAGCCCGTAAAAGTCGTTTCACGACTTGCTCCCAGCTTGACTTCCTTGCTACCGCAATCTATATGGGCCTGCTGCTCCGAGAGCCAGTCCATGCCAAATATGACGTCGAACTCCACCAACGGAAGTAACGATGCCTGCAGATCGAACTCCTGATTCCCAATACGAATCATAACCTCGCAGATCCTATCCGCGTGCATCGAACACCCATTGGGCAACAACACATCCAACTTATCCTTCGCCATCGAAGAAGGGACTCTGATGCGTGATATAAATCCCTCGGACAAGAAGGAGTGTTAAGCTCCCGTATCGAAGAGTGCTCTTGCCGGATTTTCACAAATCAAAACAAATCCTAAACAAGCAGTGGTAAGGTAACATGTGCATAACAAGTATTTAAAGAAATTGACTTGCTATAAATTAAACCGTACCTGTCAGCACATCTGCCTGTTTAATGGCCTCCTGTTGGCCAAGATTATACACCCTTGGTTGGGCCGGAGTATAGTGGGACGCGGTCGACTCCACCGCCTTTCCCTTCTCTTCATAGGTCGCTCCCGGCCTTCTCTCGGACTTAGGACATCTGCTCCAACAGTCACGGGCAAAGTGCCCCGTCTTTCCATAAGTAAAACACGCGCCCGGGGTCCGACTCGTAGTCGCCCCAGAAGCACCAGAAGGAGCTGGATCCGAAGTCCTATGCTTCTTGAAAGACCTCCGATAGCCGGACTTTGAAGTAGTCGGCACTTTGAATTCAGATTTCTTGTCACCCAAGCTTTTCTTTGCTTGTACATTCTTCATGTCCTTCTACAAGGACCGGGCAGTGTTGACCAAGGTTAAGAAACCCTGCGTCATCGGCCCCGAGAGTAGTAATCTCAACTCATCTCTCAAGCCTTCATAGAATCGATTCATTTTGCGCTCCTCATCCACAATAGTGGAGCTAGCATAACGACTCAAACGAGTAAACTCGTGGAGATATTCATCGACACTCTTCTTACCCTGAACCAACTTCAGAAACTCATTCTCCAACGCTATCTTCTGCGTCGAAGGAAGGTATCTAGCCAAGAACAATCTCGAGAACTCCTCCATCGAGACATCAACAAGTTGTCTACCTCTCAATAGGTGCAGCTCCAAACCTTCCCACCACATTCTCGCTTCACCGTCCAGAAGGAACGTAGCGATGGTGGTCATTTGCCACTCCTCCGTCTCCATTGCTGTCATGACTCTCTTCACCCTGGAAAGCCAGTCTTCAGCTTGAGATGGGGTTCCCAACCCCGAGAATACCGGAGTGTTAAAGCTCATTACATGCTTGAGCTGTCTCTCGGCTGCCCTCCTTGGCACCACCGGCTCCACTACCACTTGTTCCACTCTCCTCAGCTCAACCTCTGGAAGAGGTTCCTGCTCCATCCCAGGAGCGGGCTGCAGCGTTTACCTTGCAGGCTGCGGATTTATCACGGCCAACACTGCTTCGGCCACCAATCGTATGTTCTCAGCCGATAGAGTGTTGCAGGAGCAACATCTGGTGCACTGCTAGCCCCAGAAACTCGACGTTCCGACGGCCCAACACCACTTCTGGTCACCTATAGTGGTACAAAACACCGTTAAGCGACCAAATAAAATTGCAAACAGCAATTATAGGAACACACAGGTTCCTCAAACACGTTTATTTTCATTCCTAAGTGGACATTCATGGTTTCTTTTACTGTTATAACGATGACGCACACAATGTGCTCACCACCCCTTAAAAAGAATTCGCCCATGAATTCATTTTAAGCCCGACCAAAACCAGTAGTCTGATACCAAATTGTAACACCCCCTATCCGTCACATAGCATATAGCAGTAAGTCCGGCCGGGGCCTGACGCCGTATGCCACAGACAGACCGGGTGGTTACTCATGGAAACCATCCAACCAATCATAACGTCCTACACAGAGCATTCTAGCGGAAGCAGTTTTATAAAAGTTGCAATAAAGAACCCAACACTAAAGCATGAATGTCCACTAATACCAAATAGCAATGCTATGAATACACCAGTACAAGCCTTAAGGCCTTACAAAAATTGTTCGCTTCATATTACATATTTTACAAACCACGGCACGCAGGCCGGTCATACATGAATAAAGCAGTAAACACTCCAATTAGGCCTTTGAGGGCCGGCTTCGCAAAAAGGGCTTTAGCCCGCTATTGACCGCTTGGTCCAGCAGCACCTGCAAGCAACAAACCACCACACGGTGGAAAAATAAGGCAACGGTCAGCAATGCTGACCAAATTATAATGATCCCGCCGCCAACTCGGGGCGGCGATGCTCCTTCCCTGCATTTCATTAGCATAAGCGAGCAATATAATATTTTCATTTCATCATAGACGTTGGCTCGCACGGCCACACGCCCCGTGCTCTCAGGGCACATTCTCGGTGAACCGGTCGATGTCACGTCAATTAAAGCCATAGACATTCCGGACTCACCACCGCCACATTGATGGCCAAACCTATGAGCATTTTGTCTTCTTGGCCTGGGTCACGACAATTTAAGCCATTGACCGCCGAAGACCCTAATCTATGCCAACGGCAAGTGCCACGTACCCTTAGGTCTCTTTAACCGAACGACATAGAACGGGTACGGTTCCATCTAACCCGTGCTCACATCCCAACGACAATTTAAGCCATTTGCGCGGGTCAAACTTCTCCTGAGTCCCATTTCCATCACAATTCACATAACCCAGTTATGTTCAAGTTGGCTCTCAGGACACCAAGTTGGCAAGATCACGCATCCGCCCAGTTTTCCGGGTGCACCTTTGGGTTAATCCCCAAGGATCCCTGTTGCAATCTACCGTGTAGAAAACCAGAAAAACAACCAATAGCACGGAGTCTTCTCCGGCATTATGCAATGCAACATCACCGATCCAGACCAACATGTCCGGGTAGGCTTCACACATCATGCCTATGTCCGTTCTCGCTTACGGACTCTAAACAACGGGGACTTCACATATCTACCTAAAGGAACGCCTCAACTCACTGCAAACTCGCAAGAGCGGTCTTCCTATGCAAAGAAGGAGAGCAACTCATGCTCAAGAAGAGAATCGTTACCCTTGCATTCTTCTTTGGCGCCATGGAAAAGTGAGCGAATGAAAAGCACTACACTAGCTTTGCTTCCGTGGATCCGGAGTCGGCTCGCGATTTGGAGCTTCGAAGCTCCTCCAATGGCCGGATCTAGCTTCTTCTTACTTCCTTGGCTCTCCTCTCTCTCTAAGATTTTGAAAGACAACCACTGATCAAAAGTGAGGGTTTCTAAGGCCCAATCCCGGGTATATCCCTTCAGGAACAACCCCCAGCCGTTGGATCATTAATTAAAGAAATGAACGGCTTTGATTCGGGACTGAAATGCCCAATTTGCACCGCACACGGCCTGGCACACGCCCGTGTCTAGGGCCGTGTACCTCATTCACCGTCAAAATCGACTCGCCTGGAACAACACACGGGCATCGAACACGCCCGTGTTCCACCTGACACGGCCGTGTGGCCTGCCGTGCACCCCCATCGATTTCTCCCGAAAACAACCCGAGCACTGCACGGGTTCTAGGACACGCCAGTGTCCTTGCCCGTGTCTACCTCAACACGCCTGGGCTCTAGGCCGTGTACACGGTCTCGACACTTGACACTACGTCGAGCGAAGATCGTCGACCTCACGACACGGCCTTGGACACGCCCGTGTCCTAGGCCGTGTGCCTTCACTCGACACATCATCGAGCAAAATTCGTCGACTGCCCGGGACGAGTGTCGACACGGGTCGACACGCCCTACGACACGCCCGTATCGCAGGCTGTGTGGCATGTCTCGACACTTCGTCGAGCAAAATTCGTCGGCACCCCGGGCCGATCGTCGACACGACCTTGACACGCCCTGCGACACGCCCGTGTAGCAGGCCGTGTTCTCTGCTCGATGATCGTCGACTCCAAAATAGTCGACCTCTCGACCAACTCGACGACACACGCCTGACACGCCCTGGGACACGCCCGTGTCCCAGGCCGTGTGCCTCCTGCCAGAACCCAAAACTGGCCCAAAACGTCATCTGTCGCTCCTTTGAGTTTTGGGGCGTTACACAGACCACCACAGTCTAATTATTGTTACAAACCTAAATGAAAATATTTCCTACGTAAAAGTAATGCTAGGAAACCGTACCTAAACAAAGACAGGCATGTTAGAAAATATGATCGACGAAGAAATTATAGTAAAACTTTAGCATGTTTTACCTGTGTCTCTACTGAGCATCTAGCTAGAGAATTTAACAGAAGGCATAATATCCATAACAAACAAGCTGCCTTGATAGCATGTACCAATGAAGATCTAATACACGTTGACGAAACAATTAGTGACACGGAAAGTGTCTACAACACCATTAGTATTAATGACCAAGATGATAGATATCTTTCTAACTCTAATAGCGATACAGACGAATTGCCAAGAGAACTAGTTGAATTCGATAGGAAGTGTCGTGATTCCTATGAAGATAACTTATCCAAACTAGATCTCCTTGATCAATACTTAAAACAGATATGACGGCCTGTGAGCATAGTTGGAAGCATAATAGTGGTAGTAATGATAAACCGTGTGTTTATTGTTTTAGATACCCCACTTTAGCATTACGATATCAATGCACCTTATGTTTAATAGAAACTTGCAAATTTTGTCTTAAAGAAAAACACCCTACAATCCCTATCGCCCAACTCTCCTTACAAAAACCTGTTAGAACGGAAATTATTGAACTAAGAATATTGGACATCGAAAACCAATTAAGTAATCTCCATATACAGGTATCAACCATCCAAAAAGACATTGCAAACTTATTTTCCCTTTTTTAACAAATATATAGCCATGTCCATGCTCGGTAACTTAATATTTGATCTCCATATGATCGAAGCCTTTCTGGCTCACGACCATCCACGCAATCAAATCTATCTCACCCAAGCTATTAAGCGTAGTATTAAGCCCTATCTAGTTGCCACAAAATTTCTTAGAAAATTACATGCCCAAGTCTCTCATACACGAATCCAGACCCTTAGAGAACGGTCTTTAGCCCGCAAAGACTGAATAAATTCCGCTTACATTGTTCTCATTCCAAAGAACTGCTCCACCAACAATGTGACCAGCCATGCCAACTCCTTAGCAGTAAACATACACCTGCTCAACCACTACCCTCAGAGTTACGACATGGCCCTCGTATCTATAGCTTAAAAATCCAACTGCGGTTCAAAATTAGCGGTTGGATTTTGGATGTCGTCGACCTCGTCGACACCGGCTGTAGTAATACTTTGCTAGACATCAAATTAGTCCCACCGGTTCATATCCAACCAATCCCTACCATTGAACGATTTAACGCTCAACAAATGGATGGTAAACTCTTCCATTACGATCGACAATTAAATACCACTTATAAAATTAACTATAAACTTGACAACAAGACCTGGACCAATGACCAAGCACTTCCGGTCCGTATCACCCTACGCGATTTACAACTTAGCAATGTCAATTACGTCATAGGTCTTAACCTCTTAGTCAATTGGTACTATGGTCTTCTGATTACCAATACTGGTCTCCACCTCCTCCAACAACCAGCCCTCCGCTTTACCTCAGAGTTGCCTCGGAAGCATGGTGGAGTTGAACAAACCGCCAACCCATGCCATTGTAAGACCAAAGGCGAATGCCCAGGCCAATGTTCTTTTCCATCCCTGCAACACGACGACAAACTCAACACTGACACATATAATAATCGCGACTTCCATATAGGCGGTTTCGATGACGAACCTTCCCCAACTCTTTCTACGATTCCTCTAAATCCCGTATACACGCTATTAGAAACTGGCAATATGGATATAGACCATCTTATTAGTACATTAGAAAAAGATGAAACATTCAGAAATCACCCACAATTCCATTGGGACAGAAACAAAATAGTTTGCAAACTAGAACTCAAGGACCCAAATTTCCGCATAGTATCCCAAAAGATAGATGCTACCAATGAAAATATAGCTGAATTCAAAATGCAAATTGATGATCTACTCCGCCTTAGGTGATCCAGCAAAGTAATAATCCACATCGTAGACCAGCATTCATAGTTAATAAACATAGTGAACAAATTCGTGGGAAATCACGCATGGTCATAGATTATCGCCGATTAAATGATAACACCATAGATGATGCCTACAATATTCCGGATAAGACTGAGTTACTCAATAGCATCCAGAACCATTACGTCTTTAGCAAATTTGATTTAAAATCAGGATTTTGGCAAGTAAGAATGCATCCGAGTAGTATTCCATGGACAACGTTCACATGCCCACTAGGACATTTTGAATGGTTAGTAATGCCATTCGGATTAAAAAATGCACCCAGCATTTTTCAACGAAAAATGGATGATATATTCAATAAATATCGAACATTTACCAGTGTCTATATAGATGATATTTTAGTACACTCAAAAACACATGAAGAACATATAAGCCATTTAATACTAGTGCTATCCGAATTTATGAAACAAGGATTAGTTATTAGCACCCAAAAGGCCCAATTCTTTCGAAAAAATATTGACTTCCTTGGAGTTATTCTAGGACAGGGAAAAATAAAACTCCAAGAACATATAAGTAAAAAGATTCTGGATTTTCCACCCATCACAACTATTAAACATTTACAACAATTCCTTGGGTTGGTAAATTATGCAAGACCTTTCATCAAAGATTTAGGAAAATTAGCAGGACCATTATATAGTAAAATGAAAAGCACACAAAAGTCATTTAATAATGAAGATAAGAAACAAACAGAAAAAATTAAAGAAGTGGTTAAATCTCTGTCAGACTTACGATTACCATTAGACAATGAATACCTAATAATAAAAACAGATGGCTGTGAAACTGGCTGGGGGGCTATTCTCAAATGCAAACCCCATAAATATATAGGAAAAAATGAAGAGCAGATATGTCGATATAGTAGTGGAAATTTTAAAGAAAAAGGCTCGGCCAGTAACATTGACCAGGAAATCCTGGCAGTCTGCTATGGACTAGACGCATTCCGCCTATTCATCATAAACAAACAAGAGATACTAGTAAGGACGGATTGCGAAGCAATAGTAAAAGTTTACCTTAATAGAAATAAAAAGAAAATTAGTTATAAACGATGGACCAATTTTATGGACCACATATTAAATAAAAATTATAAATTATTGTTCGAACATATCAAAGGTAGTGACAATAAACTAGCAGACCAACTATCTCGCATCCTACAAAGTAATTAATGGATGATAACGAAAAACTGCGCATACTACACGCAGAGAATAGGCGCTATTTAAGAATTCTAGAATACCTAAAACAAAGTAGACAAATTTTACACCCAATATATCGAAATTTATCCAGAGAAGTAGCAGTCATTGAGAGATTTATTATTACTCTTCGCGACATGATCGCAAGAGAAATAGCAAATCTCACCCATGGGGATAGCTCCAGCAGTAGCCCAAGTAGCTCTTAATATTTACTAACTATACATTTTTCTTTGTAGATGGAGCAGAACAACCATATCACATTCTTCCCGTTCCAGCTTCAGATGTGCCTGAAGTACCAGCAGTTGGAGGAGGAGGACAGTCCCTTCTGTATTTCTGAGTTGGAGGAGGGGAATACCTTCTGCTTCTCTTTCTATCTTTCTGCTCATTCTTGGATAACCACATCCAAGCAGACATCCCCTTATATGGAGTTATCTTCTGAAGAATATAGTAGGGGGTGTCATTAGCTGGATTGAGCTTTGGAGCAGGAGGATGAGGTGCTTTCCTTTTCTTAGATACTTTCTTCTTCTTTGGATCCTCATCTAAATCCTCATCCTCTTCATCATCATCATCAGACTTTGGAGGAGCATCATATAAGACATCAATGTCCTTTAGTATAGACTTGTCAACTGGTTTTTCAGCCAGAGGAGGTGCTGGAGGAGGAACTGTATCTGGAGCTGGAACTAGAACTGGAGGGCTGTCTATAACAGTGCTTTCTATGACAGTGCTTTCAGCAACTGTCTTATTCTCTTCTTCAATGTCAGCAAGATCAAAGAATCAAGATCTAGCATTGGAGAGTCATCCATCACAAAGCTTGGAGTAGAAATAGCTTCTGGAGAGGATGGTATGACTGCAGGCTTTGAAGGAGCAAAACTGTCCCTGAGTTGCTTGGAAACTTTAGGACTTATTGGTGAAGAATAGGGGACAATAGCCACGGATGACTTAGTATAATCTGTTGGAAGGAAGCTCAAAAATGCAGTATCAAAAATGTTCGACAAATGTGCTAAATCTACTATGGAATTTAAAATAAAATCACCAGCAGTAAGAATCTCTTCAGTAACTGACTCATCTAAACCCATGTCTGTCTCAATAAAATGAATGAAATCAATAAAATCTGTATCTTTTGCTGTTGTTGCCTCTGCATCTGCTAGAGCTGGAGCTGCTGAAACTGAAACTGCTGCTACTGCTAGAGCTGCTACAGCTTCTTCATCAAGCATCTCCCCCTGCTTGGTTTCAGTAGGAACTGGAGCCATACCCCTAACTGAAGAGGGGGCAACAGTGAGGGCAGATATCTAGGCAGATAGGGTTGATATGGAAGTAGTAAGAGGTGTAATGGCCTCTGCTATTATTATTTTGAGGAGGGGGTGTGATGAGGGCAACGACAGATGAGATGGTGGAGGGATCAAGTGGTGGAGTTGCATTTGGTATTTCATATGGTGGTATGGGTGGAAACATTTGGAGGGATGGTAGATGGTGGTGAGGATGGAGGAGGAACATCTTGCATATGGACATCTTGGATAGATTCACTTGGAGGAGGAGGAGTATTGGGAGGAGATGACAGTAGATTGAAGGATGGTATGAAGGACAAGTGGGGTGGAAGAGGAGATGAAGTTGGTGTTGGAGAAGGTGAGGATTGATGATATTCCTGAATAGGGGTATAGGGGATGTCCGTGAGATCTATTGGTGGAAAAGTGGCAGGAGATGTAGCTGGAGTAATTTGTGATTGTGGTTGTGATTGTTGTTGGGGTTATTGTTGTGGTTGGGGAGTAGAGGAAATGGTGGAGGAGGGTTGTTGTAGAGTCTGAGGTGGAGGTGGGAGGACTGTTGTGTGTGGTGTAGAGGGTAGTTTGGTTTGGAGTGCTGGAAGAGATGGTGTGGGTGGAATGATCTCTTCAGTAGGGTGGGGAGTGGCTATAACAGTCCTTGTGCTCTCAGAAGCTTTGGTGGTAGAGGATGAGGCCTTGGAAGGCTTTGTTATGGTCCTCTCCCACCTGCCAAACAAGGCACAAGTAAGCCTTTTGCTGCTAATGATGAATATGGTCTGGGAAACCAGTGATTCAACAGCTTTTTTCTTCAAAAAGATCCCCAGGATCCTTCCAAAACAAACTTCCTTTTTGTTATTCTTTTTCTTTATTAGATCAAAGATGATCTGAGCCAAGTCCACTTGCTTCTTGTTAACCACTGCACACATAACTAGAAATTGATGCCTAGTTATATAATCGTGTGCAGTGTGCTTGCCTAGCAAGACTTTCCCGAAAATGTCTGCCAGAAATTTGAATTCTACAGATAAGTGTTTCTTCAATAATTTATTAGGGTTATCTCCAGTATAACCTATCAAACTCAACATCATAGCATATTCCTCATTATTCATTTCCAGATCATCTTCTCCATTATTCAGTCCAAATATTTCAGTTAATACGATAGGTGATAGAGAAACAGTATTACCCCCAATTGATCCAGTCATGGTATTCTCCTCTGTGGTTGAAGATGTGTACACCCATTCTCTAATCTCAGTTCCTGACAGTTTGATCCTTGTTGTTATTAGATTCTTCAGATGTTGCTATTCTAGGAGTTCCAGAATATGTTGAAAAATCTGGTCTGCGTGCTGGAAAGAATCAAAGTGGACATCGAAGCCAGTGTCAAATTTCATGGATGTAAGGGTTGCCGCTAGAATCGCCATTAGATTACATACAAGAGGGAAAATGACGCTGAAGTGCAAAGGGAACAGAAAGCACGGGGCGGAGGTCGAAGAAAATCTAGATATAAGGTTTTCCAGAATATGAATCGACAAACTCCGTTCCACGAAAATTGAGAAATTCTTCGACCTGAGATCGACGAAATAATTGATTGTTAAATAATTCGCCGAGCTCCGCCGGAAGATCTGAAGACATTTCGTGGAGCTCCGTGTTGGAACACCCTATTACTAATTTGGGTCAGGATCACTATGTCTCTAGGAATCTGTGTTTGACCTTCTGTATAGCCTAATAGGTCAATTAGAATTGAGTCTAAGGGTTAGAAGTTTAGGTTTGGAAGCTGCCCTGAAGACCAAAGTTTTTCTGGAGACTAAGTCCAATCGTCGAGCTCAGCACGACGTTTCGTCGAACTCCGGTCGACGATCGTCTAGCTCAACTTCGACAGATCGTCGAGCTCCATTCGACGATCGCTGAGCTCAAACCTCATAATATCATCGAGCTCCACTCGACGATCGCTGAGCTCAACTTCACAATATCGTCGAATTCCATTCGACGATCGGTGAGCTCAGGTCGACGATTTTGACTCTGCATTGGATCCTTATCTCTGAGCTCAGTTCGACGATCTTTGAGCTCAAATCGACGATCAGTTTGCTGCTTGAATTTTTTCAGTTCGCTGAGCTCAGCTCGACGATAGCAGAGCTCAGTTCGACGATTTCAGTTATCTTTCAGAATTCAAATTTAAATCAGATAGAAGTTATTCTGCATTTAATTCAGAAGATCTGCCAGCCGTTTTCATTTACTTCTGGAGCAAGTTTCAAGGGATTTTTCAAGTAACAATTCAATGGACTTTCCTTCAGAACAAATTATGCAATTAAGGCTGTAATCAGTACAGACCAACGACTATCTTTGACAGAGTGATATTCTATTCTGGCTCAGAGAATAAAATAGAGAATGCTTTTGAATCAAGACAGAGAATAGATAAGAACAAAAAGAAGAAGAAACAGAGAGATTGACAAGAAGAGGACACACAACTCAGTATACAGAGACTCTTTTCAAAATTTCTGTCAACAAGAATTCTGAAGAACACTCATCAGAGAGATCAAGCTTTCAAAAATCTTCAGATCTCTTCAGCTCTTAAAGTGTTCAAGGCCAACATCATTTCAAGACTCCAGACACTCAACATTTCAGTCATTACTGAAATCATCTCTTGCTGGAGTTCTACCTTTGAAGGCCTATCACCCTCAGCAAAGCTCTTCTTCCTGAAGATTTCAAGGATTCAGGGGGAGCTTTGACATCAATCCACATAGTCTTCTCAGTTGATTGAGAAAGAGAAGACTGCCATAACTCTCTCACCCCCACTCTGTAAAGGGTTTTTCAAACTCCCTTCAAAAGTTTGAATCTGGTTTTTGAGCACCTTGTCAAAAGCACATTAGTGGCAAGACACCTGATCAAAAAATCTGATTTGGTTTTTGAGCACCTTATCAAAAGCTCATTGGTGCCCAGGACACCTGATCAACTCATCCTGCAGTGGATTCCTACCTAGGGTGGTAGAAGAGTGGATGTACCCAAGTTTGGGGAACCACTATAATTCCTTGTGTCATCTGGTTCTGCATGTTTTCTTTTTGTTTCTGGCCTAGATTTTCTTGTGCTTAGTCTTTGCATAGCTTGGTTTTGTGATTAGTTTTATTTCTGCTTCCCTGCTCACACTCATTACAACAATTGTTGTAAAGCTTTGCAAAAGTTTTTCTTTGTTTTTAAAAGCACCATATACTCTATTCACCCCCCTCTAGAGTATATCAGATCTAGTTTCCCCTTTCAATTGGTATCAGAGGGAGGTTGGTTAAACATACCATATCTGTTTGGTTGTACAGGCTAACACCTGAACCCCAAAGATCCCAAACTAGATCCTTCTTTTATATTTTTATTATTAGATTTAGTTTGCACAACTCATGGCCCAAAACAAAGATTATGCAAGCACCAGACCTCCAGTGTGCAATCTGTCAAAGTTTGCACTTTGGAAAGCAAGGATTAGACTCTACATGAATTCTATTGATGAAGATATATTTAATTCTGTTTTGACAGTGTGTCCAAGACCCCCAGAAAGCACAAGCACAAATGCTGTTCCACCTCCATCAGGAACAGATGCTGACATCAAAAAGTGGAAAGTAGCTGATGCCAAGGCTATGAACATTCTAGCTCAGACAATGTCAGATGATATTTTTCAAAAGGTAGCTGAATGTAATTCAGCCAAGGAGATTTGGGACGAGCTCTCAGAAATAGTCTCAGGATCAGCTGATGAGAGAAAGGACAGAAGGTCCCATCTCATCTCCCAATATGAGAACTTCAAGAAGGGAGAAACTGAGTCAGTGGGAGATATGCACAACAGACTGAGTCTAATTGTCAGTGAACTAAGGACATTAGACAAAGAGATCTCACTGACAGAACTCAATGACAAGATCCTAATGTGCTTCCCCAGCACTTGGGATTCAAGAATCTGGCCAATTAAAGATGCCAAAAGTCTAAATGAGATCACCACTGAAGCCTTGTTGGGTAAGCTCAAATCTTATGAGCTACTCATCAAGAACAGAGAGGAAGAACAGAAGGCTGCTTCACCAGCCACAAGAAAGGAGAAGACTATAGCATTCAAGGCAACTAAAGATCTGCCTGAAGAAAAAGGAACAGGCAATGATGAACTTCTCAGCTTGCTGGCCAAAAGATTCTATAAGATGGCCAGAAAGGATTTCAGAAGAAGATTATACAAGGAGCAGGACAAGCCAAGGTATGACAAGTCCATTGGCAATAACAAAGACATTATGTGCTTTGGTTGCAGGAAACCAGGGCATATAGTTCCTGACTGTCCAGAAAACAAGAACAAGGACAGAAGGGACAGAAAAGAAAGAAGAAAGGAGAAAGACTCCAAAAGGAGTGGCAATAGCAAACCCTCTTCCAGCAAAAATAAGCATACAAGGAAAGGATTTGTTGCTAAATCCTGGAGTGAGACTGAAGAGGAGTCAGAAGTCTCTTCCAGCTCTAGTGATGATGAGGATGATGCAGAGGAAAAGGAGTTCTGCATGATGGCAATCAATGCCTCACAACACAACTCAGAGGAAGAGGAGTCAGAGTCAGACTCAGAGACTCAACCTGAAGAAGATCAGGTAATCAGCTCTTTTGATTTTACTTCAGAAGATTTTAAATCTGAATTTAAAGCACTATGTTTAGACCTGCTAAAGTCTGAGAAAGAGATCATCTCTCTCAGAAATCAATTATCTGAACAAAGTGTTTTAAAATCAGAAAACCTCAAACTCTCTCAGGAGTTGGAGAACAATAGGGAACAGATAGCTACACTGAAAAGTGAGCTCTCTGAGGCCAAGAAGCTTGAAGAATCTCTCAATGGGAGAAGTCTCAAGCTGATGGACATCACAAGCACAGTGAACTCAAGATTCAACAGTACACTGGGCTTGGGTGCCTCATCCAGCCAACCTATTGTTCTAACAACTCCTATCAAGTTCATTTCTGACAAGGGAAAGGGAGTTGTAG
Organism: Platanthera guangdongensis; assembly: GCA_039583875.1. Lineage (NCBI taxonomy): Eukaryota > Viridiplantae > Streptophyta > Magnoliopsida > Asparagales > Orchidaceae > Platanthera > Platanthera guangdongensis. Next base: position 103,307,006 of record CM077154.1, on the reverse strand, counting down.
AGGTTGCCAGGAAAAATTCTGATCTGCCTCAGAAATTTAAGTCCCAGCAGAAATCGTCGAACGGAGCCCTACGATCGCCGAATGAAGATCGACGATCGCCGAACGCAGCTCGACGATCTCAGGACAAATCATCGAACGCCGATCGACGATCTCAGCCAAGATCGTCGAACGCTGGTCGACGATCCCATATACCTGACCTCAGCCATAGTCGACCGTCGAACGGAGCTCGACGATCTGACCCAAGATCGTCGAACTCAGCTCCAAGATCGTCGAACAGAGGTCAGAGCTCTGGAAAATTTCTTAAAGGCAAATCAAAATTGAATCCTGAGGGTTCTTCATCCCAAACCTTCAACCCTTATACTGAATGGATTTTACCTCCAAGGAGATATCATCCTGAAGGATATAAGAGTCAGCCATGGATGACTTTCATTTCTGAATTTATAGGTTATCAACCTAGGCCCAAGGTAAACTGGGTCAAAAACAAGTGAATTGTTTTATGTGCAGGTGAAGACCTATCCAACATCTAACCAGCAATGGTATTTGGATAGTGGGTGCTCTAAGCACATGACAGGGAACAAGGACAACCTCAATTCCTTTAGAGCCAAGCTTGGACCCAAAGTTATCTTTGGTGATTCCAACTTTTGACAAACTAAAGGATATGGTGCAGTCCAGATTGGTCCTGTAACCTTCAAGAAGGTAGCATATGTGGAAGGACTGAAGCACAACCTAATCAGCTTCAGTCAGCTATGTGATGAAGGGTACCGGGTGACCTTCAGCAAAACCTTATGCAAAATCAAGTCAGAGGACAACACAACTGTGTTGACAGGTAAAAGGAAAGGTAACATCTACCTAGTAGATTTTCTTTCAACTACTATAGATATCTGCTTGTTTAATTCAGTCTGTAGACCAAATGTTTTATGGAATAAGAGACTAGGACACCTAAACCTTAGAACCATTGCTAGGCTATCCAAGGACAACCTTGTTAGAGGACTACCTTCTGGCCCCTACAAGAAGGAAGGACTCTGCAACGCTTGTCAATTAGGCAAGCAAACTAAAAACAGTTTTAAGTCACTTAATAAGAGTGATTCACCTAGGATATTCTATCTATTACACATGGATCTATTTGGACCCATCACAGTGCAAAGCCTAGGAGGGAAATCCTACACTTTAGTAATTGTAGATGACTTCTCTAGATTCACTTGGGTGTTCTTTCTAAGGAAGAAGTCTGATAACTTTAAGTGTCTGACAGAGTTTCTCAAATGTATAAAGATTGAGTTCAATACTCACATTGCCCTGATCAGAAGTGATCATGGGACAGAGTTTGATTCTCTTCTTATGCAAGAGTTCTGTCAGAGTGAAGGGATCAGGCATACTTTCTCAGCTCATAGAACTCCTCAACAAAATGGGGTAGCTGAAAGGAAAAATAGAACCCTTATTGAATCTACCACTACATTATTGTCAGATGCTCATCTACCTCTATCCTTTTGGGCAGAGGCAGTGAACACCTCCAACTATGTGCTGAACAGAAGTCTAATACATAAACTAAAGGGAAAGACTCCCTATGAATTACTCAAAGGGAAGAAACCTAAAGTTGACTATTTCAGAATTTTTGGCTGCATTTGCTATATTCACAATAATGATAAGAAATATCTAGCAAAATTTCAAGCCAAAGCTGATGAAGGAGTGTTTCTGGGATACTCCATGATCAGTAAGGCCTATAGGGTCTATAATAAATCATCATTGAAAATTGAGGAATCTGTTCATATTTCTTTTGATGAAACTAACATGTCTTTCAAGGAGAAGATTTCTTCTACCATAGAACCTTTGCAGGAACACTCTCAAGTTGAAGATATGAACAAGTTACAGGTTACTCAAGAAGAAGAAAGCAGTGAAGATGAAAGCAATGCTCAACACATTGAAGCTCAACTTGAAGAGCCAGTTGTTGTACCACAAGAGGAAACAACAACACAGGTTGGTGAACAATCAACACCCCCTGTTGATTTAGTAACATCAAGAGACCATCCAATTACCCAAATAATTGGAGAACTCTCAGCTGGTGTGCAAACCAGAAATCAGGTCAACCAAAACCTGTTGCACACCTGCTTCCTTTCTCAAATTGAACCTCAGTCCATTCAAGATGCAGAGCAAGATCCACACTGGATCATTGCCATGCAAGAGGAGTTGCATCAATTTGAGAGGAACAAAGTATGGGAACTAGTGCCAAAGCCAAAGGATCATTCCATTGTTGGAACAAAATGGGTATTCAGGAACAAACTGGATGATCAAGGAGTAATAATAAGGAACAAGGCAAGGCTAGTTGCCCAAGGATATTCTCAAGAAGAAGGAATTGACTACGACCAGACCTTTGCACCTGTTGCAAGATTAGAAGCCATCAGGATTTTTCTTGTAAGACCCCCCCTCCCCGGATCCCAAAACACGGCACGAAGGGGGAGTCTTATGCCCGGAACAGCCGCCTTGCGGTAGCATTAGCACACGGGCTAACCTGTACCACAAGACGCCTATTCCGCCGGCTACAACAATATCAATACAACATGCCAACCCAACCAAATAAGTAAACCAAACAGAAGTCAAATCCACACTAAGTTATAATGTCCAAATACATCAATAATGAGAAGCTAAAACATGCTTCTACAATATATCAGAGTACAGCTAATCATTGCCCAAACGGGCTACAACAGAGTAAGCAAAACACTAACATCAGTAACAGACGGTATCGACGGCACCGTCACATCAGGCCCTGTCGTCTTGGCCTGGCTGTCCTGCGGCGTAGTCTGCGGCTGCTCTACCTACGGCGTGACCTCCTAAAAAGGAAGACGTAGCAACCGTTAGTCGAAACGACTAAGTGGTTTCACATCCGCTCCCCCGGCGACTCCTCGGCACCGGGCGGAGAAAGAGAACAAGGGTACAATATATATAAGTAAGCAAGTAAAGGAAGTACAAGCAAGTGGCAGTAGTGTAAGAGTAACAACATCATTGTCAGCATATATGAAAGAGCTACACTAAACTAGCAAGTATAAGTATCAGCAGGAAAGTAACTTAACTTATAAGAATGCCCATACAAACTTATAAGTTAAGGATCGGGTTACATAAAAGTAACTCATCGTATAAGAGTGCCCATACAAACTTATACGATGAGGATCTTGTTGTGCAATGTTATGAATGCTATGAATGCTATGCAATGACTCACCCATGCACACCCATGCAACTGCTATGTCGACACAGACTATAGTTCCCACTTTTCGAGCAGGTATCTAACCTCTCAGGCATCAGCCGCCGTGGCCAGGCGGTGACAGTAGAACGGGCACTTCTACTACTAGGCGGGTATCACACTACTTCACCTAGGCCTCCGTATGCCTCAACGCTAAGAACACAACAGCGGAGCCCATGCGTACTATGGCCCAGCGGGGTCTTGGGTAGATGTGCACCAAGAACACAGCCCGAACTGGCCTTGCGTGACCCGGAAGGGGCCTCGGAAGAAAGCACGAGGACACAGCCCAACCGTTCACATGGCCGGAGGGGCCTCGGGACGTGAACACCGAGGACACAGCCCAACCCGACCAAGTCTAACTGCCAACTCCCGTCGGTGTGACGACTGGCGAGCCCGTAGACCTGCCACACTATCCTTAACCCAGGATTACGACACCGCGTGTCGACTCACACCACATGCACATACCACATCAACATATCATGGAAGGGGCCTCAGAAGTAAACACGAGGACACAGCCCAACCATCCATCCATACCTTACCTCAACACAACCAAAACAAGTGGCGGTCAACCCCGCACTTACATCCCTTCATAATACTACCCGTAGGGAGACGACGCTCTAAGTATTGGACTAACGAATTTCATTTCACCAATCAACATACACGTGGCCATAGTTTAATCTGCTATATGTTATTCCATATGAACTCTACATAAGACTTATATGATGCGCATATGTTATAATCTATCAACATCTTATCAATTCGATTCGATTAAACATAAAGGGAACCATCCAAACCTCAAGACATCTTGCAATAAGAAATCAGTTGTATGCGTTCCAAATAATAAACACCATCATTCACAGTTCTTCGGTGATTAGCACAAATTATTTAATCTTGACAGAATTCCACCGACTCTAAATGCACTTTATATAAAACCAGAATTCTAGGTGTATCACTAATCTGGACAGCAACTTCGACCAGAGATTCCTGAAGCTACAGGAATCCGGTGGAGGCGTGTAACCCCTCGTTGGAAAGATCTTTTCATGATCTACAACTTTCATATTCAGGTCACAACCCAGATCTGAAAATAACGTACTCGAAATCGGCTTCGAAATTCGCTGCGCACAGAACACGATTTCTGTGTACAGGAAATTGCCGGACAGCAAACTCGATTAGGTTTTCCTGGGGCCACAGACATCACCTGAAGTCGTGCAACCACTCGTTGGAAAGGTATTTACAAGGGCTACAACTTTCGTGTTTAGCGAAAAGCCCAGATCTGCACCTATCCTACATGAAAATTGCATAAAAGATCGCTGCGCGCAGAATACAGATTCTGCGCGCATCTTAAAGGAAAATGAACGGCATCGGTTCGTCTTCCTCCTCAAGGCGATCGTCCCTAAATTTTCCAGAAATATTCTTCTCCCTTATTCAACCTCAAAGGCCATAAACTCCTCACGAGACCATCCACCCATCGTCATATTGAAGAAAAGGGGAAGGGTTGAAGAGATCTAAAGTCTAGAACACAAGTTCTAACATGGCCTAACCTAGAGATCTTCTCCTCTCCATCAAGACTCTCTTGAGTCGATGCCTCTCCTAAGGCATAACTATAGATCTAGCACCAAGGGAGAGGGTAGGAAACTCACGTTGACTCCAGCGGTACCACCATTTCCGGCCATGGATCGCGTAGTTCTCCTTGGCGGCATCTTCTCTTTCGCGGCGATGGCGGAACTCCTCCGGTAGAACTTGCTCCAGCGGTTTTCCTCTCACCAGGAGTTCTCACAGGAGTTAGGGGAAGGAAATGAGAATGAAAAACGGCTAGGGTTTCTCTGCCCCTTTTATGCAAAATGTGACACGGGTAGGGACACGGCCGTGTCCTTACCCGTGTCCTGCCTGGCGAAACGGCAACGACAGTTTCCATGTCGGTTCAGTGTCTGACACGGGTAGGGACACGCCCGTGTCTCGACCCGTGTCCACATGACACGGCCGTGTGCCTGGCCGTGTCATTGGCCGTGTACACGCACACGGGTAGGGACACGCCCGTGTCACTACCCGTGTCACTTAGTGTCGACCCCGCTCGACGATCTCGACACGCCTCGTCGAGATCATCTCGACGCACACGGGTAGGGACACGGCCGTGTCACTACCCGTGTCACGATCTCGACGACTCTCGACGATCTCGACACGGCTCGTCGAGATCATCTCGACACACACGGGTAGGGACACGGCCGTGTCACTACCCGTGTCACTTGATCTCGACGACTCTCGACGATTCTCGACGATCTCGACGATCTCGACACGGCTCGTCGAGATCATCTCGACGCACACGGTTAGGGACACGGCCGTGTCACTACCCGTGTCACTTCTCTCTGCACTGTTTTCTCCCCTTCTCCACAAGTGCAGCCCAATTCCCTGCACTTCTCAGGACTCGAGTCAACCCTCCTGACTCAAAACACACACACTAGGGGCCTAGAGCGATTCGGGACGTTACAAATCCTATAAACAAAATAAAAGATTTCGTCCCCGAAATCAGGCTTAGGCTGTGTGGAGAAAAACCTAACAGGAAGTTTATCATATGTTTTTAAATAAGATTACCTTGGGCAAACAACTCCGGGTAGCGTTGCTGCATCAAATCCATTGGCTCCCAGGTGTACTCCTCCTTCCCATGATTCATCCATAGCACCTTCACTAAGGGGACACTTTTGCGGCGTAATGTTCTTGTCTCGCTGTCAACGATTCGTACCGGCTCTAGTCGCACAGACCTATCTGACGCCACCGCACCATCAGTAGTGGGAATAAATTGGTCGGGCCGCAATAGTGCTTTTCGAAGCGACGATACATGGAACACGTCGTGAAGATTTTCTAGTTCCGGTGGTAACTCCAACCGATAGGCCAACGGGCCAATCCTTTCCAATATAGTATAAGGCCCAACATACCTTGGGCTGAGCTTTTTCACTCCACGCACCCGCGAAACTCCATGCATCGGCCGAATCTTAAGGAACACCTTTTCGCCCACTTGGAATTCCACCATCCGGTGCTTTTTATTGTAATATTTTGCCTGTCGACTTTGAGCCTCCAACATGCGATCCCGTATCAATCTGACCGACGCATCAGTATCATCTATGTATTCGTTTCCCAATGCCTTCGGATTTTCATCTTGCACCCAAGATAAGGGAGTCCTACACCTTCTTCTGTAAAGGGCTTCATGGGGCGCCATACCGATGCTCGCTTGATGACTATTATTGTAGGAGAATTCTACCAGGGGCAAGAGTCTTTCCCACGGCTCTCCTCTGTCCAACACACATAACCTTAATAAATCCTCCAGCGTTCTGATGGTCCGCTCTGACTGTCCGTCAGTCTGAGGATGAAATGCGGTACTAAAGGTTAGGCGTGAGCCCAAATACGCCTGTACCGCCTTCCACTCATTGGATGTAAACCGACCATCCCGATCTGATACAATTGTCTTGGGCACGCCATGATACCGTACAAATTGCTCCACAAAAAGGCGTACCAAAACATCTACGCGTGCTTCCTTCTTCATTGGAATGAACCGGGCCACCTTTGTCAGTCGATCCACTATAACCCACACCGAATCATTCCCGGAGCGTGAGCGAGGTAGCCCATGGACAAAGTCCATGGAGATATCCTCAAACTTCCATTCGGGAATTGGCAAAGACTGCAACAAACCACCGGGACTCCTGCATTCAGCCTTCACCCTTTGGCAAGCTTCACAATGTGTAACATAGTAGCGAACATCCTTCTTCATTCCCGGCCAACACATGGTCTTCCGCAGTCCGGCGTACATCTTAGCAATACCCGGGTGCACTGAATATTGAGAGGAATGCGCCTCTCTCAATATATCCTCCCGAATTTTGCCGCCCTTGGGAATATAAAGTCGGACACAAAAATAAACGAGACCGTCTTTTAGTGTGTACTCATCGGTGGTCCCATCTTCAATTGCCTTGATTGCCAGGGCCAAGGCCGCATCCATTCCTTGCTCCACCCGAATCCGGTCTCGGATATCACAAATTATGCTCATGTTGGCCAAATACTCCGCATGCTCTGCCGAGGGAGCCTTGAATACTAGAGTAATTTCCATCTCCTCGATCATCCGAGCCAACTCCATGCTCATCAGCCGAGACTCTGGGCTAGAGCCTGGCACTTTTCTACTCAAGGCACCGGCTACCGAGTTCGCTTTCCCGGGGTGGTAGTTCATGGTGAACTCATAGTCGCATAGAAATTCCAACCACCGCCGTTGTCTCAGGTTCAACTCCTTCTGAGTGTGAACATACTTCAAGTTTTTATGATCGGAAAAGATCTCGCAGTGCACGCCATATAAATAATGCCTCCAGACTTTCAAAGCGAACACCACTGCTCCCAACTCCAAATCATGAACCGGGTAATTGATTTCATGTTTCTTTAACTGCCTTGAAGCATAAGCGATCACATGCCCGTGCTGCATCAGCACCGCTCCCATCCCTTGATATGATGCGTCCGTGTAAACTTGGAATCCTTCCTTCCCCGACGGAAGTGCAAGGATGGGGGTGGAGGTAAGCCTATCTTTCAATTCTTGAAATGCCGCTTCACATTGAGGTGTCCACTCAAATGGCACACCCTTCTTCGTCAAGGAGGTAAGAGGAAGGGCAATCTTGGAAAATCCTTTCACGAACTTGCGGTAGTAGCCAGCAAGTCCAAGAAAGCTTCGTACATCGGCCGCCGACTTCAAGGGCGACCACTCCTTCACGGCCCGCACCTTAGCTGGATCCACAGCTAATCCTGCTCCACTGATCACATGCCCCAAGAAGGCAACCTCCTTAAGCCAGAATTCACACTTGCTAAACTTGGCATACAAGGCGTGCTCCTTCAATTTCTTCAAAACCAAGGTCAGGTGCTCGACATGCTCCTCCTCCGTCTTTGAGTAGACCAAGATGTCGTCGATGAAAACAATGACGAAGATGTCCAAATACGGTTCAAACACCTTGTTCATCAAACTCATGAAGGCCGAAGGGGCATTTGTGAGCCCAAACGGCATTACTGTGAACTCATACAAACCATATCTCGAACTGAATGCTGTTTTCTGAATATCCCCCTCATGTATCCTCAACTGATAGTATCCGGAGCGCAAATCCAATTTAGAAAACCAATGTGCTCCCACTAGTTGATCGAACAACTCATCGATCCGCGGTAGCGGATAAGTGTTCCGCACCGTCAACCGATTGAGTTCCCGATAATCTATGCACAATCGCAGGGTTCCATCCTTCTTCTTTACGAACAGCACAGGGGCACCCCATGGTGATGAACTGGGGCGAACGAACCCTGAATCTACTAGTTCTTGCAATTGAACTCTAAACTCCGCGAGTTCTTTCGGGGCCATTCTGTACGGGGCCTTAGACACAGGCTTGGCACCTGGTACTAGATTGATCTGGAAGTCAACCTCTCTATGCGGAGGTAATCCTGGTAGCTTCTCAGGAAATACCTCAGGAAAATCCCGCACTACCCGTACATCCTTTAAATCCAACGCTTCCTCCTTCAACTCGAACCAGATCATGAAGACCTCGTCTCCCTTCATATGAGCTTTTACAGCCTGAATAGAAGATAATATCATACGTGGCGCGAAGCCAATACCTTGGAAGATGACGTCAGAGTCTCCATGACTCAAATAGATCCGCTTCTCCGCGCAGTCGATCCTCGCGAAGTGCCAGTCCAGCCATTCCATGCCCAAAATGATGTCAAACTCCGGCATTCTCAGAACCGTGGCCGGCGTATCAAAGGCCTTCCCATCAATAAATAACTCCAACTCGCACTTGGCAGTTGCGATCATCTCCGAGCCATCCGGAAGGCGTACACGTCGGGCTATTCCCGTGAAGTACTGAACATCCCCCACGTCTTTTATGAAATCCTCGGACACAAAAGAGTGTGAGGCACCGGTATCGAACAGCGCATAGGCCGTCTTCCCGCCAATAATCACGGAGCCTAAGTGCCAACGACCAAAACTTATTGCTAGTGTCTAATAAGTTCTAAGCAATTCATGTTAAACCATGCAAGTATGTAAACTAATTAAATCATACCTGCAATCACATCTTGTGGGTTCCGTTCCTGCGCCATGTCAAGCGCGTACACCTGATCCCTAGCAGGGCCGGGGTTACCTCTTGGCGGTCCTCGTCCTCGACCACGCATGTATCCCCGCCCTCGTGGAGCTGCTGGAGGGAGAGCAGGAGGGAGAGCAAGAGGGGCGTTCCCATATAGCTGCGGGCAGAAACGCCGGATGTGGCCCGGCTGGTTGCATTCGAAGCACACCAGACCACGACGCCCTTCAGGTTGTTGAAATCGCTGAGGCTGTGAGGGTGGAGGCAACGCAGGCGGCTGCGGAACTGGATGCTCCACCCTATTGTTTCGGTGGACACGCCCTCCACCTCTTTGATAACCTCTTCCTCCTCTGAAGTCCCGTCTCCTTCTATTACTTGGGCCGGCTTCCATTACGTCCTCCGCAGGCCTCTTACTACATCCCAGGTGGTCCGCCTCCAATCTTTTCGCCATATCAATGATCTCCGCCAAGCTACCATCCGCTATAAACAAAAGGGACTGCCTTAGGGGATCTCGCAGCCCTTTATAGAAGCGCTTGGCATAACCTCTGTCATCCAACTCATAAGAGTCCGCAAACCTTGCGAGATGCTGGAATTCCCGCTGGTATTCTGTAACCGACTTTTATCCCTGCTTTAGTAGAAGGAAACTCTGCTCAAGCTCATCTCGGGCCGATGTAGGGATAAAGTGCTCCAAGAAAACCTCCGAGAATTCACTCCAACTTATCTCAGTGTAGATCCGGCCTTGGAAGGTAGAGCCCATGAGGGACTTCCACCACCTCTTCGCATGTAAGTCCAAGACGGACACTGCCAATGTTACTGCCATGTTGGCCGGGCAACGGATACCAGCCAACAACTCTTGTATCGTGTCTAGCCATTCCTCTGTACGTACGGCTGACTCCGTCCCAAGGTAGAGGGGAGGGGAGAGAGCTCGGAAGGTGCTCAGCCAGTTGGAGCTCGGGGCCTGTTGTTGCACCGGAGCCTGCTGTGCCTTAAAAGCATCAAGAATGGCGGTGAGTGTTTTCCCCAACTCAGACTGTTGGAACTGAGTGGGTATGGGAGGGGTAGGAGTACCCCTCATCGGCTCAACATGCAGTGGAACCTACACGTACACGACAAATTTGTGGTCAGGTTGGCTAAACTTAAGGTCAAAGTTGGACAAACTTAATGTGAATTACATATGGGCACACCACTGCTTCCGCTAAGTCAGTTTGTCCCCAAACTGACTAATCAAACGGGGGTGGCACCATTGTTGAATGACTTCTTAGTTGAGGATCGTGGCAAACTGATACCATTTGTAAGACCCCCCCTCCCCGGATCCCAAAACACGGCACGAAGGGGGAGTCTTATGCCCGGAACAGCCGCCTTGCGGTAGCATTAGCACACGGGCTAATCTGTACCACAAGACGCCTATTTCGCCGGCTACAACAATATCAATACAACATGCCAACCCAACGAAATAAGTAAACCAAACAGAAGTCAAATCCACACTAAGTTATAATGTCCAAATACATCAATAATAAGAAGCTAAAACATGCTTCTACAATATATCAGAGTACAGCTAATCATTGCCCAAACGGGCTACAATAGAGTAAGCAAAACACTAACATCAGTAACAGACGGTATCGACGGCACCGTCACATCAGGCCCTGTCGTCCTGGCCTGGCTGTCCTGCGGCGTAGTCTGCGGCTGCTCTACCTGCGGCGTGACCTCCTAAAAAGGAAGACGTAGCAACCGTTAGTCGAAACGACTAAGTGGTTTCACATCCGCTCCCCCGGCGACTCCTCGGCACCGGGCGGAGAAAGAGAACAAGGGTACAATATATATAAGTAAGCAAGTAAAGGAAGTACAAGCAAGTGGCAGTAGTGTAAGAGTAACAGCATCATTGTCAGCATATATGAAAGAGCTACACTAAACTAGCAAGTATAAGTATCAGCAGGAAAGTAACTTAACTTATAAGAATGCCCATACAAACTTATAAGTTAAGGATCGGGTTACATAAAAGTAACTCATCGTATAAGAGTGCCCATACAAACTTATACGATGAGGATCTTGTTGTGCAATGTTATGAATGCTATGAATGCTATGCAATGACTCACCCATGCACACCCATGCAACTGCTATGTCGACACAGACTATAGTTCCCACTTTTCGAGCAGGTAGCTAACCTCTCAGGCATCAGCCGCCGTGGCCAGGCGGTGACAGTAGAACGGGCACTTCTACTACTAGGCGGGTATCACACTACTTCATCTAGGCCTCCGTACGCCTCAACGCTAAGAACACAACAGCGGAGCCCATGCGTACTATGGCCCAGCGGGGTCTTGGGTAGATGTGCACCAAGAACACAGCCCGAACTGGCCTTGCGTGACCCGGAAGGGGCCTCGGAAGAAAGCACGAGGACACAGCCCAACCGTTCACATGGCCGGAGGGGCCTCGGGACGTGAACACCGAGGACACAGCCCAACCCGACCAAGTCTAACTGCCAACTCCCGTCGGTGTGACGACTGGCGAGCCCGTAGACCTGCCACACTATCCTTAACCCAGGATTACGACACCGCGTGTCGACTCACACCACATGCACATACCACATCAACATATCATGGAAGGGGCCTCGGAAGTAAACACGAGGACACAGCCCAACCATCCATCCATACCTTACCTCAACACAACCAAAACAAGTGGCGGTCAACCCCGCACTTACATCCCTTCATAATACTACCCGTAGGGAGACGACGCTCTAAGTATTGGACTAACGAATTTCATTTCACCAATCAACATACACGTGGCCATAGTTTAATCTGCTATATGTTATTCCATATGAACTCTACATAAGACTTATATGATGCGCATATGTTATAATCTATCAACATCTTATCAATTCGATTCGATTAAACATAAAGGGAACCATCCAAACCTCAAGACATCTTGCAATAAGAAATCAGTTGTATGCGTTCCAAATAATAAACACCATCATTCACAGTTCTTCGGTGATTAGCACAAATTATTTAATCTTGACAGAATTCCACCGACTCTAATTGCACTTTATATAAAACCAGAATTCTAGGTGTATCACTAATCTGGACAGCAACTTCGACCGGAGATTCCCGAAGCTACAGGAATCCGGTGGAGGCGTGTAACCCCTCGTTGGAAAGATCTTTTCATGATCTACAACTTTCATATTCAGGTCACAACCCAGATCTGAAAATAACGTACTCGAAATCGGCTTCGAAGTTCGCTGCGCACAGAACACGATTTCTGTGTACAGGAAATTGCCGGACAGCAAACTCGATTAGGTTTTCCCGGGGCCACAGACATCACCTGAAGTCGTGCAACCACTCGTTGGAAAGGTATTTCCAAGGGCTACAACTTTCGTGTTTAGCGAAAAGCCCAGATCTGCCCCTATCCTACATGAAAATTGCATAGAAGATCGCTGCGCGCAGAATACAGATTCTGCGCGCATCTTAAAGGAAAATGAACGGCATCGGTTCGTCTTCCTCCTCAAGGCGATCGTCCCTAAATTTTCCAGAAATATTCTCCTCCCTTATTCAACCTCAAAGGCCATAAACTCCTCACGAGACCATCCACCCATCGTCATATTGAAGAAAAGGGGAAGGGTTGAAGAGATCTAAAGTCTAGAACACAAGTTCTAACATGGCCTAACCTAGAGATCTTCTCCTCTCCATCAAGACTCTCTTGAGTCGATGTCTCTCCTAAGGCATAACTATAGATCTAGCACCAAGGGAGAGGGTAGGAAACTCACGTTGACTCCAGCGGTACCACCATTTCCGGCCATGGATCGCGTAGTTCTCCTTGGCGGCATCTTCTCTTTCGCGGCGATGGCGGAACTCCTCCGGTAGAACTTGCTCCAGCGGTTTTCCTCTCACCAGGAGTTCTCACAGGAGTTAGGGGAAGGAAATGAGAATGAAAAACGGCTAGGGTTTCTCTGCCCCTTTTATGCAAAATGTGACACGGGTAGGGACACGGTCGTGTCCTTACCCGTGTCCTGCCTGGCGAAACGGCAACGACAGTTTCCATGTCGGTTCAGTGTCTGACACGGGTAGGGACACGCCCGTGTCTCGACCCGTGTCCACATGACACGGCCGTGTGCCTGGCCGTGTCATTGGCCGTGTACACGCACACGGGTAGGGACACGCCCGTGTCACTACCCGTGTCACTTAGTGTCGACCCCGCTCGACGATCTCGACACGCCTCGTCGAGATCATCTCGACGCACACGGGTAGGGACACGGCCGTGTCACTACCCGTGTCACGATCTCGACTACTCTCGACGATCTCGACACGGCTCGTCGAGATCATCTCGACACACACGGGTAGGGACACGGCCGTGTCACTACCCGTGTCACTTGATCTCGACGACTCTCGACGATTCTCGACGATCTCGACGATCTCGACATGGCTCGTCGAGATCATCTCGATGCACACGGGTAGGGACACGGCCGTGTCACTACCAGTGTCACTTCTCTCTGCACTGTTTTCTCCCCTTCTCCACAAGTGCAGCCCAATTCCCTGCACTTCTCAGGACTCGAGTCAACCCTCCTGACTCAAAACACACACACTAGGGGCCTAGAGCGATTCAGGACGTTACATTTCTAGCTTATGCAGCTCACAAAGGCTTCAAGGTTTATCAGATGGATGTCAAGAGTGCCTTCTTAAATGGATACATCAAAGAGGAAGTCTATGTCAGACAACCTCCAGGTTTTATCTCTCCAACTTATCCTGATTATGTTTTTAGACTGAACAAAGCATTATATGGTCTCAAGCAAGCTCCCAGAGCATGGTATGAGACCTTAGCATGCTTTCTCTTGGAAAATGGTTTTATAAGGGGTAGAGTAGACCAAACTCTTTTTATTAGAACCCATAAGTCCCATATCCTACTAGTACAAATTTATGTAGACGATATCATTTTTGGCTCTACTGACTCAAAATTGTGCAGAAGATTTTCTAATCTAATGCATTCTAAATTTGAGATGAGTAGCATGGGTGAGCTATCCTTCTTCCTAGGATTGCAAGTCAAGCAACATGCTGAAGGCATCTTTATTTCTCAAACCAAATATGCTAATGAGCTGGTTAAGAAATTTGGTATGTCTGAGGCATCCTGTATGAAAACACCCATGCCTACCAATGCTGTATTGGATACTGATGAACAAGGGAAACCTGTTGATCAGACAACATATAGAGCAATGATTGGCTCTTTACTATATCTTACAGCTAGTAGACCAGATATAATGTTTGCTACATGTATATGTGCTAGGTTCCAAGTAAGCCCTAGAGAGTCACACCTAACATTAGTAAAGAGGATTCTCAGGTATGTTAAAAGTTGTCCAAATCTAGGTCTCCGGTATCCAAAAGATTCAGCATTTGAGTTAACTGGATTCTCTGATGCTGATTATGCTGGATGCAAAATTGACAGGAAAAGCACCAGTGGAACTTGTCAGTTCCTTGGTGATAGACTTGTCTCTTGGTTTTGTAAGAAACAAACATCTGTGTCAACTTCAACTGCTGAAGCAGAATATATGGCTGCAGGCAGTTGTTGTTCACAAATATTGTGGATTCAAAATCAACTCCTAGACTATGGTTACAACTTAGAGAAGTCTAAAATCTTTTGTGACAATATAAGTGCTATTTCCATAGCTCAAAATCCAGTCCTCCATAGTAGGACAAAACACATAGAGATTAGGCATCACTTCTTAAGGGACAATGTTGAAAAGAACACAATTGAACTGCAATATATCCCAATTGATTTACAAAGGGGAGATATTTTCACCAAGCCTTTGGATGAAAAGAAACACACTTTCTTCCTAAATCAGTTAGGAATGATAGATGGAGGAAGTCTTAATTAATACCCAAGATTTTGAAAGCTAAAAATTGACAAAGACTAGGCAAAACTCTGATTTTTCTTAATGTCTAGGATTTTCTGATCTCTGAACTACGCTCGACGATTTCCCCAAAGATCGTCGAACGGAGTTCGACGATTTCCAGAATCGTCGAACTGAGTTCAGCGCCCATCAGATAGTATGAACTATCTCTTCCGGTCAACGATCGTCGAACGACGCTCGACGATTTTGTTCCCTGAACGATCGTCGAACGGAGCTCGACGCTTTCCAAGATCGTCGAACGGAGATCGACGATGTTGGAGTCTCTTCAGATTCCTTTAGAAGCCTCGATCGTCGAACTGAGTTCAACGACCTTTCCATTTCTGCGTCGAACCCTAATATAAAACTCATTTTTCGCCGTCGTTCTCTCTTGCGCTTTCAATTTCTCTGCAAAAAATTCATCTTCCCTCCAAACAGTTCTACGCTTGTTCGGTTTGTTTGTTAAATTTTTGCAGGTACCATGGCCGTCTCAGTCGCTGTCCTCGCCGCAATGAAGTTTGATGCAGGGTTTGACATTGATCTGAACTCCTTCAACACCACTGATCAAATATTCCAGGACATCCTGAGTTTATTCAAAGATCAGCATTTGTCTGCCCTCATGACCACAAGAATCAAACTTGCCTCAGATGAAATCAAAGAATGGGTCTATACTGCTCACAACCTTGACAACAACACCATAGTTGGATCTATTGCTGGAACACATGTACCTCTGACCCCAACAGTCTTAACAGAGGTTTTTGGTTTAAGAAATGGTGAAGACACTACTGAACTATCTGGAGAAGAATTTTCTGAGATACTTGCCAGGATGGGTCATCCAGAGGGAAACCCTAGTAAGTTGTTTAAGAGAAACCTGTCAGTTGAATATAGGTTCCTAGTTGATGTTGTAGGCAAGGTGCTGTTGGCCAAGCATTCTGCACATGACACCATCTCCAGACATCAGCTCTGCCTTATGGGAGCTCTGGTAGATAGGAAAAGCTTGAACTGGGGAGAGGTCTTCTTTGACCTGATAAAGAAAAAGATTAACAAAACCTTTGTGAACTTTGGAAGAATTCTGGGAGTTTTCCTTCAGGCAAGGTGCCCTGCTCTGTTGGTCTCCTCTGGAGTGCACATCAATGCCTCCAAGAGACTCACCTGTGCCCTATTTGGGAAATGGGACAGGCAAATTAGCAAGCCCAGCAGGCCCTCTTCAACTGCTCCTTCAGGCACCAGGACTCAAAGAGTCACTCCCCCCCAGGTTTCTGCTGCTGTAGAAGACCTGGCTGTTGCTGGTGCTGCTTCCTCTCCTCCTCCAAGTTCAACCCTACCCCCAGCTCCATCCACCATTCCAGCCTCATCCCCCATTACCATATCCAGCCCATCTCCAACCTCAATTCCATCTCCAGCAACCACTTCATCACCTCCAGTAGACCACTTCCACCCATTATTCTCATATCCACCACCAGATGTCACCTCATCTCCATCCATACCATCATTCACCCTTCTGGATGAATCCTACATGGATGATTCCCCCTCCTCTCCTCCAGAATTACCATCCTCTTCAATATCTTTCCAAGACCTTCTCCACAACATCATTGACCAACCCACTTTCACTCCCTCCATATCCCTCCATTTGTCCTCCATCTCCACAATCCCCTCTCCTGAGCCATTCATTCCACCATTCAGCCCTCCACCTTCAGCCTCTTCAGCCATCCCTGTACCCTCTACCTCTGCTCCTCTTCTTGAGCAAGTAGATCTTTCAGCCCTTGCTGACAAGTTGTATGAGCTCATTGCCCCTAGGCTCTCCCTTCTCTTGGAGACCTCTTTGGCTCCTCTACACTTGTCAGTGGCAGCCCTCTCTGCCAGGCTTTCTTCTCTCCTTCCTCAAGCAGCCCCACCAGCAGTTTGCCTTGATACAGAGGTATCTGCATCCAGGCAGGGGGACATGCCCTATGAAGCCAGCCTTCATGCTGCTGCTGCTGCTCCTGTGTCTGCTGCCTCTTCTGCTCCAGTTGCTGCTGCTATTCCAGTCTTAGCAATAGACCTAAGGTCTTTGCTATCTGCATTTGATACTGCATATTACAGCTACCTTCCAGAAGCTATTGCTGTCCAGCCCTCAGAAGATCTGTCTAAGGTAATGGTGCCCTTCTCTGGCTGTGACCCCAACATTCTTTCATCCTTTGTACTCTCAGTGATGACTGCTGCTGCTGCTGATAAAGAAAAGGCTGAATCTGCTTCTGAAATTGTTCTTGCTGCTGCTGAAGAAAATGTCCCAACTGCTGCTGAAAATCAAATTGTTTCTGATGAGCCCATTTCCCAGGATTCTCTGATGACAGAGGCTGTTGTTTTTGAGCCTGCTGTAGATGTTGTTGTTGTTTCTGAACCTGCTGCTGCCATAATTCCTGAAATAACCAGTGTTGCTTCTACTGCTGCTCCTGTATCTGTTGTTACATCTGCTGCTGTATCTGTCTCTGTTGCTCCTTCTGCTTCTGCTTCTGCCCCATCTGCTGCTGTTCAACTAAAAGAAGATTTGATGAAAAGGATTGATGCTTTATATGATGCTCAAAGCTCTGAATCTGATGACTACAACACTGCCTCTGATGATTCTTCTGCCACCATTGCAAGGAAAAGGAAGGCTAGAAGTAAGGCAATGAAAAGGGTTCCACCTGCCAAAGTTAAAGATGATAATGATATTCCATACTATATTCTGCACAACTGCCCAATTACTGAACATTGGATGCAGTTCTCTAAAAATCAGCTAAAGGCAATGAAGAAGAAAAGGAAGTATGAGAAAGGTTCCACCCAGTCCAAGCACCCTCATCCTCCTCCACCACCTCCACCTGATGCAGGTGCAGGTGGCAGCTCTGCAAGCTCAGCCCAATCTAGAAGCCAGGCTCCCTACCAACCCCATGCTAGAACATATCAAAGGGAAAGCGGGGCTCTTACTCTAGAAGGGGAGGATATAGGGGAAATCAAAGAGAGACTCAAGTATATTCTAAAGGGCATTCCAGGCAGCACCCTTACTCCAGGGGAGGACATGTTCCTTCTGATACATCTTCTGGTCCATTCCCCTATAAGCTCAAAGAAACTGTGACTGCCAGGACTCCTCAAGATACTTCTTCCAACAGGTATGAGCCACCTGTTCCTTTTGAGGACCCTGAGAAGAATCCTGTTGCTTGGACTGCTAGAATGAAGGAGTTGGCTGCTTTAGATCAGATAAAGAAAGCCAAAGAACAAGGCCTAGACACCTCCAATATTTCTACTATGTCAGAACAAAGACAGAAGGAATTAGAGAGATATGCTTCCAGCAAATTTTTTGATGCAGACAGATACATGGAGTTGCATCCAGCTGCAGTGGTTCCCAGGGCTACTAAGCAAATTTATTTGGGTGCAGCTGATGACACCAGATCCAAACAAGAAGCTTTAAATCCTAACAGAGAAATCAAAATGGTAAAAGGCAAAGAGAAAAAGTAACTCTGTAAGGTGACAATCCTTGGTTTTTCTGACTGCTGTCTGGATATCATGTTATATATATATCTCTGAGATGTTTCTGCATTGTGTCTAGCTGCTATTATTTTCATGTTTTTCTGTTTGTATGATGTTATTTGATTTTTCCAAAGTCTGTAAATAGTAATCCTAACCCAAATAGGGGGAGATTGTTGGAACACCCTATTACTAATTTGGGTCAGGATCACTATGTCTCTAGGAATCTGTGTTTGACCTTCTGTATAGCTTAATAGGTCAATTAGAATTGAGTCTAAGGGTTAGAAGTCTAGGTTTGGAAGCTGCCCTGAAGACCAAAGTTTTTCTGGAGACTAAGTCCAATCGTCGAGCTCAGCACGACGTTTCGTCGAACTCCGGTCGACGATCGTCTAGCTCAACTTCGACAGATCGTCGAGCTCCATTCGACGATCGCTGAGCTCAAACCTCATAATATCATCGAGCTCCATTCGACGATCGCTGAGCTCAACTTCACAATATCGTCGAACTCCATTCGACGATCGGTGAGCTCAGGTCGACGATTTTGACTCTGCATTGGATTCTTATCTCTGAGCTCAGTTCGACGATCTTTGAGCTCAGATCGACGATCAGTTTGCTGCTTGAATTTTTCCAGTTCGCTGAGCTCAGCTCGACGATAGCAGAGCTCAGTTCGACGATTTCAGTTATCTTTCAGAATTCAAATTTAAATCAGATAGAAGTTATTCTGCATTTAATTCAGAAGATCTGCCAGCCGTTTTCATTTACTTCTGGAGCAAGTTTCAAGGGATTTTTCAAGGAACAATTCAGTGGACTTTCCTTCAGAACAAATTATGCAATTAAGGCTGTAATCAATACAGACCAACGGCTATCTTTGACAGAGTGATATTCTATTCTGGCTCAGAGAATAAAATAGAGAATGCTTTTGAATCAAGACAGAGAATAGATAAGAACAAAAAAAAAGAAGAAACAGAGAGATTGACAAGAAGAGGACACACAACTCAGTATACAGAGACTCTTTTCAAAATTTCTGTCAACAAGAATTCTGAAGAACACTCATCAGAGAGATCAAGCTTTCAAAAATCTTCAGATCTCTTCAGCTCTTAAAGTGTTCAAGGCCAACATCATTTCAAGACTCCAGACACTCAACATTTCAGTCATTACTGAAATCATCTCTTGCTGGAGTTCTACCTTTGAAGGCCTATCACCCTCAGCAAAGCTCTTCTTCCTGAAGATTTCAAGGATTCAGGGGGAGCTTTGACATCAATCCACATAGTCTTCTCAGTTGATTGAGAAAGAGAAGACTGCCATAACTCTCTCACCCCCACTCTGTAAAGGTTTTTTCAAACTCCCTTCAAAAGTTTGAATCTGGTTTTTGACCACCTTGTCAAAAGCTCATTGGTGGCAAGACACCTAATCAAAAAATCTGATTTGGTTTTTGAGCACCTTATCAAAAGCTCATTGGTGCCCAGGACACCTGATCAACTCATCCTGCAGTGGATTCCTACCTAGGGTGATAGAAGAGTGGATGTACCCAAGTTTGGGGAACCACTATAATTCCTTGTGTCATCTGGTTCTGCATGTTTTCTTTTTGTTTCTGGCCTAGATTTTCTTGTGCTTAGTCTTTGCATAGCTTGGTTTTGTGATTAGTTTTATTTCTGCTTCCCTGCTCACACTCATTACAACAATTGTTGTAAAGCTTTGCAAAAGTTTTTCTTTGTTTTTAAAAGCACCATATACTCTATTCACCCCCCTCTAGAGTATATCAGATCTAGTTTCCCCTTTCACTCCGTTCGACGAAAGTTTTCTGAAGTGGATTCGTCGATCTCTGTTCGACTAAAACAACTTCACTCACAAAGAGTTTGTCGACCTCCGTTCGATGAATATCTCCCAAACTGTCCATAGTTCGCCGAGCTCCGTTCGACGAACTCCGGAAAATTTGTCGAGTGCAGACAGAAACTAAACTAAGTCTTCTCCATTGATCATTCCAAGCTGATTTATAAAGAACAGATGGTTTCTTTCATCCAGAGGTTTGGTGAAGATGTCAGCTCTTTGTAAATCAGTGTAGATATAGACAAGTTTAATTTTGTTTTTGTCTACACACTCTCTTATGAAATGATGTCTAATATCTATATGCTTAGTCCTACTGTGATGGACTGGATTTTGTACTATTGCTATAGCACTTGTGTTATCACAAAAGGGAGTTGAATTATTTAAGTTTAATCCATATTCTAGGAGTTGGTTTTGGATCCACAACATCTGAGAGCAGCAACTACCTGCTGCAATATATTCTGCTTCAGTAGTTGAGGTGGATACAGAAGACTGTTTCTTGCAAAACTAGGATACCAACCTCATACCAAGGAACTCACAAGTCCTTGAGGTGCTTTTTATATCAACCCTGCATCCAGTAAAGTCAGCATCTGAAAATCCAGTTAAATCAAATTTTGACTCAGCAGGATACTATAGGCCTAGACTAGGACAACTCTTTATATATCTCAAAATCCTTTTTAAGAAAACTATATGAGATTCCTTTGGGTTCACTTCGAACCTAGCACAAAGTCATGTGACAAACATGATATTAGATCGGCTTGCTATAAGGTATAGTAGCGACTCAACAATGCCCCTATATAATTTTTGATCCACAGGTTTCCCATGTGCATCAGAGTCAATCACAACATTAGTGGCCATGGATGTTTTCTTTGCCGAGGCATCAGCCATCCCAAACTTTTTAATAAGTTTTTTTTTGCATATTTAGCTTGGGAGATGAAGATGCCATCATGAAGCTGCTTCACTTGGAGACTAAGGAAGTAGGAGAGCTCACCCATGCTACTCATTTCAAATTTGGAATGCATGAGGTCAGAGAACCTCTTGCATAATTTGGAATTAGTAGACCCAAATATGATGTCATCCACATATATTTGTACTAACAATGTTTGGTCCTTATGATGTCTAGTGAAAAGTGTCTTATCTACTATGCCTCTAATGAACTCATGCTCTATCAGAAAGCTAGCTAGAGTCTCATACCAAGCTCTTGGAGCTTGCTTTAGACCATAGAGGGCTTTATGCAATTTAAATACATGATAAGGGTGAGTTGGAGAAATAAAACCTGGAGGTTGTTCAACATAAACCTCTTCTTTAAGCACTCCATTCAGAAATGCACTCTTCACATCCATAAGATATACCTTGAATTTCTTGTAGGCTGCATAGGCAAGGAATATTCTGATTGCCTCTAACCTTGCCACAGGTGCAAAGGTTTTGTCATTATCTATTCCTTCCTCTTACCTATATACTTGAGCAACAAACCTAGCCTTGTTTCTCACAATCACTCCTTGGGCATCAAACTTGTTTCTGTATACCCATTTGGTTCCAATTACTGGGTAGTCTTGGGGTCTTGGAACCAAATCCCAAACTCTGCATCTCTCAAATTGGTTTAATTCCTCCTACATTACAATGATCCAATGGGGATCTTGCTGAGGTTCAACCTGAGAGAGAAAACAGGCATGCATCAAATCTTGGTTAAGTTGTTGCCTTGTCTGTAGACCTGCTGATATGTCTCTAATCACTTGAGATCTGGGGTGATCCCTTAGTGTGACAAGATCAGTGGGTGGAGTTGGTTCTGCAACAGCATTAGGAACTAATTCCTCTTGTGGAATTTGTTTGCTGTTGGGGAAAGATCAATTCCTTCAGTGCCTTCATCTTCACTTTCTTGAATAACTTGTGGAGAAGGATGTGTTGGAACCTCTTGGGTGAGATTTAGTCCATCCAAATTCTCACACAAGTGAGGTACCTGCAAAGTGCTTTTGGTAGAAATCTCTTTCTCCTTACAAGACATGCTAGCTTCATCAAATGTAACATGAATAGATTCTTCAATTTTTAGTGATGATTTATTAAAAACCATATACGCTTTGCTTATTTGGGAATATCCTAGAAAGATTCCCTCTTCAGCCTTAGCCTCAAACTTTCTAATGTCTTTTATTATTATTGTGAATATAATATATACATCCAAATACTTTAAAATAGTTGATTTTAGGTTTCTTTTCTTTAAGTAATTCATAAAGAGTCATATTCTGTAGTTTATGTATCAAGCTTCTGTTCAGAACATAATTTGCAGTGTTTACAGCCTCTGCCCAAAAGGATAGTGGCATGTAAGCATCTACAAGTAATGTACCTGCAGCTTCAATTAGTGTCCTATTTTTTCTTTCAGCTACCCCATTTTGTTGAGGAGGTCTAGGAGCTGAGAAGCAATGCCTGATACCTACCTTCTCATAAAACTTATACATAAGAAGAGACTCAAACTCTGTGCCATGATCACTTCTGATCAATGCAACATGAGTAGAGAATTCAATCTGTATGGTCCTGAGAAAATCTGTAAGAACCTTAAAGGTATCTGACTTAGATCTCAGAAAAGACACCTAAGTCAACCTTGAGATGTCATCCACAATAACTAAGGTGTAGGATTTCCCTCCTAGGCTTTATACAACAATGGGTCCAAAGAGATCCATGTGTAGCAAGTACAATATCTTCAGCAGGTACAGGTGGAAGTTCTGCCTTTCAATCCACTGCTAGAAGCCAAAGTTCATATCATTTTCAAGGAAGATCTCAGCAAAGAGGAAATCAGTCTAGAGGTTACCAGTCCAGAAGAGGACAGTATAGGGGAAATCAAAGAGAATTCAAAGTTCATTCCAAAGGTTATTCTAGGCAGCATCCTTATCATAGGGAAGGACAAGGTCCCATTGACACTACATCCGGTCCTTTCCCTTATAAGCTAAGAGATCTAGTTTCTTCCAGAGCTACTCCTGATGACTCTTCAAACAGATATGAACCTCCTATTCCATTTGAAGACCCAGAGAAGACTCCTAATTCCTGGACATCAAGAATGAAAGAGTTGGCTGCATTATATCAAATTAAAAAGGCTAGAGAACAAGGAAGAGACACATCAAATTTCACCACTCTATCAGAACAGAGAAAGAAAGAACTTGAGAGATATTCTTCTAGTAAATTCTTTGACTCAGAAAGTTATATGAAGCTGCACCCAGAAGCTGTAGTCCCCAGGGCAAATCTTCAAACTTTTCTAGGTGCAGATGATGACAGAAGATCCAAGAAAGAAGCTCTTAACCCTAACAGAGAAATAGTTCGCAAAAAGAGCAAGGAGAAATAATGATTTTCTAAGCTGACAGTGATACCTATTTCTGACTATCTGTGATTATATCTGTGTTTTTGCAATGCTTTTTTGGTTATATTTCTGCATTGTATGTTTTTATTTTTTTCAATGTCTGTAAATAGTAATCCTAACCCAAATAGGGGGAGATTGTTGGAACACCATATTACTGATTTGGGCAAGGATCACTATGTCCTTTAGGAAATTTGTTTTGACCTCCTTGTATAGATCTAAAGGTCAATTAGATTGAGTCTAAGGGTTAGTATTTAGGTTTGAAAGCTGCCCTCAAGACCCTCAAGACCAGATATTTCAGTTCAGGAGACTAAGTCATTTCGTCGAGCTCAGGTCGACGAATCGTCAAACTCCATTCGACGATCTCTGAGCTCATTTCAACGAGTCGTCGAACTCCGTTCGGCGATCTTCGAGCTCAGATCGACGTTCCTGTCTCTAGTTTGTTTCCCTATCTCTGAGCTCAGTTCGACGATAGTTGAGCTCAGATCGACGATTTCTGCTTCAGTCTAAGTCCAGTCGCTGAGCTCAGTTCAACGATAGTTGAGCTCAGGTCGACATTTTTCTGGAGAGATCGACGTTTTTCAAGATTCAAATTAAGTCAGTTTTGGTATTCCCTTCTATTTATTCCCAGTATTTATTTTAAGAATCTTGTAGCCGTTTCAATTAATCTGGAGCAAGTTTCAAGGAGATTTTAAAGGAATGTTTTATTAGGCTTTCCTCCAGAAGACAAAATGCATTTAGGGAAGTCATTTATGATAGGCTAACAGCTATCTTGGACAGAGAATTATTCTATTCAGATCTAAGGAATAAAAGATGATTCATTCTGCTGGTTAATAATAACAACAACAAGAAGGAGAAAAAAAGTTGCAGATATTCACAGTCATAGAATTCTTACAGGAACACATATCGCTGAAGGAGATCAATATACTGATATTTCTAGATCCTTTTTGATTCCAAGGTTCAAAGGCCTTATCATTCAAGACTCCAGACACCACACATTTCAGCTGCTGCTGGAATCATCTTTTGCTGGAGATCTAATCTTCTGAAGGCCTATCACCCTATTGCAAAGCTTCACTTCCTGAACAACTCAAGATCTCAGGGGGAGATTTGACAACATCCAATATCTTCTCTCTGATTGTTGATAGAGAAGATCATATCACCTCTCTCTCTCTCTCTCTCTCTGCTGTAAATGGTTTATCAAACTCCCTTCAAAGGTTTGTGTTGGTTTCTGATACCTTGTCAAAACTTAGTGGTGGCAAGACACCTGATCAAAAAATCTAGTTTGGTGTTTGAGCACCTTATCAAAAGCTCATTGGTGCCCAAGACACATGATCAACTCATCCTGCAGTGGATTCCTACCTAGGGTGGTAGAAGAGTGGATGTACCCAGATTGATTGGGGAACCACTATAGCTCCTTGTGTCCTCTGGTTGCTTCTTTGTGTTTTGCTGTGTGCTGTGTTGTTTTATTTCTTGCTTTCATATTTTTATTTTCTGCAGCACTATACATATATTATTTAAATTAAGTCTTCCATTGCAAATAATTTTTATCTTGAAAATTATTTTAATATACTCTATTCACCCCCACTCTAGAGTTAAGATAGATCTTATCCTCCACTTTCAACCTACGTTGGTTCTTTCACGGCTTTGCGTAGGACCGAAATGTGAAATACATCATGCAATCCACTCAGTTCTACCAAAAGAACCAACCAATAGGCGGCTTCACTAACGCTCTCCAAGATCTCAAAAGGCCCAACATACCTCGGACTAAGCTTTTTTAAGCGTCGAATCCTTGATACGCCTTTAACTGGCTTTATTTTGAGGTATACTCAGTCGCCCACCGCAAACTCCATGTTTTGATGCTTGGCGTTGTAGTACTTGGCCTGTTTCTCTTGAGCAGTCAGTAGTCGTTCCCGAATCAACCGAATTGTTGACGTATCATCTTCAACCTCTCTTCGCTTATAAAGCTTTGATTCTCCTATTTCTACCCAAGCTAAAGGTGTACGACACCTCCTTCCATATAGAGCCTCAAAAGGCGCCATATGAATACTGGCTTGGTAGCAGTTATTGTACGCAAACTCAATCATGTAAAGATGGTCCTCCCACCTTTTACCAATATCCAATGCACACATATGAATCATGACTTCCATCGCCCTGTTCACCCTTTTAGTTTTCCCATCTGTCTGCGGGTGAAAAGTTGTGCTGAAGTTCAGCTTGGTACCCAACAACTGATGAATGAGCCTACAATCATTGGATGTGAACCGACTATCATGGTCACTAACGATGCTCCGGGGTACACCATGCAAACGGACTATATTATCCACATAAAGCTTGCCAGCTTCTCCACAGAATCATCTTTCCTATTGGGTATAAAATGTGACACCTTCGTTAACCAATCAACAATTACCCAAATGGTGTCATTCCCCTTGTGCGATCTCGGCAAACCGTGCATGAAATCCATAGAGATGTCATCAAAGTTTCGCTCCGGTATAAGCAAGGACTTTAGAAATCCACCTAGTTTCTGGCATTCAGCCTTCACCAAGGCACAAGTCTGACACTTCGCCACGAATAGCGCGATGTCTTTCTTCATACCGGGCCACCAGAACAGCCTCTTCATGTATTTGAACATCTTTGTGCTCTCAGGGTGAAGTGAGTACTGGGTAAAATGCACCTCGTACATCAATTCTTCTTGTAATTTCCCAACATTAGGGGAGCATGACCGACCACCTTTCCATACCAGGTCTTCGTCAACATAAAACTAGTCATTTGACCCGTCCACGGACTCTGCCAAGCTACGTTTCAAGCTTACGTCCAACTCCAAGTCCTGTCGAATCCTGTCTGCGAGTTCGTATTGAACCTCTGCCCAACTCAAACATGCATTAACACTAGATCCCTTGTCAACACACAAGATTTCCAAAGCCTCCAAATCATGAATGAGCCGCTCGTCGTGCATGTGCGACTAGTTGGCCTGCATAGGAATTCTACGACTCAGAGCATCTGCCGCAACATTCCCCTTCCCGGGAATATAATGAATCTTGTAGGTGTAGTTCCCAAGGAACTCCATCCACCCACGCTGGCGCATGTTAAGGTACTTCCGATCAATCAGATACTTCAAACTCTTGTGATCTGAATAAATATCGACCTTTACTCCGTACAGGTAATACCTCCAAAGCTTGAGAGCAAATACCACAGCCGCCAACTTCAAGTCATGGACCGGGTAGTTCCTCTCATGCACTTTAAACTGACGTGATACATAGGCTATCACCGACCCGAGTTAAAGCAAAACACAACCTAACAAACTCCCAAAGGCGTCAGTGTAAACCTCAAAACCTTCAGAACCACAAGGCGAATATAACACAGGTGTCGTGGTCAAGCGACACTTTAATTCTTCGAAAGCTTGTGTGCATTCAGGCGACCAAACGAACTTCTGGTCCTTACTTGTCAGAGTAGTGATGGGCAATGCTATCCGTGAGAAGTTCTCCACGAAGCGTCTGTAATAGTCGGCAAGACCCAGAAAACTCCGGACTTCCGCCACCAAGACAACACAGGCCACTTCCGCATATCAACTATCTTTGTCGGATCTACCGCAATACCTTCACCACTAACCACGTGACCAAGGAATGCTATCGAGGATAACCAAAATTCGCATTTGGAGAACTTGGCATATAGTTGGTTGCTCCTCAATGTCTCCAACACCATATGGAGGTGCTTGAAATGATCCTCCTCGCACAGCGAGTACACCAGTATATTGTCGATAAAGACTATCACGAACTGATCTAAGTATTCTCTAAACGTCCTATTCATCAAATCTATAAACACGGATGGTGCATTTGTCAGTCCAAACGGCATGACAATGAACACGTAATGCCCATAACATGTGCTGAAAGCCATCTTGGGAATGTCACTTTCCCTTATCCGCAGTTAATAGTATCCGGATTTCAGATCCAACTTTGAGTACACAGTCGACACCACCAGCTGGTCGAACAGATCATCAATCCTTGGGATCGGATACTTATTCTTTTTCGTTAGCTTATTCAATTCCCGGTAATCAACGCATAGTCGTAAGCTTCCGTATATATTCGTAATAAAGAGAACCGGCGCGCTCTAAGGTGATGAATTTGGACGCACATAATCCATGCTCTATCAATTCCTGAAGTTATGCATTCAACTTTTCCATTTCCCTCAGTGCTAAGCAGTAAGGAGACCGCGACATAGGTTTGGCACCTGACACCAACTCAATGGTGAAATCGATCTCCCTTTGAGGTGGAGCTCCAGGGAGATCTTCAGGGAAACATGTCGGCGAACTCTGACACCATCGAAATCCAAACCAAATCAGGCTTGGGTTTCTTAGACTCTTCTGGGGTGGAGAACAACTCCACACACTAACGTACTTTTAGCTTAGTCCAGCGCTAGGTGTTCAGTCCTATTGCGACTCCTTTGAGTTGTAAAATAATATAAGCACGCTATGAAAGTCCACCTAGTGTCAACTAGCTTCACCTATGGGGGGGGATAAGTGACGTGCAGCGTTTTTGCGGAATTAAAAATTGTACCTGCACACAAAAATAAAACAGCACAGCAAACAGAGTACACAAGCTATTTATAGTGGTTCCCCGATTTGGGTACATCCACTTTCCCCCTTCGACCTATCTCCCAACACGGGACGACTCGGTCTCTTCACCAATAGGATTGAAATCCAATCCTTGCACTATCGGAAGGAACCCTTCCACACATAGGAGACAACACTCCCACAACACGGGTTGCACCCAACCCTTACAACTCGGAACCAACATTCCTTTACAACAAAAATGAACTAGAATGTACAAGAAATACAAACTACGTTTGGAGACTAAGGTGTCCCTCTTCGTTGACGACGTGTTCTTGAAGTCCACGAAGAGTCCACAACCTTTGATCTATCTTGGAGAGAATCTCCCCGGAACCGGCGGCGGCAAGATGGGCGGCGGCTTGGTTCACGGGATCGGCGGCGACAACGGTGTGCGGCTGCTGTACTTTGGAGATCCAAACTTCATAGCAAAGCTAGCTAGGTCTTCCAACGGTCACACTAGGATCGATCGTCTCGATCGATTCGGACGGGGATGGTTTTCCCGATCAACGAATCAAGACACAAGGGATCTCTGGTTAGACACGTGAGACGCAATGCTTGGCTAAGCTTCTGTCGCTGGAAGATCAGGAAGAATCGCGAACAAAAGCGGCGACCAACTAGCGCGAGCGGCGACGGCGGCGACGGAGCAGTTTCGCGATTTTAGGTCAAGATCGTCGCTCGGCTTCTTTCTGTGTATCTCCACTGTTCAAAAATATGCGTGTATTTATACACAAGTATACTCCTAAATGACCGTTGTGGGTCCCACCAGAAGAAACCCTAAATTCGGTTCAAAATAGTGCCAGCGGCAGAATCCGGTCCAGCTGTTTCCGGAAAATTGCCCAAGTCAAATTCGGCGAGAATGAAATGTGATTCACGTCGAATCGTCGAGAATCAAAGGTGATTCTCGTCGAAGTTGACTTGTTTGCACTCACTGTTTTAGTCGGATAGAAATGGCGAGAATCAGCCAGTGATTCTCGACGATTCGGCGAGAATCACTACTGATTCTCGTCGAATCGGCGAGAATCACTTGGTGATTCTCGTCGAATATGAGTTAGCGCCAGAGTCGCATGCTTGGATGAAGCCGGATCGAGACGGCGAGAATCAGCCAGTGATTCTCGACGATTCGGCGAGAATCACTAGTGATTCTCGTCGATTTACACTTAGACGATTTTTCGTCTTTCCACCCATGAGCTACTCTTTGACCCATCCTTGCTCCTTGTCTGCTCTTGCAAGATCACAGCGCTGTACTTGAAAGTAAGTGCACTCCAATAGAGAGAGTACACGTAGGCCAACACAGTGATCTGCTCAACGAGGGATTACGTCGTGCATACCCGTGTATATTGACCTACTGCACCCTGACATTGGTGTGCACTTAGCGTGGAATAACTGCAAGCACAACTTGAAATATTTTGTCAAATACATTGTCTATTTACCTTAGCTTGTTCAGGGGCTTCTTCAAATCAGGTACGTTGTGGATACAATACCCAACAATCTCCCCCTATTTGAAGAAGCCTAAACCCTACAAGCTAAGGTGAATAAAGCGTATGGGAATGAAAATCAAAACCTTGAAATTGAGTTGAGAGAGATATTCATTACCAGTACCGGTTTCTTGAGAGCAAACTTTGGAGCCACCTTAGCCTTAGCCGAGAGGGTAATCTCCCCCTTTTCGTCTTTTGCAAATCGGGGTATGTAGCATTTGACCCCTTGCTCCCCCTCAGTTCTTGCACCTGTGCTCACACTTGAGTTCCTTTCTCCCCCTCAGTTCTTGCACGAGCCTGGAGCTTCTGTAATCTTCATTCCTCATAGTTTAGCATCCCCAATTCAGTTTTGAAAAGACTGAACTTGGCTTCGTCTAAGGGCTTTGTGAAAATGTCTGCAATCTGCTTGTCCGTGGGGACATAATAGAGAGAGATGTCCTTGTTCTCCACGTGCTCCCGAATGAAGTGGTAGCGCACTTCAATATGCTTCGTTCTGCTATGCGATACCGGATTGTTAGCAATTGCAATTGCAATGGAGGAGTCGCAGTACATTGGTACTTCCTTGAACTGAAGGTCGTAGTCGGCTAACTGGTTTCTGATCCATAGGAGTTGTGCGCAACAGCTGCCTGCCGAGATGTACTCAGACTACTTCTTGGGCTTCTCCTCCTTCTAGGAGATTTGTTCCATTTTGATCTTCAACATTTCCAGATGACGTGGAGGTGGAAACTTTGACGTACTTAGGAGTGTAATCTTTAGCGGTCTCATCGAGACTCAGCTGTTCAAGTCGTGCACCTGCATCTTCAAGAATACCACTGGAAGAATTGCTGTTAAGCAAACTTCCTTCATCAAATACAACATTAATTGATTCTTCTACCACTAGGGCTTTCTTATTGAAGACCCTATATGCCCGACTGTGGGAACTATAGCCCATGAATATGCCTTCGAAGCATTTTTCACCAAATTTAGTACGCGGGTACTTCCCATTATTCAGTACATAGCATCGGCAACCAAAGATCCTCAAGTAGGATATGGTTGGTTTCCTGCCTCTCAGTAGCTCATAAGGCGTCTTACGATGATGATTGTTGATCAATGCTCGGTTTTGTACATGACAAGCTGTATTGACGGCCTCTGCCCAGAAGTATTCTGGGAGAGAAGCGTCTTTCAACATTGTCTTGCAGGCTTCAATGAGAGTTCTATTTCTCCTCTCCGCAACTCCATTTTGCTGAGGAGTGCGCAGGGAGGAAAACTCATGAAAGATACCTTGTTCTTCACAAAACTCTGTCATAGCACCATATTTGAATTCTGTTCCATGGTCACTTCTGATTTTGACCACTGAGCAGTTAAATTCGTTCTGAACCTGCTTGATAAAACTAGTGAAGATGTCAAACGTATCTGACTTTCGTTTTAAGAAGAACACCCAAGTAAACCGAGAATGATCATCAACTATCACGAGTGTATAGGACTTGCCTACCAAGCTATGAACTTGCATTGGACCAAACAAGTCCATTTGTAGAAGATAAAGGCACCGGGAAGAGTCTTTGTCTGCAATGCTCTTAAAGGTAGCCCGAGTCTGTTTGCCCATCTGGCATGCAGGACAGGGGCTATCTTTGATGCACTTGATAATGGGAGCATCCCTTACTAAGTTTTTAGAAAACATCATACTAATTGTCTTGAAATTAATATGTGCCAATCTCTTGTGCCATTGATCACAAAGAGATGCACTGCCAGCTGCCACTAGGCATACGGGGGTAGATGAATCTAAACTAAGAAAATTTAAGCAGAAAATATTTCGGCTCCTAATGCCTGTTAATATCGTCTCACAAGAGGCGCATGAAATTATCAGGCATTTATCCTTGCAGAACTTAACGTCATAACCTTTATCACATAACTGACTTACACTGATCAGGTTATGATTTAACCCTTCAACATAAGCCACGTCGGTGATAGAGATTATACCGTTGGAAATCATACCGTAACATCTGGTGACTCCTCGATCTGACCCTCCAAATATGACTTTGGGTCCATTCTCGACTGGAGTGTAATCACGCAGCAGGCTTCTAGTCCCAGTCATGTGCCGGGAGCAACCACTGTCCAAGTACCAGATCGGCATTTTGGTGGCCTTTGGACATTCCTGCAAAACAAAATTAATTTCCCTTAGGAACCCAATCGAACTTGGGTCCTAGATTCTTGGTTAGCATACTCCCCCTCGGTTGGTTAACCCTACGAGTGGTCGGCCTCGCATTGCTAACATAGGGAGTCTCGTGATACCTTAGATTAAACCAACAATCCACGGTAAAGTGACCGACTTTGCCACAACACCAACAGTCAAATCTGTTGTACCTCTTCTTAGCCTCCTGCTTTACCCTGGGAATGGTGGGTACAGCTAGGGCCTTGGATCTGGAGGTGGAGGCCTCATGGTGATAGCAGTCACATGACTTCTTCACCTTCTGTTCCTTCAGTATAACAGGCTTGGCTCTTGGTGCCTGCTTTCCATTATGGCCGCTAGAGAATTGACCATAATTTCTCATGTGGATTTCCTCATAAGTTGCCTTGAAGGCACTCTCACCGAAGTTGCGGGGAAAAGTCCAACCATCATAATGACTCTTTGGCTTTGCAACCGAGGGCCGGAAGTGATGACCAAAGGTTGATTCAAAGTCATGTTGGTTGCAAGAAAAGCTAGGCTTTCTGAACGCAACAGGACTGAGCGGAGCCTTTCCCTTTTCAGCAGCAGAGGCCTTCTTGACGGCCTTATTCTTCCTCTGGTTCCTGTTTCTCCTGGATGAGGAACTAGATACCCCAACATGCCCCAAGCCAGCTCCTTTGGCCTGAGCAGAGAAGGTATCAACTACTGGAAGAACTATTTTTGGCATAGAGAAGCTCTTGACGATCTTCCTTTCTGCCGCAAGTTGTTTTTCCAACTTGTCGACTTCCTCCTGCTTAAGATCGAGGAGCTTGAGAGACTCTGAATGCTTTGAAGTCAGGTCTAGGTGCTCCTGTCGGAGAGAGATCAAACTGGTGATCTCTTCCTTTAGGGAGACACTCTCACCCTTAAGGAATTTCACTTCCTTTTTCTCAGCCTTCAATCTCTTACGGCACTCCTCGAAAGTGTTGTGCAGAAGCTCATACTTCTCGAGGAGCTCCGCTTCACGGGCCGAAAGGCTATCCTCAGGGTCATCATCCTGAGACTCAGGATTAGAGTCAGAGTCGGAGAGAGGGGTGTGAGATTTTACCTTCCCAGTAAATGGGTGGCATTCTCCTTCTGAGTCGGAGCGACCCACCAGCCCGAAGTAGGCTTCCTCATCATCACTGGAGTCTGAGGAATCAGACTCACTCAGTGTCTTTGGCCTTTTGGCAATGTAGCTCCGCTCTTTCTTCTTATCTCTAGAGGATTTGTGCTCCTCTCCTTTCCCTTTTTCTCTCTTACCTTGGTAGCAGTCGGCCACGACGTGTCCTGGCTTATTGCATCCAAAACAAATAATGTCAGAGGAGCGATGTTTGTTTGGTTTAGAAGCATACCTGTCAGAAGAGTAATTTTTCTTATGATGCCTGGAGGAGGAGCCGTCTCTCTTTCTTTGATTCCTCATCTTGAGGAACTTCTTGAATTCTCGGGTGATGAGGGAGAAATCCTCCTCAGACAGCTCTGAGCTGGAGGAGCATGGCTCGGAGTCCTCCTCCTCATCCTTTTTCCTGGCACGGTATGAAACCGCACCCTTGCCCTTTCTGGAGTGAGTGGCTTTTAGAGCCACAATCTTTTCTTTGGCTGCAGCCTTCTCTGCTTCTTCTTCTGCTTTCCGGGTGTTCAGTTGAAGCTCATAGGACATCAGCTTTCCAAACAGAATTTGAGGTTCTGTTTCAGCTAGTCTCCCAAACTCGCGGATGGTGCAGATCTTTGTGTCCCATTCTTTAGTAAGGGACCTAAGGAATTTATCATTAAGTTCACCATTAGTGAACACTCTTCCGTATCCTTTGAGGGCGTTGACAATCTTGAGGAAGTTCTCGAAGGTGACTCCGATCTCTTCCTTAGGCCCTTGCCTGAAGGCCTCATATTTCTGGTTCTGGAGGGATCTACGATCATCCCTCACTTCATCAGTGCCCTCCATTAGGATGATCAGGCAATGCCAGATCTCCTTTGCTGTCCTGCAGTTGCAGAAGTTCTGCATTATTGAGTCATCAACCGCGCTGACCAGAATGTTCTGCGCCTTCTTGTCAAGTCCCACTAGCACCATCTCGTCCTTGTCCATTTCTGAAAGTTTCTTCGACACTTTCTTGGTGGGATCAATGGTGGAGACCTTAGTGGGGACATAAGGTCCCTCCTCCACGATCATAAAGAGTCGAGGATCAACTGCTTCAATGTAGAACCGGATCCTTTCCTTCCAGATAGGAAAGTTGATCCTGGTGCACACTGGAATCTTGCTTGTGTACTTGAGCCCGTCCATGGTAGACGTTTTCCTTCCTCTTGACACTAGTGGCAGGATTCAACTCAAGGTGTTGACCTTTTTGATGAGTAACCTGGCTCTGATACCACTTGAAAGTCCACCTAGTGTAAACTAGCTTCACCTATGGGGGGGGGGGGGATAGGTGACGTGCAACGTTTTTACGGAATTAAAAATTGTACCTGCACACAAAAATAAAACAGCACAACAAACAGAGTACACAAGCTATTTATAGTGGTTCCCCGATTTGGGTACATCCACTTTCCCCCTTCGACCTATCTCCCAACACGGGACGACTCGGTCTCTTCACCAACAGGATTGAAATCCAATCCTTGCACTATCGGAAGGAACCCTTCCACACGTAGGAGACAACACTCCCACAACACGGGTTGCACCCAACCCTTACAACTCGGAACCAACGTTCCTTTACAACAAAAATGAACTAGAATGTACAAGAAATACAAACTACGTTTGGAGACTAAGGTGTCCCTCTTCGTTGACGACGTGTTCTTGAAGTCCACGAAGAGTCCACAACCCTAGATCTCTCTTGGAGAGAAACTCCCCGGAACCGGCGGCGGCAAGATGGGCGGCGGCTTGGTTCACGGGATCGGCGACGACAACGGTGTGCGGCTGCTGTACTTTGGAGATCCAAACTTCATAGCAAAGCTAGCTAGGTCTTCCAACGGTCACACTAGGATCGATCATCTCGATCGATTCGGACGGGGATGGTTTTCCCGATCAACGAATCAAGAGACAAGGGATCTCTGGTTAGACACGTGAGACGCTACGCTTGGCTAAGCTTCTGTCGCCGGAAGATCAGGAAGAATCGCGATCAAAAGCGGCGACCAACTAGCACGAGCGGCGATAGCGGCGGCGGAGCAGTTTCGCGATTTTAGGTCAAGATCGTCGCTCGGCTTCTTTCTGTGTATCTCCACTGTTCAAAAATATGCGTGTATTTATACACAAGTATACTCCTAAATGACCGTTGTGGGTCCCACCAGAAGAAACCCTAAATCCGGTTCAAAACAGTGCCAGCGGCAGAATCCGGTCCAGCTATTTCCGGAAAATTGCCCAAGTCAAATTCGGCGAGAATCAAAGGTGATTCACGTCGAATCGTCGAGAATCAAAGGTGATTCTCGACGATTCGGCGAGAATCTCGTCGAAGTTGACTTGTTTGCACTCACTGTTTTAGTCGGATAGAAACGGCGAGAATCAGCCAGTGATTCTCGACGATTCGGCGAGAATCACTACTGATTCTCGTCGAATCGGCGAGAATCACTTGGTGATTCTCGTCGAATATGACTTAGCGTCAGAGTCGCATGCTTGGATGAAGCCGGATCGAGACGGCGAGAATCAGCCAGTGATTCTCGACGATTCGGCGATAATCACTAGTGATTCTCGCCGAATCGGCGAGAATCACTTGGTGATTCTCGTCGATTTACACTTAGATGATTTTTCGTCTTTCCACCCATGAGCTACTCTTTGACCCATCCTTGCTCCTTGTCTGCTCTTTCAAGATCACAGCCCTGTACTTGAAAGTAAGTGCACTCCAATAGAGACAGTACACGTAGGCCAACACACTGATCTGCTCAACGAGGGATTACATCGTGCAGACCCGTGTATATTGACCTACTGCACCCTGACATTAGTGTGCACTTAGCGTGGAATAACTGCAAGCACAACTTGAAATATTTTGTCAAATACATTGTCTATTTACCTTAGCTTGTTCAGGGGCTTCTTCAAATCAGGTACGTTGTGGATACAATACCCAACACGCTACTTCGAGAGTTATTCCATGCCATGGATTACGTCAAGCTCCACTAGGCAGAATAGATGCTTCCACGTCAAAGGCTTGACTTCCTATTCGCACTCTCAAGCAACAAACTCTTTTCACGCACATCGAACAGCCGTTCTGTAAAAACGCATCCAGCTTATCTATGGGAAGCACTAACTCTAAACTCTAGCGCATACCTGACAACATGTCTCCTTGCTTGATGGCCTCCTGTTGGCCAAGGTTGTACCCTCTAGGCTTCCTCTAGGACTTCAGACGTCCGCTCCAACAATCTCAGGCAAAGTGTCTCAGCTTCCCACAGTTATAACATAACGCATCCAACTTATCTATGGGAAGCACTAACTCTAAACTCTAGCGCATACCTGACAACATGTCTCCTTGCTTGATGGCCTCCTGTTGGCCAAGGTTGTACCCTCTAGGCTTCCTCTAGGACTTCAGACGTCCGCTCCAACAATCTCAGGCAAAGTGTCTCAGCTTCCCACAGTTATAACATATAATTGGTCTCGCCCAATTGCTGCTCCAGGTCCAGTCTTCTTTGCCACTGGAATACCACTACATTCTCTGGCACTTTGTCTTATAGCTGCTCCTAACATACCTTTCTTTGTCTACTGTGCACCATCCCGTCAATCTCGGGCAAGGTGCCCTTTCTTGCCACAAGTATGACAAGCGTAAGTAGCTTTGCTAGTAGATGTTCTAGCCCTCTTTTTCAGCGTTCTGCGGTATGCAGCCTTTGTAAGACCTGCAGAGTTCGGTACCCTACACACTGGCATCTTGTGGGCTTTCCCCAAATCTACTTCCAAAGATCTAGCCGACTCCACCAAGGCTCGGAATCCCAATAATTTTGGTCCTAGCAGTAGAACTCGTAACTTGCCACGTATACCATTATAAAATCTATCGACTATAGACTGCTCGTTCTCCAACTCAAAGCTTGGGTATCGCCTTATCATAAGAAACACCTGCAAATATTCATCAATTGAGTGCACTCCCTACACTAAGAGCATGTTCAACTGCTGACCCGATGGTCTTCTAAATTCCATTTGCTCCATCACACCAATCGGTACTGCAGCCATCCCAGGGATAGGGGGCTGCACATTCCCTCCATGTTGGGCTTTGAACATAGCAAACACCGCTTCAACCACCATCCAAATGGTTTCTGCAGAAGGAGGGGTCTCAGGCACGTCGTTAGATGTACTGCTCTCTATGAAATGTTGTTGTTACGACTGCCGTGCACCGCTCCTACTCACCTATAGTTATAAAAACGCTCAATTAAGCGACACAAAAATTGCTAAAAAGTAATCCTTGGAACACTCAGGTTTCTCAAACAAGTGTATTTTCATTCCTAAGTGAACATTCATGAGTTCTTTTCATGTTATAACAATGACGGACATACATGTGCTCACCACCCCTTAAAATAATTCGACCACGAATTCAAATAAGCAAGACAGACACCATAGTTTGATACCAAATTGCAACACCCTTATCCGTTACATATCATATAGCAGTAGGTCCGGCCGGGGCCCGACGCCATATACTACAAACAGACCGAAGAGTTACTAAATGAAACCATCCATCAAATATAACGCATCCTACACAGAGTACATTCTAGAGGAAGTATGTTAAAGTTTATAGAGTAAAGAACACAAACCATAGCATGAATGTCCACTAAAGCCCAAAGTAGGAATGAAATACGTACACCAAAACTTTGGCCTTATGGCCTTACAAGAGTTTACTTAAACAATAAATTTCTTTCATACATCGACACGCATGCCGTTCACACATGAGCATAAAGAGTAAACATTCGCTTTGACCTTCAAGGGCTGGCACAGCAACCAGGGCTTCAGCCCGCTACTTGCCACAAGTCTCCGCAGCACCTGCAATCAACATTCCACCGCAGCGGTGATAAACAAAAGTAACGATCAACTAAAGTTGACCAAATTATAACGACCCCACCCCTTACATGGGGTGGTGGTGCTCCTTCCCTGCAGTTTAGTAGCATAGCCAAACATTAAAGTGAAAGTACAACATAAGCACACTTCACCACAGGTGTAGGCCCGCACGACCACACACTTCGTGCTCTCAGGGCACTTACACGGTGAAGCCGGTCCGAACCCGGTCTGTCCCGTAACTCCGCCACCGACCCAGCACGACAAACATCGTGAGCATTAAAATCCTTTAGTCAAAGCCTAGACTTGCTCTCCAAGCCATCAGTAAGTCCCATGTACCTTAAGTCGCTTTAACTGAACCACTTGGAGTGGGTAAAGTTCCACCATCCCGTTGCTCACCTCGTCATGGCAATTTAGCCATCGGTACGGGACAAGCTTCACCAAAGCCTAATGTATCGATCATACAATAATACATAACCTGGTTATGTACAAGGTTGGCTCTCAGGCCACCAAGCTGGGCTCCAATAGGTCTCAGCCAAACATACAGGCCCCAGGTCTCTACGAGATAGGCCTCAAGAATAGCTCTCTCATAGAGCTACCGCTGGCGGTATCATTAACGTTGTGCGGTACCTGACAGAAATGCGTTTCTGCAAAGTTTTTTGGGTGCACCTTGGAATTAATCCCCAAGGCTCCCTGTTGCAATCCACCACGCCGAAAACTCGAAAAACAACCATCGGTACAGAGTATTCTCCGGTTATATATGCATAATGAAATCATCACCGATCCAAACTAACTTGTTCGGGTATGCTTCACACACCATGCCTATGTCTGTACTTTGATTCCGGACTCTACATGCAAACTACGGGGATAATACATATCAACCCGAAGGAAATACCACACACTCACCGCACACTCATGAGAGCGGGTTTCCTATGCAAAAAGGAAGAGGACTTCACATGTCCAAGATGAGAATCGTTACCCTAGAGGTTCGCTTGGGCGCCATGGAAAACTAGCCAGATGAAAAGCACCGCAACGGCCTCGCCTCCACGTATCTGGACTCGGCTCGTGATTTGGGGCTACGAAGCTCCACTGGCGGCCGGATTCCTCCTCTTTCTTCATTGCTCTCCCCACTCGCTAACTCTTTAGAAAGAGAAAGACCTAAGAGAAATGAGGGTTTAACCCTCAACTCTAGCCTTATAATAGTAGGGAGAGTTTTGGATCGTTGGATCCTATTTGAAGGAAATGGATGGCCCTGAATCGCCCTGAAAATCACTTTCCTGGGCCGAACATGGCTTGTGACACGCCCGTGTCACAGGTTGTGTCTCAAGATCTGAACACGATTGTCGAACACAGAACAGGACACGGGCGCAGACACGCCCATGTTACTCTTGACACGCACGTGTCGGCCTCTGACACGCCCGTGTCGCAGGGTGTGTTTCTCAAGCGACACAGGAAACCGTCGTGTCCTGACCAGGACACGGTAATGAGACACGCTCGTGTAACATGTCGTATGCCAGATATGGCTTAGGACATGCCCGTGTCCCAGACCGTGTTCATCAGTCGACACAGACCGGTCAAACACGGAGAAGTACATAGCTTTGGACACGCCTGTGTCCTAGGCCGTGTGCCCGACATGGCTTGCCTCCGAGGATTGTCGAATGCATTTCGTCGACCTCACGAAAATTCATCGAACTCATAGTAGGACACAACTTTTGACATACCCGTGTTCGCCCTGGACACGCCCGTGTTCGACCCAGACACGCCCGTGTCCCAGGGCATGTACAACATTGATAAAATTCAGCCTGTTGGGTTTCTCTATGAGGATGGCACAACACTTGTGCACGCAGCGGAAAAGAAAAACATCAAGAAAAACCCAAAGAGATGTGGATCGGGCCATGAACGTTGAATCAAGAAGTTAGCAAAACAAGGCAAAAATTACCTCGGTGGCGTTGAGTCACGACTCAACGGAGATGCTCCAAACTTTGTCTTCTTACTAGTGGCGAGTTCTACGTGGAATAATGTCCACGTTTCTGCAGAAGTCCACACGAGCGGGAGAACACCGGGCTTTCCGTCACACGGAAGATCGGGAAGGAGAAGACCGCACCTCTGCTATCCCACGGACTGCTAGGTCCGCGCCAGGAAGAGCAGCACCAGCGACGGTCGCCGGAGAAGAGGAGGTCAGCGGAGCGAACACGGCGGCGGCGGAACCCTTCCGTCGGCGGCGGGATTGGGGATCGGCGGAATGATCGCGGAACGGTTTCCGTCGGGTTCGATTAGCACAGTAGCCAAAAGCTTAAGTCCCGATAAAACCCTAAGTATCCCTTTTATACCAAAAGCATAAAAGACTTAGAAACTTCGCTATCCGCAGACCACCCAGAAATGGGGTTCCAGAATCGGCGAGAAACAATCGGTGGGAATCGGCGAGAATCGGCGAGAATCGATCGGCGAGCATCACATGGATCGGCGAGAATCAGAGTACAATAATCGACGATTCTCGCCGATCGTCGAGCTTCACTTGACGATACACGTCGAATCTTGTCGACCGTCGAGCCGCGGTCGACGATACATGTCGAAGTCGTCGATCGCCGAGAATCAACATATTGATTCTCGACGATTCTCGTCGATCGGCGAGAATCAAAGAGATGATTCTCGTCGATCGGCGGGAATCAGAAAGACGATTCTCGACGAATGCTATCAACCCTCGGACGACAATCTTACCAGCCCTCCAAGGCAACACTTGCCCAACCCGACGATCCTTTAAGGCAACACTTTGCCCACAATCCCATTCAAGGCGGTGATTGGTAACCTTTACCAACACAGTCAATCAACCAACTTCTCCACATCTCTTATGTGCGACCCTGCAGACTCATATCGCGTTGGTAGTGAGATCATATGTTTGATCACTTCCAGATCACAATGGTAACTCCAACAGACTCCCACTTGATCTCGAAAGTATCAAAGCAAAAACCTCACAAACAATGAGCGGCATCTAGCAATGCATCATTGCTCCCCAAGCAATAAGAGTTCATAACTCATAAGCCTATATGACCAATGTATCAGCGTTGTCTTTGTCCCTTTGTCCCTTACATCCGGAAAGAACTAGAGGCATGGATCGTGTCACCCTCGTAATAGCTCAATCCAAGTTTCTTGATCCAGGACGGACTTCCAGAGAATGGTGAGTCCAATATCACATATTGACTCAACCAAGCATGGCCATGCATTTCTCAGTCCAGTTCCATCAAGGGGCCCATGGATGCAACTCCTGTCATACAAGAGGACAAATCCCATATCTGCTCACACACAAATACCCAAATGATTCGTAACATGCCCAACAACCACCCTTATCATCAACCTTTCTCAAGGAGGACTTTAGATGGCATCAAAGCACGCTCTTCCTCACTTGATGAATGCTGTGACTTCAGGTCAAAGGACCACAACACCATTGTCAATTGAGACCTACTCGTGACACGATTGGATGACAATCCACAGAGTAGTCTCAGGTTGGGTCTGTCCAGTACAACTTGTTCACTAACAAGTACCCACGTGATGACTTGATATCACAATATCATGACCTGTGAGAACCGGTCATCAGTCAACACACGTGCTAGTCTCCATGTACCATCATCACCCTTAACTTCTATGATGATACTCGACCAGGGACCTTTAAGAATGAAGCTTCAAATAAATCATGGGCTCTCACATTCAAGTCACGTACTTGATGTCCCATGGAAGCGAACATTCTAAGGGTATCTATTATGTTAACATTTAACTATCATATAGAAAAAGACATAATAAAAGAACTTGCCATTAATTATAAGAGAAAAATTAGGTACACAGTTCATCATATGAACAAACAGCCAACAAAATATAAGATTACATGCAACCCACAAGATTCTCGATAGAGTTGATCATTTAGGTATCGTATACCCATCGATCTAGTATGACCATCACGCTTTCTCTGCGTGAGAGGCTTTGTCAGTGGATCCGCAATATTCTCCTCAGTCGGCACTCTGCAAATGTTTACATCTCCTCGTTCGACAATCTCACGAATAAGATGAAACCGCCGAAGTATGTGCTTGGAGCGCTGATGAGATCTAGGTTCCTTAGATTGTGCAATTGCACCATTGTTATCACAGTAGAGAACTACGGGACCAACAATGCTAGGAACTACATCAAGCTCGCCGATGAATTTCCTAATCCATACAGCCTCCTTCGCCGCATTAGCTGCTGCGATATACTCGGCCTCTGTTGTAGAATCAGCAACTGTCTCTTGCTTGGAACTCTTCCAGCTCACAGCTCCTCCATTCAGGCAAAACACAAAACCTGACTGAGACTTGGAGTCGTCTCGATCAGTTTGGAAGCTAGCATCCGTGTAACCACTTACAACGAGCTCTTCCTCTCCACCATACACCAAGAACACATCCTTAGTTCTTCTCAAGTACTTCAGGATATTCTTGACTGCAATCCAGTGACACTCACCGGGGTCTGACTGATACCTGCTAGTCATGCTCAAAGCAAAGGAGACATCGGGTCGAGTACATAACATCGCGTACATGATTGATCCAATTGCCGAAGCATATGGAATCAACTTCATGCGGTCCTTATCTTCACAAGATTTTGGACACTGGTCCTTAGAGAGATTCACACCATGAGACATGGGCAAAAATCCTTTCTTGGACTCAAGCATGTTGAACCGTTTCAACACCTTTTCGATGTACGTACTCTGGGTCAAACCCAGCAACTTCTTCGATCTATCTCTATAGATCTTAATACCAAGTATATAAGTCGCTTCACCCAAATCCTTCATTGAAAAGCAGTTCCCTAGGTTGTTCTTAACAACTTTCAGGGTAGGAATGTCATTCCCAATCAACAGTATATCATCTACATACAATATCAGGAAGACAACAATGCTCCCACTGATTCGCTTGTAAACACAAGGCTCATCTTCATTCTTGATGAAACCAAACTCTTTGATTTTCTCATCAAAACGAAGATTCCAACTTCGAGAGGCCTGTTTTAGTCCATAAATGGACTTATTCAGCTTGCATATTTTAGTGGCTTCATCTGGGGATACAAAACCCTCGGGTTGTGTCATATACACTTCCTCAAGGAGGTTTCCATTAAGGAAAGCCGTTTTGACATCCATCTGCCAGATCTCGTAGTCATAATACGCAGCAATAGCAAGCAATATCCTAATGGACTTTACCATGGCAACAGGGTAAAAGGTCTCATCATAGTCAATACCATGAATTTGCTTGAAACCCTTAGCCACCAGTCGCCCTTTGAATGTCTGTACATTCCCATCCATGTCGGTCTTCTTCTTGAAGACCCACTTGCATCCTATGGGTCGTACCCCTTCAGGTGGTTCCACCAAGTTCCAAACTTGGTTTACATACATGGAGTCCATTTTGGATTTCATAGCCTCAAGCCATTTGTCGGAGTCCGGTCCATTCATAGCCTCTTGGTAGGTTGCTGGTTCATCATCATGATCCATAAGCAACACATTACCTATTTGAGACACGAGAAATCCATATCTCTCAGGCTCAAACCTCGGTCTACCAGATCTACGTAGGACTTGTGTTCCCTGAGCAGGTTCTCTAGCTACAACATCTTGTAGTCCTGTCTCAGAATCCAATTCTGGTTCATTCACTACATGTGGTTCTTGAACTTCTTCAAGCTCTACCTTTTCAGTCTTTCTTAATAAGAACTCTTTCTCCAAGAAGACACCAGTCCTTGTGATAAACACTTTGCCCTCAGACGGTAGGTAAAAGTAATAC
This sequence comes from Platanthera guangdongensis, assembly GCA_039583875.1. Classification (NCBI taxonomy): domain Eukaryota; kingdom Viridiplantae; phylum Streptophyta; class Magnoliopsida; order Asparagales; family Orchidaceae; genus Platanthera; species Platanthera guangdongensis. The sequence continues at coordinate 103,263,227 of CM077154.1, read as the reverse complement.
CCTTTTGTTTCCTTAGGATATCCCACCAGATAACATTTATCCGATTTGGGTTCCAGCTTGTCAGGCATTTGACGTCTGACGTATGCCTCACAGCCCCAAATTTTAATGAACGACATACTAGGACGCTTCCCAGTCCATATCTCATATGGTGTCTTCAGAACCGTTTTCGTTGGAGCGCGATTCAATGTCATTGCAGCAGTCTCTAAAGCAAAACCCCAAAAGGAAACATGCAAGTCTGCATGACTCATCATCGAACGTACCATGTCTAACAGAGTATGATTTCTCCTCTCAGACACACCATTATGTTGTGGTGTTCTAGGTGGAGTGAGTTGTGATACAATACCACACTCTTTTAGATGATCACGGAACTCATGACTCAGGTATTCGCCACCTCGATCAGATCAGAGTGCTTAAACCCTTTTACCCAGCTGGTTTTCTACTTCATTCTTGAACTCTTTGAACTTTTCAAAGGTCTCGGATTTGCACTTCATAAGATACACATATCCGTATCTACTGAAATCATCAGTAAATGTAACAAAGTAGAAGTACCCACCTCTAGCCATGGAACTCATGGGTCCGCATACATCACTATGTACAACACCCAAGAGATCCTCAGCCCTCTCAGTATAACCAGTGAAAGGAGCTTTAGTCATCTTGCCTAACAAACAAGACTCGCATCGCTCAAATGATTCATAATCAAATGAGTCCAAAAGTCCATCTCTATGGAGCTTGGATATGCGCTTCTCGTTGATATGGCCCAAACGACAATGCCAGAGATACGTAGGGTTTGAGTCATTTGTTCTTAGTCTTTTATTATTATCTACATTACAGATCAGATGGTCCAAGTTCAAAACATAAAGACCATTAAACAATTGGGCTACAGCATAACAAACATCATTCTTAAATATAGAACAACAATTGTTCTTAATTATAAAAGAAAATCCAATCATGTCCAAACATGAAATAGATATAATGTTTCTAGTTATGGCCGGAACGAAATAACAATTATCAAGTTCTATTACAAGCCCACTGGGCAAAGAAAGACGATAAACCCCTACGGCTACAGCAGCAACTCTTGCTCCATTGCCGATGCAGAGGTCCACCTCCCCTTTACTCAGCAATCTTCTCCTTCCCAGTTCCTGCACATTTGTACAAATGTGAGAACCACATCCGGTATCCAATACCCAAGATGAAGGAGCAGAAAGGTTTATCTCTATAACGTAAATATTTGAAGCGGAAGTCATACCTCCCCTCAATTTCTGCAGACCCTCAATGTACGAAGGACAGTTCCTCCTCCAATGACCAGCTTTGTCACAGTGGTGGCATTTCCCTTCCTTCACCGTGCTTTTCTTTTTCATCAGTGCAGAAGACTTGGGCTCAAGATATGACTTAGGTCCCACCTTCGTCTTCTTAGAACCCTTGGCTTTGCCCTTGCCCTTATGCACCATCAGTATGGGGCTGGCAGGCTTGGCCTTCTTCATATTGATTTCGGCAGTTCTCAACATGCCTAGGAGTTCGGGCAGTGTCTTGTCTATCTCATTCATATTGTAGTTCAAGACAAACTGCTCATAACTGTCCGACAACGATTGCAGGATCAGATCCGTGACCAACTCTTGACCAAGAGGAAAACCCAGCCTTTCAAGGTTCTCTATATACCCAATCATCTTGAGTACGTGAGTCCCTACTGAGTCTCGAACTCCCATCTTGCACTGAAACAACGCTTTTGTGATGTCGAACCTCTCTTGACGAGCCTGCCCTTGAAACATTTTCTTGAGATGCTCGTCAATCTCCTTGCACCCCATGTTCTCATGTTGCTTCTGAAGCTCAGAGTTCATAGTGGCAAGCATAAGGCATTCGACATCTAAAGCATCGTCAGTATACTTCTTATAAGTATCTTTCTCAGCACGGGAAGAATTCCCGGTCGGCACCTCGGGGGCTTCTTCTTCCAAGATATAGAGCTTTCGCTCTTGCCTGAGAACAATTCTCAGGTTCCTGTACCTGTCCATGTAATTTGTCCCACTGAGCTTATCCTTCTCAAGGATGGCTCTCAGAGACAACGTGGAGTGTGAAACACTTGTCATGGAATTCTACAAGAATTTATGCAGAATAAAATCAGTACCAAAATTTCAAATACAATTTATTTTAATTTGGACTTCAATTAAAATACTCCCACTATTTTATTCGAAATGATAGCCCTCTCTAACAATTCGGAGATCATGCGAGCTACTCTCTTAGTGGACAAGATCAGTATTTCACCAACACTATGAGTCCGCTTTGGCGTTCCTCTCACGATGCGGTTATTTAGGTAGGCAACGCTTGCCAATTGCATCCTCATGCAATTCTTGTATGGTTGGTGAATAACTCCTTATTCGCATCCATCATATGGTGCATGCCAACCCTATGCCTCTAGGCACTCAACCTTTGAGGTCACCTAGTTAAGTATGACTCGATGTCGACAGTGGGATATCACAATTATCCGCTCGCACCCTTACCAAGATAGATTAATGCACCTTGCTTTGGCAAGCCCACACTTCATCGATCGAGGCAGGAAGAGTGTCATCCATCGGAAGACATCCGAACACTTAATATTAGATGAAGGGATTTTCAATTATAGGTTAACAATTAACCATGATCAACATTTGATCAATGTGCACATCCAAAGAAAAACAATTCTTCTAAAAAACACATGCATCCCTTATGTGCACATCCTGACACCATCAACAATTGATAGAAGGAAGGGATAAATCCGAACATCCAGAAACTTCCAAATCCTCAGATTTACATGCATTGGGAAAAGGCAAAGACAACTCAACTTAAAGCAGTAGACAAGCTCATCTCTCTATGTTGGATTCAAAATCCAAAACATACTCGAGGGATGGTTACTGCTAAGGAGACAACAATTTCTAACACTTAGAAATTCCCACGAAATTCCAGACGTTCTTGGAGGGAACCAAGACTAAATCTAGACATTTGGAACACTTCTAAATCCCTAGGTTTACACGCACTGGAATAACAAACTTCCAAAACAACGATCATGGCCGCAACCTTCCTCTGATACCACTGTTGGGTTTCTCTATGAGGATGGCACAACACTTGTGCACGCAGCGGAAAAGAAAAACATCAAGAAAAACCCAAAGAGATGTGGATCGGGCCATGAACATTGAATCAAGAAGTTAGCAAAACAAGGCAAAAATTACCTCGGTGGCGTTGAGTCACGACTCAACGGAGATGCTCCAAACTTTGTCTTCTTGCTAGTGGCGAGTTCTACGTGGAATAATGTCCACGTTTCTGCAGAAGTCCACACGAGCGGGAGAACACCGGGCTTTCCGTCACACGGAAGATCGGGAAGGAGAAGACCGCACCTCTGCTATCCCACGGACTGCTAGGTCCGCGCCAGGAAGAGCAGCACCAGCGACGGTCGCCGGAGAAGAGGAGGTCAGCGGAGCGAACACGGCGGCGGCGGAACCCTTCCGTCGGCGGCGGGATTCGGGATCGGCGGAACGATCGCGGAACGGTTTCCGTCGGGTTCGATTCGCACAACAGCCAAAAGCTTAAGTCCCGATAAAACCCTAAGTATCCCTTTTATACCAAAAGCATAAAAGACTTAGAAACTTCGCTATCCACAGACCACCCAGAAATGGGGTTCCAGAATCGGCGATAAACAATCGGTGGGAATCGGCGAGAATCGGCGAGAATCGATCGGCGAGCATCACCATGGATCGGCGAGAATCAGAGTACAATACTCGACGATTCTCGCCGATCATCGAGCTTCACTTGACGATACACGTCGAATCTTGTCGACCGTCGAGCCGCGGTCGACGATACATGTCGAAGTCGTCGATCGTCGAGAATCAACATATTGATTCTCGACGATTCTCGTCGATCGGCGAGAATCAAAGAGATGATTCTCGTCGATCGGCGGGAATCAGAAAGACGATTCTCGACGAATGCTATCGACCCTCGGACGACAATCTTACCAGCCCTCCAAGGCAACACTTGCCCAACTCGACGATCCTTTAAGGCAACACTTTGCCCACAATCCCATTCAAGGCGGTGATTGGTAACCTTTACCAACACAGTCAATCAACCAACTTCTCCACATCTCTTATGTGCGACCCTACAGACTCATATCGCGTTGGCAGTGAGATCATATGTTTGATCACTTCCAGATCACAATGGTAACTCCAACACAGCCAACTCCAGAAAAGGACATGGCTCTAGACACACCCATGTCACAGGCCGTGTGAAACCATAATTGCTCCAAAGCTCTCAAAAACACTACTCGTTCATATTCGAGTTTTGGGGCGTTACATGGACCACCTGTCCAATCAATATGACATAGACTAACCTACATGAACTTAAACATACATCAAATACAACTATGTGTTAACCATTGACTTGTTTGACTTCTTACGGGACATTGGGATTAATGGACCCAACACGCATACCCTCTTTGTATCCCTGGTTTGCGTATTGCCTTTGTTACTCCCTTTTATTAGGCATGTAGTTTTTGCGTGGCATATTAAGCTTGCAGCTTCTGTCGGGTGTTCGCCTTGTGTGATGAAGATTATGTCTTTGTCATTAGGTGGAGGATCTTGGCAGCTGTAACACCCCCCATTTTCCGATATTATTATTTGATTTGGTGTCGTCATATTTATGACGTCGGGGCGTTACCCCCCCCCCCCCCCCCCGTTTTATGTTTTGTTTTTGGCGCTGCACCGTTTGTACATTTTTGCTTCCGTTGGGTCTATTTGACCGGATTTTGGGATTTTGATTGGATTGAATGCTTTCCTTGATATAAAGGATGAAGTTTTGAGGCTTTGGACTTGTCCAATTTTATTGTGATCCGAGCATTTTGGAGTCTCGAAGCGTGTTTGGATCTTTGTGATGATTTTTTTTGCCTGTGTAAGAATTTGATGATAGCGTCTCAAGAATGGTACGTCGGATTTTAGGGTGGTCTTCGCTATTAAATTTGTTAAATTCGGCGTGCGTTTGGGCCACAGTGTTGAACTTGTATTTCCTCATTCAAACGATTTCTATAAGATTATTATTATTAAATTATAGCCTTATACCTCTTATTGATTCTCGAGAAGCCCCCCCCCCCCCCGAATTGTATATTTTCGTCGAACAGAGGCGTTCAACAAATTTTGGCGCGTTCGACGATCGGTGAACTGGGCATTCGACGAAGCGTCGAACGGTTTTGGGTTTGACTAAGCCGAACTTATGGGTTTTGTGTTCGACAAATTTCGAACAGAATTCGTCGAACGGGAATGCTCTTCCTCCTTGTTTTCGAGAAGTTTATATCTATTCCCGAGAAATGCCTTCTCTTGTACTCAAGAAAATTCCTCTAGCTCTCGAGAAATGCTTCTAGTTATCGAGAGTTCCATTTTTTGTACTCGAGTAATGCTTCTGTTGTACTCGAGAGATACTCGGTTGTTCTCGAGAAGTACCATATTGTTCTCAAGATATGCAGTCTTGCTCTCGAGAAGTCCTTTTTACTTCGCGAGAAGGTTATTTAGAACTCGAGAAATCTTCTTCTATACTCGAGATCTGCTCTTGCTCTCGAGAAGGTCGTCTTGTTCTCGAGAACTGCCCTTCTTGTTCTCGAGAAGATTCTCTTTTACTCGAGAACTGCCCTTATTCTCGAGAAGTTTTGGCTCTGTACTCGAGAACTGGCTTTGCTGTTCCGGAGTGGTGCTTACTTCAGTTCTCGAGTAATTCTTCTTGTACTCGAGAAATATCGTCTCCATTACTCGAAAAACCTTCTTCTTCTACTCGAGTAATCTTCCTTCATATTCCCGAGAAATATTTTCTTCCACTCGAGAAATCCATGGCTTCTTCTCGAGATGTCTGGTCTAGATAACCCTCATTCCTGGTTCCTTTCTTAGAAATATTATAAAATTATTTTAGTTATATCTTATATATATGTACTTTTCTTCTCCCCCTTAGACCGATCTTCTTCCTTCTTCCCGAACCAGAGCGGTGTGAGGGAGAGAGAGAAAGTTTTCCGCGATTCTTCCGGTGGCCGCCGACGATGCTCCGGTTCTCGAAATCCTGAACCGATCGTAGATCCTGAATGTTCTAAATGACAGCTACGCCATCGTGGTAAAATCTTCCCCATTCCTTGAGTTCTTCTCTCTAGGGTTTTTGGCACTAACTCCAATTTTTGGCCATTCTTGTTAGATTTCGATTTCACTCGTCTTTCTTGGTCCCGATCTACGATGAGGTGCAATTTGATGGTCTTCACCGGCAAAACCAAGGCAAGTGATGGTTTCCTCCTCTTCCCTTCTTTATCCCGATTTACAGAAATTTCCAACTTCTTGTTATCATGATTTTTAATAACTTGCTGAATATAGTGTTGTTTAGATCCCTTGTCTAATTATACTTATAATTTTCATGTTCTTAGTTTTGACACCTAACCTTGTTAAGTGCTACATGTTTTAATGATGCGGTTAAATCTCACACTTATTACTGTTCCTCAACTTTCATGTAAAACGCATTAGAGTTTATTTAGGATTGTAAGTCCTTCCTAAGGGTTGATCAACGGCTTCAAATCTAGAATTATCTTGTAAAATCTGATTTGACAATGTTGTCTTGAGATTTATTTCATGGTGTTGGATCCCTTGTAAGATTTGGGCTAGGTTCACTAAGTTAGGATCATATGACCCACAATGAATAGCCAGGGTCATGGTTGTGTCCTAGAGTCTAGGCCAAGTCCTTAGAATCAACATCACATGGACTAGCTATCAACAAGACTGTCAGAGACTCAAGACTTAGAGTTTTTCTAAAGACCAAGTAAAATAAGTTCGACGTTTGTCGAACTTAGGTCGACGATAGTCGTGCTCAGCTCGACGATCTCAGAGTAAATTCTCTGAGTTGAGCTCGACGAACTGTGACCACAATATCTAGAGTTATCCAGCAGCAGTTAAGTGGTCCTCAACTCGACGAAACCAATTCTTAGGTCGACGAATTCTGGATACTTCACTTCAACACCTTCATCCAGAAGCATCAAAAATTATTCTAAGTCCAGAAGTATTTTGCTGAACCTAAGTCGACAAAACCAGATATCAGCTCGACGAACTCCATACACAGATAAGGCAAAGTTTCTAGAGAATATAGTTCTGCTCTCTAGTCGATGATCTTGGAACTCAGATCGACGAATATAAGTCATTTGATCGACGAACTCAGCAACTCAGCTCGACGAACTGTGAACTCAACTCGATGATTTCTGTTATCAGTTCGACGAATCTAGACTTAGTTATTTTCCATCCTTCTGTCCCCTTCTTACTGCAATAATTCCTGAGTAATTAATGCTCAAATATTCTCTGGAATATAACCGTTAGATAGAGCATTGATTATGGTCTTCTCCAGGATTATTGCCTGCCATCTTTCCATGGGACAGTTGGGCAAATAATTCAATGTCGTTTATTCTCAAGGCCGTCAGCATTGATTGCAGAGGATTTCAAAATTTCAAAAGACTATTTTTGACAGGAAATATAAAAAAAGAGATTTTCTCTCTTCTTCCTGTAAGGTAGGCAGACAGACAGATAGAACAAGATACACAATATAGAGAGACGACAGATACAGAAAATAGTCAGTCTGAAACAAGAGATTCACTACTATTTGTCAACACAGAATTCTGATACAACAAGAAGCCATATTCCTGAAGATCATCAGCCATCTGAAGAAGAAGAATACCTAATCAAAATAAAGAGTCTTCTGTCTTCAACACTCCAGGATACTTCAAAGGAGAACTACATCACTATCTGTCAAAGAAGTTCCTGAACAGCTGCTGATCAAGGCTGTACTACTGAAGGCCTATCACCCTGCAGCAAGGCTTCTTCTACCTGAACCATTCTATATCTCAGGGGGAGCCTGTGCTAAAATCAAATATCCACCAGTCTTCTCAGTTGTATATTGAGAAAGAGAAGACACAATCATCCCTCACCCACACAGTATAAAGGATTATAACTCCCTTCAAAAGTTATTCCTGGTTGCATGTCACCTGATGAAAAGACTTGAGGATTGGTTTTTGAGCACCTGATCAAAAGCTCATTGGTGTCAGGCACCTGATCAAAAATCTGAGTGGATTCCTACCAGGGTGGTAGAAGAGTGGATGTACCCAAGTTTAGGGGAACCACTATAAATTCTTGTGTTGTCTGGATTGCTCTTTTCTGTTATTTTTTGTGTTGTGGCTGTTTGTTAGGATTGTTGTTTTAATTTCGTTCCTGCACTAGATTAAATCATAAGAAAATTTTATAAACCCTGAATACTCTATTTACCCCCCCTCTAGAGTATTCCTGATCTAACAACTCACTTTCAATTGGTATCAGAGCTTGGATATCTTGGCGTACACAAGCTAAGCCTTGAACCAAAGATCATGTATTAGATCTGATTTCAACTTTTATCTTTATTTTTATTTAGACTATATACACAGCAATGGAATAAAACAAAGACTATGCAAGCACCAGACCTCCAGTTTGCAACCTAAATAGGTTTGCCATCTGGAAGGTAAGATTCAAATTATATATGAACTCTATTGATGAAGATATCTACAATTCCATCTTGAAAGGTCCTCCTCAAGCCACTGCTTCTACATCGACAGCAGCCTCAAGCATAAATGTAGTTCCACCACCTGAGTGGACTGAGGCTCAGAAGAAGGCCAAGGTTATTGATGTCAAGGCAATGAACATACTGGCACAGACTATGTTAGATGATATCTTCCAAAAGGTTGCTGAATGAACTTCAGCCAAAGCCATCTGGGATTCCCTAAACCAAATGGTGGCTGGATCTGCAGATGAAAGAAAGGATAGGAGATCCAACCTCATATCCTTATATGAGAATTTCAAGAAAGAGGAAGCTGAGTCAGTAGCTGAAATGTATAATAGGTTAAGCTCAATCATCAATGAGCTAAAAACCTTGAATAAGGACATCACCCTCACTGAGGTGAATGATAAGATCCTAATGTGCTTCCCAAGCTCATGGGATTCAAGGATTTGGCCTATCAAAGAAGCCAGAAGCCTAAATCAGATATCCACAGAATCTCTATTAGGAAAACTTAAGTCCTATGAACAGCTAATTAAATCCAAGGAGGCAGCTGAGCAGAGAACACCCCTCCAGCAAGAAAAGAGCATAGCATTGCTTTCATGGTAGCTGAAGAGACAGAGACTCCCTCAATAAATGAAGAACTCATGAGTCTTTTTGCCAAAAGATTCTACAAGTTGGCACGAAAAGATTTCAGGAGGAAGTCATAAAGACAGGATGATAAACCAAGGTATGATAAAACACCAACTAAAGAAGTGGTATGCTTTGGTTACAGGAAAGCTGGACACTTCATCTCTGAGTGTCTAGAGAATCAGAAGAAAGAAAAGAGAAGAGAAAGATACCAGGAGACAACACAACAACAAACCTTCTTCCAGTAAATACAAGAAAAAGGATAAGTGTTTTGTGGCTGAAACCTGGAGTGAGACTAAAGAAGAATCAACATCGTCTAGCTCCAGTGAATATTAGGAAGAGGCAAGGGCCAAGGAGGTTTGCCTCATGGCAATTGATGTTTCCAGGAGCCATTCAGAAGAAGAGGACTCAGACAATGAAGCAGTTGCAGATTCTGAAGCTGACAAGGTATTGTCTTCTTTTGATTACAGTTCTGATTCTTTTAAATTTGAATTTAAAATAATGTGTATAGACTTAATAAACTCAGAAAAGGAGATTAAAACTCTTAGGGAAAAATTAGGAAACTTAGAGAATGTTAACTCTGAAAATAATAGGTTAAAAGATGAATTAACTTTAGCTAATGAACAAATAATAATGTTAAAGACTGAGCTTTGTGAGGCTAAACAACTTGAGGAAACTCTTAATGGAAGTAGCCTCAAGCTGATGGACATCACAAGCACTATAAATGCCAGACTCAATGGCAAGCTAGGCTTGGGTGCTTCATCAAGTTTGCCCCCCATCCTCAAGAAAAATATTCTGACAACCCCTATTAAATTTGTTTCTGAAAAAGGAAAAGAGAAAATAAACAATAAACAGACCTTAGATCAAATCCCAAAATCAATAAGTCAGAACAACAAAATTCAGAAAACTATTAAAAACAAGGTTCAGCAGAATTCGTCGAACTCAGATCGATAAAATGTTGCCAGTTCGTCGAACCCCACTTGACGAACGATGAACACAAACTATAACTATAATTATTCGTCTAACTGCGATCGACGAACTCTATATGGTTCGTCGAGCAGAGGTCGATGAACACGGGGCACTGAAAATGAATATGTTCATTCTCTGGGCAGAGATCGACGATCTCAACCCAATTCTTCGAACTCTGGTCGACGAACTCACAGAAATTCATCGAACCCAGAAAGACTTAACCAAAATTGTAATCTTAACAGCAACTCTAATAATTCCAGGAAACCATTTAATCCTGTAGCTGATTGGGTTATACCACCTAGGAGATATCACCCTTTAGGATACAAATCCCAACCATAATTTTCTGTCATTTCTAGCTTTTCATACCAGCAAAACAAAGGACCCAAGGTAACCTGGGTTAAGAACAATTAATTGTATTTCATTGCAGGTGAAAAGCTGTCCAAGTGTGAATCAGACTTGGTACTTGGACAGTGGTTGCTCCAAACATATGATTGGCACCAAGGACATCTTACACAAATACAAGTCCAAGAAGGGGCCAAAGGTTATCTTTGGGGATTCCAAATGTGGCCAGTCAGAATGTTTTGGAGAAGTGAAGATTGGAGCTGTTACTTTCAAGAACGTAACTTATGTCAGAGGACTCAAGCATAATCTCATCTCCATAAGTCAGTTATGTGATGAAGGTTATCAGGTACACTTTAACTCATCTTCTTGCATTATTTCTAATAAAGAAATAACTATTTTAATTGGGAATAGATAAGGTAACATATACTTAGTTATTTTTTCTTTCTGCCACTTCTGATATCTGCTTACTTAATATAACTAGTAATCAGAATGATTTATGACATAAAAGGCTAGGTCATGTAAACTTGAAAAACATTGCTAGGATATCAAAAGACAACTTTTTTGGGTTTACCTTCTGGTCCCTACAAGAAGGAAGGCCTTTGCAGGGCTTGTCAACTAGGAAAGCAAAATAAATCTAGTTTTAAATCTATTAACAAAAGTGATTCACCTAGGATTTTGTATTTGCTACATATGGATCTCTTTGGACCCATTACTGTACAAAGCCTAGGAGGGAAATCCTACATCTTAGTTATTGTGGATGACTTCTCCAGGTTCACTTGGGTATCCTTTCTAAGATCTAAGTCAGATACCTTTAAGGTTCTCATAGATTTTCTCAGGACCATACAGATTGAGTTCTCTACTCATATTGCATTAATCAGAAGTGATCATGGCATAGAGTTTGAGTCTCTTCTTATGCATGAGTTCTGTGAGAAGGAAGGTATCAGACATTGCTTCTCAGCTCCTAGAACTCCTCAACAAAATGGGGTAGATGAAAGGAAAAATAGGACACTTATTGAAGCTGCAGGTACATTGCTTGCATATGCTTACATGCCCCTAACCTTTTGGGCAGAGGCTGTGAGCACAACAAATTATGTCCTGAACAGGAGTTTAATTCATAAACTAAAGAATAGGACTCCCTATGAATTACTTAAAGGGAAGAAACCTAAAATCAATTATTTTAAAGTATTTGGATGTATATGTTATATTCAAAACAACAACAAAAGATATATTAGAAAGTTTGAGGCCAAGACTGAAGAGGGAATCTTTCAAGGATATTCTCAAGTAAGCAAAGCCTATAGGATTTATAATAAATCATCACTTAAAATTGAAGAATCAATCCATGTTTTCCTTTTATGAAGCTAACATGTCTTGCAAGGAGAAAGAGATTTCTACCAAAAGTAACTTGCAGGTACCTCACTTGTGTGAGAATTTGGATGGACTAAATCTTACCCAAGAGGTTCCAACACATCCTCCTCCACAAGTCAATGAAGATAGTGAATATGAAGGCACTGAAGGGATTGATATTCCCCCAACAGCAAATATAATTCCACAAGAGGAATTAGTTCCTAATGTTGTTGCAGAACCAACTCCACCCACTAATCTTGTCACACTAAGGGATCACCCCAGATCTCAAGTGATTGGAAACATATCAGCAGGTGTACAGACAAGGAATCAACTCAATCAAGATTTAATGCATGCCTATTTTCTCTCTTAGGTTGAACCTCTATCCATTCATTATGCTGAGCAAGATCCCCATTGGATCATTACAATGCAGGAGGAATTAAATCAATTTGAGAGATGTAAAGTTTGGGATTTGGTTCCAAGACCCCAAAACTATCCAGTCATTGGAACCAAATGGGTTTTCAGAAATAAGCTGGATGCCCAAGGAGTAATTGTGAGAAACAAGGCTAGGCTTGTTGCTCAAGGATACATGCAAGAGGAAGGAATAGATTATGACCAAACCTTTGCACCTGTGGCAAGGTTAGAGGCAATCAAAATATTCCTAGCCTATGCAGCCTACAAGAGATTCAAGGTGTATCAGATGGATATGAATAGTGCATTCCTGAATGGAGTACTTAAAGAATAGGTTTATGTTGAACAACCTCCAGGTTTTGTCTCTCCAACTCACCCTTATCATGTTTCAAATTGCATAAAGCTCTTTACGGTCTTAAGCAAGCTCCAAGAGCTTGGTATGAGACCCTAGCTAGCTTTTTGATAGAGCATAAATTCATTAGAGGCATCGTAGATAGAACACTTTTCACTAGACAGCATAAGGATCAAATAGTGTTAGTGCAAATATATGTGGATGACATCATATTTGGGTCTACTGATTCCAAATTATGCAAGAGGTTCTCTGACCTCATGCATTTAAAATTTGAAATAAGTAGCATGGGTGAGCTTTCCTACTTCCTTGGTCTCCAAGTGAAGCAGTTGTCTGATGACATCTTCATCTCTCAAGATAAGTATGCTAAAGAGCTTATAAAGAAGTTTGGGATGGCTGATGTTTCAGCAAAGAAAACACCAATGACTACTAATGCTGTGATTGACTCTGATGCACATGGGAAACCTGTGGATCAGAAATTATATAGGGGCATTGTTGGGTCCCTACTATATCTAACAGCAAGCAGACCTGATATCATGTTTATCATATGCCTTTGGGCTAGGTTCCAAGTGAACCCTAAAGAATCTCATCTAATTTTCTTAAAAAGAATTTTGAGATATATAAAGGGTTGTCCTAGTCTAGGCCTATGGTATCCTGCTGAGACAGAATTTGATTTAACTGGATTTTCAGATGCTGACTTTGCTGGATGCAGGGTTAATAGAAAAAGCACCTTAGGGACTTGTCAGTTCCTTGGTATTAGGTTGGTATCTTGGTTTTGCAAGAAACAGTCTTCTGTATCTACCTCAACTGCTGAAGCAGAATATATTGCAGCAAGCTGTTGTTGTTCTCAGATGCTGTGGATCCAAAACCAACTCCTAGACTATGGTCTCAACTTAAATAATTCAACTCTCTTTTATGATAACACAAGTGCTATAAAAATAACACAAAATCCAGTCCATCACAGTAGGACTAAGCATATAGACATTAGGCATCACTTCATTAGAGAGTGTGTAGACAAAAACCAAATTAATCTTGTCTATATCTACACTGATTTATAAAGAGCTGATATATTCACCAAACCTCTGGATGAGTGAAATCACTTATTCTTTATAAATCAGCTTGGAATGATCAATGAAGAAGACTTAGTTTAGTTTCTGTCTGCACTCGACTAATTATCCAGAGTTCGTCGAATGGAGCTCGACGAACTAGGGAAAGTTCGGGAGATATTCGTCGAACGAAGGTCGATGAACTCTATGTGAGTGAAGTTGTTTTTCGTCGAACGGAGATCGACGAGTCCACTTCAGAAAACTTTCGTCGAACGGAGCTCGACGAAATGTCTTCAACTCTTCCAGCTGAGCTCGACGAATTATTTCACTATCAATTATTTCGTCGAACTCAGGTCGAAGAACTTATTATTTTTTGTGGAACGGAGTTTGTCGATTCATATTCCAGAAAATCTTATAACTAGGTTTTCTTCGACCTCCGTCCTGCGCTTTCTATTCCCTTGCACTTGATCGTTGTTTCTCTCTTTTGCAGGTGATTTCATGGTGATTCAAGCAGGAGCCCTAGCCGCTATGAAGTTTGACACAGGATTTGATGTCGACTTCGAATCATTTCAACACTCTGATCCAATTTTTCTGAACATTCCGACTCTACTGGAAGAACAGAATTTGAAAAACCAGATGACAACAAGAATAAAGCTGGCTGTAACAGAAATTAGAGAATGGGTCTATACTTCATCAACATCAGAGGAAAACACCATGACAGGAACAATCGCGGGTAATGTCGTTTCTTTAACTCCCGTAGTTTTGACTGAAATTTTTTGATTTGATAAATGGAGAAGAAGAAATGGATATAGATATTGTAGAATATGATATGATGGTAAGTCTGATGGGTTATACTAGAGATAACCCAAATAAGTTGTTGAAGAAGCACTTACCTGCAGAATTTACGTTTCTGGCAGATATAGTGGGAAAAGTCTTGCTGGGCAAGCACACTGCCCATGACTACATCACCAGACATCAATTCTTAGTCATGTGTGTAGTGGTCAATAAGAAGAAAGTGGATTGGGCCCAGATCCACTTTCATCTGATAAGGAAAAAGAATAATAAGAAAGAAGTTTTCTTTGGAAGGATCCCGGGGATCTTCCTGAAGGAGAAGGCTGCTGAATCCCTAGTCTCACAAACCATATTCATAAATGCCAGCAAAAGGCTCACCTGTGCCTTGTTTGGCAGGTGGGAGAGGACCATAACTAAGCCATCCAAGGCTTCAAACTCTTCCACCCTAGCTTCTGAAAGCATAAGGGCTGTTAGGGCCACTTCACACCCTGCTGAAGAGATCATCCCCACATAAATAACCCAAGAATTTATAGTGGTTCTCCTAAACTTAGGTACATCCACTCTTCTACCACCCTGGTAGGAATCCACTCAAATTTTTGATCAGGTGCCTGACACCAATGAGCTTTTGATCAGGTGCTCAAAAACCAAATATCAAGTCTTTTGGTCAGGTGACTTGCAACCAAGAATAACTTTTGAAGGGAGTTATAACCCTTTATACAGTGAGGGGGGGGGGGGGTTTGAGAGATGATTGTGTCTTCTCTTTCTCAATAAATAGCTAAGAAGACTTAGTGGATGTGATGTTAGCAAATAGCTCCCCCTGATATGTAGAATGATTCAGGAAAACCTGGAGCATTGCTTCAGGGTGATAGGCCTTCAATCTTTAAGCCTTGACTAGAAAAGATCTTCAGGAACTTCTTGACAGATGGAATTGATGTTGTCCTTTGAAGTATCCTGAAGAGTTGAAAACTGAAGACTCTTGATTTTTGATTGATTGTTCTTCTTCTTCAGATAGCAGATGTTCTTCTGGTCCAGGGCTTCTTCTCTATATGAGAGTTCTGTTTTGAGAGAGCAGCAGATAATTCCTTGTTACAGACTAATTGTATTCCTGACTGTCTGTGTCTCATACTGCAGGAAAAGAGAGAAAATCTCTTTTATATTCCTGTCAAAAATTGTCTTTTGAAATTTGAAATCCTCTGCAATCAATGCTGACTGCCTTGAGAATAAACTGCATTGAATTATTTCCCCAACTGTCCCATGAAAAAATGTCAATCAATAATCCTTGAGAAGACCATAAGCAATGCTCCTTTTAACGGTTATATTCAGAATATTTGAGCATTAATTACACAGGAATTATTGCAGTAAGAGGGGGACAGATGGAATGAAATAACTAAGTCTGGGTTCGTCGAACAGATAACAGAAATCGTCGAGCTGAGTTCACAGTTCGTCGAGCTGAGTTGTTGTGTAGCTAGGATCAGGGCTGAGCTTGCTATACGCTTCGAGATGAAAGACTTGGTAGAGCTTCATCACTTTCACGGTCTTGAAGTGGAGAGGAAGGAGTGTGGGATTCACGTTTGCCATAAGGCATATGCAGATCGCATTGTAAGCCGATTTGGCATGGGCGAAGGGAAGAATTGCTCTACTCCACTGGAATATGGGCTGACGCTTCGACGAGATGAAGGAAGGATTCTTCCCGATCCCTTGGTGTTTATTGCTCTTGTAGGGAGCTTGATCTACCTGACGATTACAAGGCCAGACATTGCTTATGCTATTGGCCGAGTAAGTCGGTTTATGGATGAACCATGGAAGTCTCATCTGGTGGCGGCAAAGAACATTTTGAAGTATGTCAATACAACTTTTGATATGGGACTCCGCTAGAGTAGAGATGTGGACTTTACTTTGCTTGGATACACGGATGCTGACTATGGTGGTGACTCGGATGATCGAAGATCAAATTCGGGTTATGTTTTCACTTGTGGTTCAGCTTGTATTTCGTGGTGTAGCAAGAAGCAGGATTCTGTGTCCGTGTCTAGTACAAAAGCTGAGTATAAGGCTTCGGCCTTGGCTGCTCGAGAAGCAATCTAGTTACGGAGGCATGTAGAGGATGTTCATGAAGAAGTACAAGGGACTACTTTACTCCGAGTTGACAATGAGAGTGCTCTCAAATTGGTAAACAATCCAGTGTATCACGCAAGGACCAAGCATATTGAGATCGAGCACCACTTCATAAGGGAGAAGGTGTTGGAGGGATCTCTTCTGGTCGGGCATGTTCGGAGTGAAGATAATCTTGCTGACATCTTCACGAAGCCGTTGTCAAAGGGGCCTTTTCAGCGGTTACACAGCTTGCTGGGCTTGATCACCACTTCTCACATCAAGGGGGTGTGTTGAAATTTGTGAATTGGAGGTGGGTGATGGGCAGGCCAGGCGGACTGTGCAGCCTGAGCGTCCTAAGTCCGCAGCCTGGGTGGACTGCGGGTTGCATCCTGGGTGTTGGCTGTCTTGTTGGCTTGGTTGTTGAGGAGCAGCCGCTGCGGCCTGGTATGCGGCTTGATCGGTCTGTTGTGCGGCTTGGGTGGCATATGGCCAAGGATGTCTGGCCTGGCGAAACGAACTGAGCGGACTGCGGTTTGTGGGCTGTAGGTAGTGCTCCGTTCAGCGGCCCTGTGTGTTGCAAGATTGTGTTAACTGGCAGTTTGGGTGCCTTATTCGCGAGAGGCTTGCGGACTGGCGTATCCGCGGTGTCCGCTGTGGCGGACTGGCCTTAGAGTTTGGTTGTGGCCCTTGCCGAGCTCTGGTGATACATCAGGTGTTAGCTGCTGTGGAGGACTGCGCGGACTGGTGTCGGTGTCCGGCAGTTGGCCGTTTGTTTGGGCAGCTGTGCGAGTAGTATTGGCGATCTGCTAACCTTGGTGAAATTGGCGAGTTGCTTACCTTGGTGGATTTGGCAAGTTGCTTACCTTGGTGGATTTGGCGAGCTGCTTACCTTGGTGGTATTGGCGAGCTGCTTCGGGTATTATCGGACTAGGCCTTGTCCGCCGAGCTCGCGCTAGGCCTTTGGTGATTTACTGGACTTGGTCACATTCTGTGACAAGTACAGTGTGTCTGCAGTATCCGCCAAGTCCGCTGTTGACCGGGCGGACTGCCTTTGTTCATGGACTTGTGGTGGATGGAGGCTGTGGTCTTATAGTGTGCAGACTGTCACTGAAGGAGTTGTGGCTATACACATGATGATGTGTGCGGACTGTGCGGACTGTACCTTATCTGCATAGTGTGAGCAGTCTGGTTCAAGGCCGCCTGGTAGTGAACATCGGTGCCTTACTTCTGGCGGTTTTCTTGGAATCCGGCCAAGTCTTTGCGGACTCAGCGGATGGATGTTTTGCTAGTGCGCGGGATGGGGTAGTGATTCTATGCACTAGGGTGGTGATCACACTCCTCACCTCACCTATAAATAGAACCCCACGACATGTCTACAATAATAGAGGGAACAGTAAGATGGGCTTGGGCAAGTGCTGCGGTCTGTGGTTTTCTGTCCGCGCGGGTTGAGTAGTGCTGACGGTTTGCTGTGTGCAGGTCGCGCGGCGAGCTTCAAGGAGACAGGAGTTGGGCATTGAAGTGTGCAGTCTCTACGGTCTCAGCTGGTCGCTTCTGCGGCTTGTCATTGTTCTACTTCAGCTTGTTCAAGTTCCAATAACCTGTCCGCCGGTCTCAGGTGGGTAGGTGGTATGTTCCTCAGTTCTTCAGCAGGCAGCGAATAATGGTGTGTCTGCTTGACCTCGCGGTCTCGGCGGACTCCGTGTGCTATTCAGCTTGTTGCAGTTGCAGCTCGGGCGGCTTCGGATAGCTTGGCAGACTAGGCGGTCTCGGCGATCTCCAGTGCTGTCTGATGAGTCCAATTATTACACTGATTTTTGAACTCATCTGGGCCAGTTTTATCGTCTTAGCACTGCACTTGAGAGTTATAATTGCTTATATTTGCTTACTTGCCTATTTCATGATTAAGTGCACTTTAGGCCAGTTTTCTGTGTGCTTTAGATATTTCTGCATTTCATTTTGTTTTACTTGTTCTTTCGCCATGTCTTGAGAATGTGGTGTGCACGTTTGGTGGCCTATCTGCCTCTTTTGCTGGTGCATGGGTCGTCTGCGTGCTCCGGAACCGCTAGGGAGACCCCGACGATACAGGAACACTACGCATGATCACTGGACTCACTGCACACGACCACTGGTCGTGCGCCACTGATCGTGCACATTACATTCTCCTTTTCCCCAGTTCTATCGTTGCCAATCACACGATCAGTGGATTCATTGCGCACGACCGGTGGTCGTGCGCCACTGATCGTGCGCATATCTGCTGATGTTTCTGTCCAAGTTGCAGGTTTAATTGGAAATTGCGCACGATCATCGACCGACAGTGCACACTCATCTGGGCCAGTTTTATTGCCTTAGCACTACACTTGAGAGTTATAACTGCTTATATTTACTTACTTGCCTATTTCATGATTAAGTGCACTTTAGGCCATTTTCTGTGCTTTAGATATTTCTGCATTTTCGCTTATTTTACTTGTTCTTTCGCCGTGTCTTGAGAATATGGTGTGCACTTTTGGTGGCTTATCTGCCTCTTTTGCTGGTGTATGGGTTGTGTGCGTGCTCCGGAACTGCTTGGGAGACCCCGACGATACAGGAACACTGCGCACGATCATTGGACTCACTGCGCACGACCATTGGTCGTGCGACACTGATCGTGCGCATTACATTCTCATTTTCCCCAGTTATGTCATAGTCAATCGCACGATCAGTGGATTCAGTGCGCACGACCACCGGTCGTGCGCCACTGATCGTGCGCATATCTGCTGATGTTTCTGTCCAAGTTGTAGGTTTAATTGGAAATTGCACACGATCATCGACCGACAGTGCGCACGACCACTGGTCGTGCGCCACTGATCGTGCGCTATGCTTATTCTGCCTCCGTATTTAAGGGCATGTGTTGGAACACCGTATTACTGATTTGGGCAAGGATCACTATGTCTATTAGGAAACCTGTTTTGACCTCATTGTATAGATATAAAGGTCAATTAGAATTGAGTCTAAGGGTTAGTACTTAGGTTTGTAAGCTGCCCTCAAGACCAGAGATTTTTGTTTTGGAGTCTAAGTCAATTCGTCGAGCTCAGTACGACGAATCGTCGAACTCCATTCGATGATAGTTGAGCTCACTTCGACGAATCGTCGAACTCCATTCGATGATCTCTGAGCTCAACGTCAACGAGTCGTCGAACTCCATTCGACGATCTTCGAGCTCAGATCGACGATCTTGACTCCAGTTAGATTCTCTATCTCTGATCTCAGTTCGACGATAGTTGTGCTCAGATCGACGATCTCTGTTTCTGTCTAAGTCCAGTCTCTGAGCTCAGTTCAACGATAGTGGAGCTCTGTTCGACGTTTTTCTAAAGAGTTCAACGTTTTAAAAGATTCAAATCCAGACAGTTGTGGAATTATTGTGAGCATTTAATTCAGAGATCTTATAGCCATTTTTAATTAATCTGGAGCAAGTTTCAGGGAATTTTCAAGGAATGTTTTAATGGACTTTCCTCTAGAAGAGAAAATATAGTTAAGGAAGTAATTAATGACAGGCTAACGGCTCTATTGGACAGAGGATCATTTCTATTCAGATCAAGGAAATAAAAGTTTTGGTTTTTCATTCTCTACATAAGTGGCAGACACATATATTCTTCTGCAATAACAATTCTCTGCAACAACTCTTACAACATCAACAACAATTACACAAGAGAAAGAAAGAGAGTTGCAGACATTCTCAGTCTCAAGAAGTCATACAAGAACACCATCACAAAAGGAGATCAACATTCTAATTCTTTGAGATCCCTTTTGATTCAAGTGTTCAAAGGCCATCATCATTCAAGACTCCAGACACCTCACATTTCAGCTGTTGCTGAAATCATCTATTGCTGGAGATCAAATCATTTGAAGGTCTATCACCCTACTGCAAAGCTTCACTTCCTGAACAACTACAGATCTCAGGGGGAGCTTTGACAACATCCACTATCTTCTCTCTGACTGTTGACAGAGAAGATCATCTCATCCCTTTCTCTCTCTCTCTCTGCTGTAAAGGGTTTTTCAAACTCCCTTCAAAAGTTTGTGTTTGGTTTCTGAGACCTTATCAAAACTCAGTGGTGGCAAGACACCTGATCAAAAAATCTGGTTTGGTTTTTGAGCACCTTATCAAAAGCTCATTGGTTCCCAGGACACCTGATCAACTCATCCTGCAGTGGATTCCTACCTAGGGTGGTAGAAGAGTGGATGTACCCAGCTTGATTGGGGAACCACTATAGCTCCTTGTGTCATCTGGTTGCTTGTCTTTCTTTTTGTTTCTGGCCGTGGTTTGTGACTAGATTGCTCTGTGATTAGATAGTTACTGTGTTTAGATTTACTTTTTATTATTTGCTTCACTGTTCACTTAGGAATACAACAACAGTTATAAAAAGTTTTTAGCAAGCACCATACTCTATTCACCCCTCTCTAGAGTATATCAGATCTAACTTGCACTTTCAATTGGTATCAGAGGGAGGCTGGTTAAACTTACCACATCTCCCAGGTTGGTTACAATACCATACCTTAGTGGTTGCACAGGTCAACACCTGAACCCAAAGATCCTTATAGTTAGATCTGCTTGTTTTGATTTTGTTATTAGAATTATTTCTTCACAAATCATGGCCCAAAACAAAGATTATGCTAGCACCACACCTCCAGTGTGCAATCTGTCCAAGTTTGCACTTTGGAAGACAAGGATTAGACTGTACATGAACTCTATTGATGAGGACATTTTCAATTCTGTTTTGACAGTGTGTCCAAGACCTCCAGAGAACACAAGTACAAGTGTTGTTCCACCTCCATCAGGAACAGGTACAGAGATAAAGAAATGGAAAGTTGTAGATGCAAAAGCTATGAACATTCTAGCCCAGACCATGTCTGATGAGATATTCCAAAAGGTAGCTGAATGCAACTCAGCAAAGGACATCTGGGACAAGCTATCTGAAATAGTCTCAGGATCTGCTGATGAGAGAAAAGACAGAAGATCTCACCTCATAACCCAATATGAGAATTTCAAGAAAGGAGAAGCTGAGTCAGCGGCAGAAATGTATAATAGACTCAGCCTGATAGTCAATGAACTGAATACTTTGGATAAAGAGATCTCATTGACTGAGCTAAATGATAAAATCCTAATGTGCTTCCCCATCACTTGGGACTCAAGGATCTGGCCAATCAAGGATGCCAGAAGTCTCAATGAGATCACAACAGAAGCTCTCTTGGTCAAGCTCAAGTCTTATGAGCTGCTCATCAAAAATACAGAAGAAGAGCAGAAGGCTGTCTCACCAGCCACAAGAAAGGAAAAGTCAATAGCTTTCAAAGCCACTGAAGATCAGCCTGAAGATAAAATCCCAGGCAATGAGGAATTGTTAAGTCTACTGGCCAAAATATTTTTCAAATCGGCCAGAAAGGACTTCAGGAAAAGATCATACAAAGAGCATGACAAGCCAAGGTATGATAAATCAAATAACCAAGAAATTATCTGTTTTGGTTGCAGGAAACTAGGCCACATTGTGCCTGACTGTCCAGAAAATAAACACAAGAACAGAAAGGACAAGAAAGAAAGAAGAAAAGATAAGGACTTCAAGAAGAATAGCAATGGCAAACCCTCTTCCAGCAAGAACAAACACACAAAGAAGGGATTTGTTGCTGAAACATGGAGTGAGACAGATGAAGAATCAGAAACTTCTTCCAGCTCAAGTGATGATGAAGATGATACTGAAGAGAAGGAATTCTACATGATGGCTATCAATGCCTCACAACACAATTCTGATGCAGAAGAGTCTGAATCTGAATCAGAGACTCAACCTGAAGAAGATCAGGTAATCGACTCATTTGATTTTAATTCTGAGGACTTTAAGTATGAGTTTAAAGCACTATGTTTAGACTTATTAAAATCTGAGAAGGAAATCATTTCTCTCAGAAATCAATTATCTGAACACAGTACCTTAAAATCAGATAACCTCAAACTCTCTGAGGAGTTGGAGTGTTGTAGGGAACAGATAGCTTCACTGAAAAGTGAGCTATCAGAGGCCAAAAGCTTGAAGAATCCCTTAATGGGAGAAGTATCAATCTAATGGACGTCACAAGCACAGTGAACTCTAGATTCAATAGTACACTGGGATTGGGTGCTTCATCTAGCCAACCTATAATACTAACAACCCCAATTAAATTTATCTCTGATAAAGGCAAGGGAGTTGTAGAGGTAGCTAGGAAAAATTTTGACTTACCTAAGAAGACCAAGGTTCAACAGAAATCGTCGAACGGAACTAGACGATCGTCGAATGCAGTTCAACGATCTCAGGAAAAATTGTCGAACTCAGGTCGACGATCTCTAAACCCTGAACTCTGCCACAGTCGATCATCGAACGGAGCCTGACGATCTGACCCAAGATCGTCGAACTCAGCTCAGCGATCGTCGAGCAGAGATCAGAGTTTTGAAAACTTCTTCAAGGGTAAATCAAATTCCAAACCTAGGGGTCCTTCATCCAGATTTAACCCTTATACTGAATGGATAATACCTCCAAGGAGATATCATCCTGAAGGTTATAAGAGTCAACCAGGGATGTCATTTATTTCTAAATTTAAAGGTTATCAACCTAGGCCCAAGGTAAACTGGGTCAAAAACAAGTAAATTGTTTTATGTGCAGGTGAAGACCTATCCAACATCAAACCAGCAATGGTATTTGGATAGTGGGTGCTCCAAGCACATGACAACAAACAAGGACAACTTCACACCCTTCAAAGCAAGCTTGGACCCAAAGTCATATTTGGTGATTCAAACTTTGGACTAACAAAAGGATATGGTGCATTCCAGATTGGCACAATCACATTCAAGAAAGTAGCCTATGTGGAAGGACTGAAACATAACTTAATCAGCATCAGTCAGCTATGTGATGAAGGCTACCAAGTGACTTTCAGCAAATCCTTATGCAAGATCAAATCAGAGGACAACACAACTGTGTTGACAGGTAAAAGGAAAGGTAACATCTATTTAGTAGACTTCCTTTCAACTGAAGTAGATATTTGCTTGTTTAATTCTATTTGCAGACCTAATGAGTTATGGCATAAGAGACTAGGGCATATAAACCTTAGAACCATTGCTAGACTATCCAAGGATAACCTTGTTAGAGGACTACCTTCTGGCCCCTACAAGAAGGAAGGACTCTGAGTCAAGCAAACCAAAAATAGTTTCAAGTCACTTAATAAGAGTAATTCACCTAGGATTTTGTATCTGTTACACATGGATCTTTTTGGACCCATTATAGTACAAAGCTTAGGAGGGAAATCTTACACTTTAGTGTTTGTAGATGACTTCTCTAGATTCACATGGGTGTTCTTTCTGAGGAAGAAGTCTGATAACTTTAAGTGTTTGACAGAGTTTCTCAAATGCATACAGACTGAGTTCAATACTCACATTGCCCTGATCAGAAGTGATCATGGGATAGAGTTTGATTCTCTTCTTATGCAAGAGTTCTGTCAGAGTGAAGGGATCAAGCACACTTTCTCAGCTCCTATAACTCCTCAACAAAATGGGGTAGCTGAAAGGAAAAATAGAACCCTTATTGAATCTGCCACTACATTGTTGTCAGATGCTCACCTCCCTCTATCTTTTTGGGCAGAGGTAGTGAACACCTCCAAATATGTGCTAAATAGAAGTTTAATATATAAACTGAAGGGCAAGACTCCCTATGAATTACTCAAAGGGAAGGAACCTAAATTAGATTATCTTATAATTTTTTGTTGTATTTGTTATATTCACAATAATGACAAGAAATACTTAGCAAAATTTCAAGCTAAAGCTGATGAAGGAGTGTTTTTGGGATACTCCATGATCATTAAGGATTATAGGGTATATAACAAATCAACTCTCAAAATTGAAGAATATGTTCATATATCTTTTGATGAATCTAACATGTCTTTCAAGGAGAAGAATACTTCTACCATAGAACCTTTGCAGGTACACTCTCTTGCTGAAGACTTGGACAGGTTACAAATCATTCAAAAAGAGGAAAGCAGTGAAGATGAAGAAGACATTCAACATCTTGAAGAGAAACTTCCTGAAGAGCCAGTTGTTGTACCATAAGAGGAAACAACAACACAGGTTGGTGAACAATCAACACCCCCTGTTGATTTAGTAACATCAAGAGACCATCCAATCTCCCAAGTGATTGGAGACATCTCAGCTGGTGTGCAAACCAGAAATCAGGTCAACCAAAACCTGATGCACACTTGCTTCCTTTCTCAAATTGAACCTCAATCCATTCAAGATGCAGAGCAAGATCCACACTGGATCATTGCAATACAAGAAGAGTTGCATCAATTTGAAAGGAACAAAGTTTGGGAACTAGTACCAAGGCCTAAGGATTACTCCATTGTTGGAACAAAGTGGGTGTTCAAAAACAAATTAGATGATCAAGGAGTCGTTGTAAGGAACAAGGCAAGGCTAGTTGCTCAAGGGTACTCTCAAGAAGAAGGGATAGATTATGACCAGACTTTTGCACCAGTTGCAAGGTTAGAGGCCATAAGAATCTTCTTAGCATATGCAGCACACAAATGATTCAAAGTATACCAGATGGATGTAAAGAGTGCTTTTCTCAATGGAGATATCAAATAATAAGTCTATGTTAGATAACCTCCAGGTTTTATCTCTTCAACTCATCCTGATCATGTTTTCAAATTGCATAAAGCATTATATGGTCTAAAGCAAGCTCCTACAACATGGTATGAGACCTTAGCATGCTTTCTTCTGAAAAATGAATTTATAAGGGGTAGAGTAGACCAAACTCTTTTTATTAGAACCCATAAGTCCCATACCCTACTAGTACAAATCTATGTAGATGATATTATCTTTGGTTCTACTGATTCAAATTTGTGCAGAAGGTTCTCCAACCTAATGCATTCTAAATTTGAAATGAGTAGCATGGGTGAGCTATCCTTCTTTCTAGGATTGCAAGTCAAACAACATGCTGAAGGCATATTCATTTCTCAAACCAAGTATGCAAAAGAATTGGTTAAGAAATTTGGTATGTCTGAGGCATCATGTATGAAAACACCTATGCCTACTAATGCTATATTAGATGCTGATGAACATGGGAAACCTGTTGATCAGACAACATATAGAGCAATGATTGGCTCTTTATTGTACCTTACAGCTAGTAGACCTGACATAATATTTGCTACATGCATATGTGCTAGATTCCAAGTGAGCCCTAGAGAGTCACACCTAACCTTAGTAAAAAGGATTCTCGGGTATGTAAAAAGTTGTCCAAATCTAGGTCTCTGGTATCCAAAAGATTCAGCATTTGACTTAACTGAATTTTTTGATGCTGATTATGCTGGATGCAGAATAGACAGGAAAAGCACCAGTGGAACTTGTCAGTTTCTTGGTGACAGAATTGTCTCCTGGTTTTGCAAGAAACAAACAACTGTGTCAACTTCAACTGCTGAAGCTGAATACATGGCTGCAGGTAGTTGTTGTTAACAAATATTGTGGATTCAAAACCAACCACTAGACTATGGCTACAACTTAGAGAAGTCAAAAATATTTTGTGATAATACCAGTGCTATTTCCATATCACAAAATCCAGTCCTCCATAGTAGGACAAAACACATAGAAATTAGGCATCACTTTCTAACGGATAATGTTGAGAAAAATAAAATTGAACTTCAATATATCCCAACTGATTTGAAAAGGGGAGATATTTTCACCAAACCCTTGGATGAAAAGAAACACACCTACTTCCTGAATCAGTTAGGAATTTTAGATGGAGGAAGTCTAAAATAATATGCAAGATTTTACAACTCTAAAAATTGACCAAGACTAGGCAAACATTTTAATTTTTCTAGTGTATAGAGTGTTTCTGGTCTCTGAACTCTGCTCGACGATTTTCTCCCAGATCGTCGAACGGAGATCGACGCTTTCCGAAATCGTCGACCAGAGTTCAGCGCTTCTCAGGTAGTGCTAAACTATCTTTTTAGGTCAGCGATCGTCGAACGAAGCTCGACAATTTTGTTTTCTGAACTATCGTCGAACGGAGCTCGACGCTCTCCAATATCGTCGAACGGAGATCGACGATGTTGATGACCTTTCAGTTTCCTTTAGAAGGCCCGATCGTCGAACTGAGTTCAACGATCTTTCCTTTTCTGCGTCGAACCCTAATATAAAATTCATTTTTCGGCCGTCGTTCTCCTTTTGCGCTTTCATTCTCTCTGCAAATTTTCTCTTTCCCTCCAAACTTCTCTACACTTGGTCGTTTGGTTGTTCGTTTTTGCAGGAATCAATGGCCGTCTCAGTTGCAATCCTGTCCGCGATGAAAATTGATGCACGTTTTGACATAGACATGGACTCATTCAACAATAGTGATCAAATCTTCCAGGACATTCTGAACCTTTTCAAAGAACAACAACTAGTTACAATAATGACTACCAGGATAAAATTAGCTGCAGATGAGATTAAGGAATGAGTATATACTGCCCATAATCAGGATCAGAATACAGTGGTTGGCACAATCTCAGGAACACAGGTATCCCTAACACCGGCTGCTTTGATAGAGATTTTTCAATTAAAATATAGAGAAGAGTCTGTTGAACTTTCTGGAGAGGAATTTTCTGCTATGCTTGAAAGGATGGGTCACTCTGAAGCAAACCCTAGCAAGTTGCTGAAGAAAAATCTATCTGTGGAGTACAGATTTTTAGCTGATGTGGTTGGAAAGGTGCTGTTGGCCAAACACTCAGCCCATGATACCATCTCCAGGTATCAGCTCTGCTTGATGGGTTCTCTTGTGGATAAGAAACAATTGAACTGGTGAGAAGTCTTCTTTGATTTGATTAAGAAGAAAATTAACAAAAATTTTGTTAATTTTGGGAGAATATTAGGACTGTTTCTTCAGAACAGATGCCCTGCTCTTCTAGTTTCAAATGGGATGCACATCAATGCCTCCAAGAGGCTCTCCTATGCCCTGTTTGTAAAATAGGACAGGCAAATAGTGAAGCCCAGCAGGCCCTCGGTATCTAGTACTTCAGGCACAAGGACTGTTGTAGTCACTTCCCCTCAAGTTTCTGCCCCTGCAGAAGACTTGCCTGCTTCTTCTTCTCCTCCTCCACCTCTTGTTGCATCTACAACATCCACCATCATAATTTCCACCCAATCTCCAACATCATTTCCTTCTCCAACTCCACAACTCTCAGATGAAATCTTCCATCCTCTACATAAATATCCTCACCAAGATATTGATTTATCCTCTCACATTCCCTCTATCAACCTTATAGATGATTCCTTCATGGATGACTCTCCTTCATCCCCTGCTGAGCCACCATCTTCATCCACCTCATATCAACACCTACTTCAGGATATCATAGCACAACCATCCTTCACACCCTCTATTTCCATTCCATTATTTTCCATTTCCACAATTCCCATCTCTCAACCCTCATTTCCACCATCCACAAGTTCTCCACCAACATCTCCTGTTGCTCCATCTTCAATTCCTACCTCTGCTCAAGCCCCTCTTGAGCATGTAGATCTTCCAGCCCTTACAGACAGATTATATGAGCTGATAGCTCCAAGGCTATCACTCTTGATGGAGACCTCTTTGGCTCCCCTGATAAAAACAATTCAAGAACTGTCTGTCAGACTCTCCTCTCTCCTTCCTCCTCAGGCAATCCCTTCATCTTGGTGCCTTGATCCAGTCCTGACTGAAACTAGGCAGGGGGAGATGCCTCATGAAGCTAATAAATTGCCTTCTGCTGCTCCTCCTGCTGCTATATCTTCAGTCCAAGCCTCAACATATCCAGTTGCAGTTATCACAGTGGACCTCAGGTCACTGTTATCAGATTTTGATTCTATTTATTTCAGCTGTCTTCCAGAGCACACTGTAGTCCAGCAATCTGAGGATCTGTCTAAGG
Source organism: Platanthera guangdongensis (assembly GCA_039583875.1). Taxonomy (NCBI): domain Eukaryota; kingdom Viridiplantae; phylum Streptophyta; class Magnoliopsida; order Asparagales; family Orchidaceae; genus Platanthera; species Platanthera guangdongensis. Next base: position 103,234,802 of record CM077154.1, on the reverse strand, counting down.
CCATTGTGCCCATCTCCAGCTGTGATACCAGCTTAATAAGCTCCTATATAAATTCCATATATACTGCTGAGCCTTCTGTTTCTGTTGATCTTACTGCTGCTGCTCCTACTGATAATGTTGTTGTTTCTGATAGTTCTGATGTTGTTGATGTTTTAGTATCTGAGGACATGCCTATGATAGAGGCACTTATTCTTGAGCCTGTTGTTACTGCTGTTGTACCTTCTATTTCTGAAAGTATTGTATCTAAATCTGCTGTTATAACTTCTTCTGCCAGTATTGCTTCTACTTCTCCTCCTACTGTTACTGCTGTTACTATTGCTATTTCTGATGTTTCTCCTGCTCAATCTCAATAACAAAAAGAATACCTCAACAGGATTGATGCATTATATGATGATCAAAGCTCAGAAAGTGATCAGTATAGGACTGACTCAGATGACTCCTCTGCTACAATTGCAAGGAAAAGGAAGGCCAGAAGCAAGGCTATGAAAAGGGTTCCTCCAGCAAAAGTGAAAGACACAAATGATATTCCTTATTACATTCTGCATAACTGTCCTCTCACAGAACATTGGATGCAATACTCCAAAAATCAACTAAAAGCTATGAAGACAAAGAGAAAGTATGATAAAGGATCATCCCAGTTCAATCATCCTCCTCCTCCTCCTCCTCCTTCACCAGGTGCAGCTGCATGTGGAAGCTCTGCATCTCAACCTTCTGCCAGAAGTCAAAGCTCTTATCAACCTCAAGGAAGATCCCAATTCAGAGGAAGCCAATCTAGAGGCTATCAGTAAAGGAGAGGAAATTATAGAGGAAACCAAAGAGAATTTCAAGTTTATTCCAAAGGACATTCCAGGCAACATCCATATTCAAGGGAAGGACAAGCTTCCACTGATACTACTTCAGGTCCCTTTCCTTAGAAGCTTAAAGAACTAGCCTCCTCTAGAGCTCCTCCAGACAATCCATCCAAAAGATATGAGCCTCCAGTTCCTTTTGAGGATCCAGAAAACAATCCAACTTCATGGTCAGCTAGGATGAAAGAAATGGCTGCTTTGGATCAGATTAAGAAATACAGAGAACAAGGAAGGGATACATCCAATATAACCACCTTATCAGATCAAAGGAAAAAGGAACTTGAAAGATATTCATCCAGCAAGTTTTTTGATTCAGAAAGCTACATGAAGCTGCACCCTGAAGCTGTAGCGCCCAGGTCAAAGCATCAAACCTCTTTAGGTGCAGCTGATGATAGAAGATCTAAAAAGGAAGCTCTCAATCCAAACAGATAAATAGTCCTTATAAAAGGCAAATAAAAAGAGTAATTCTGTAAGGTGACAATATATTCTATTTTCTGAACTATCTGAGATAATGTCTGTGATTTTGCAATATTTTGTTTGTTCCATTTCTGCTTTATATGTTTTTTTTCAATATCTGTAAATAGTAATCCTAACCCAAATAGGGGGAGATTGTTGGAACACCCTATTACTGATTTGGGCAAGGATCACTATGTCTATTAGGAAACCTGTTTTGACCTCATTGTATAGATATAAAGGTCAATTAGAATTGAGTCTAAGGGTTAGTACTTAGGTTTGTAAGCTGCCCTCAAGACCAGAGATTTTTGTTTTGGAGTCTAAGTCCTTTCGTCGAGCTCAGTACGACGAATCGTCGAACTCCATTCGACGATCGTTGAGCTCACTTTGACGAATCGTCGAACTCCATTCGACGATCTCTGAGCTCAACTTCAACGAGTCATCGAACTCCATTCGACGATCTTCGAGCTCAGATCGACGATCTTGACTCCATTTAGATTCTCTATCTTTGAGCTCACTTTGACGATAGTTGAGCTCAGATCGACGATCTCTATTTCTGTCTAAGTCCAGTCTCTGAGCTCAGTTCAACGATAGTGGAGCTCAGTTCGACGTTTTTCTGAAGAGTTCAACGTTTTAAAAGATTCAAATCCAAACAGTTGTGGAATTATTGTCAGCATTTAATTCAGAGATCTTGTAGCTGTTTTTAATTAATCTGGAGCAAGTTTCAAGGAATTTTCAAGGAATGTTTTAATGGACTTTCCTCTAGAAGACAAAATACAGTTAAGGAAGTAATTAATGACAGGCTAACGGCTCTATTGGATAGAGGATCATTTCTATTCAGATCAAGGAAATAAAAGTTTCAGTTTTTCATTCTCTACACAAGTGACAGACACATATATTCTTCTGCAACAACAATTCTCTACAACAACTCTTACAACATCAACAACAATTACACCATAGAAAGAAAGAGAGTTGCAGACATTCTCAGTCTCAAGAAGTCATACAAGAACACCATCACAAAAGGAGATCAACATTCTAATTCTTTGAGATCCCTCTTGATTCAATTGTTTAAAGGCCATCATCATTCAAGACTCCAGACACCTCACATTTCAGCTGTTGCTGAAATCATCTATTGCTGGAGATCAAATTATTTGAAGGCCTATCACCCTACTGCAAAGCTTCACTTCCTGAACAACTACAGATCTCAGGGGGAGCTTTGACAACATCCACTATCTTCTCTCTGACTGTTGACAGAGAAGATCATCTCATCCCTTTCTCTCTCTCTACTGTAAAGGGTTTTTCAAACTCCATTCAAAAGTTTGTGTTTGGTTTCTGAGACCTTATCAAAACTCAGTGGTGGCAAGACACCTGATCAAAAAATCTGGTTTGGTTTTTGAGCACCTTATCAAAAGCTCATTGGTGCCCAAGACACCTGATCAACTCATCCTGCAGTGGATTCCTACCTAGGGTAGTAGAAGAGTGGATGTACCCAGGTTGATTGGGGAACCACTATAGCTCCTTGTATCATCTGGTTGCTTGTCTTTCTTTTTGTTTCTAGCTGTGGTTTGTGACTAGATTGCTCTGTGATTAGATAGCTGCTGTATTTAGATTTACATTTTATTATTTTCTTCCCTGTTCACTTAGGAATACAACAACAGTTGTAAAAAGTTTTTAGCAGGCATCATACTCTATTCACCCCCCTCTAGAGTATATCAGATCTAACTTGCACTTTCAGCCTGCTCCACAATTTAGGGTACGTGGGTCATTTCTGCGATCGGAGAGTGCATGGGAAGTGTCGTTTTACATCTCCAGCTGCTCCATCCACCTCCACCTTCATTGGGAGTCCGTAGCCGGTGATTCCGAAGCTTTCCAAACCCTCCGGGGAAGCTCCTGGCCATTGATGACCTCAACTCCAAGCTTTCCATCGGAGTTGCGAAGAAGATGACCTAAAGAACGGACTCAAAGGCCTTCGAGGTGACAACACATTGGTATCGGAAGCCTCCTCAGACTGAGCCCAGAAGAGGATTGACAACTCGCTATTCCGTCTACGACCTGTGGTGGACCTTCACCCTCTAGTGGTTTACTCCTCTTCCACTTCTTCCGTTGTATGGAATGAATTGATATTGTAATGAACTACATTTTCTACTCTATATCTAAGTTAATGTTGTAGTTTTCATTTTCTTTGAGTTGTGTGTTGTGAATGCGCCTCGCCCACTCCACATCCACTCCATACCCTTGTTTCACCCGATTGGACTCCGCACAAGAACACTTCCATCTAATAGATTTCCGTCCACTCGCCCAACCAAAGTTTGGCATCGCGGCCGATACACTCACCTCACCTTGCAAAGCGGTGCCTTCGACCCGTACAGCCTTAATTAGTTTATTAGATCAAAACCACAATCTCACAAGCCTTTTTTTACTCTTTTCTACGTATAACTCTCATAATGATATTTTCTGAACTGTTGCCGCTCTATGCTAATTGCATTTCTCAAGAGACCGAAACTCTGGGATTTATTCCCAAACTTTATTACTTGTGCGACCGGTGTGCTTGCTGATTTCCACGCATCAAGTTTTTTGCGCCGTTGCCGGGGAATGCAACTATAGAGTGACTCAGGATGACTGAAAATATTTTTATAAGAGTTAGTGTTTTTGATTGCTGTTTCCTTATGTAGTTTGACGCAGTGAATGCAGGGGCGAGCCAGAAGAGATCTTGTAACCTACGACCCAGAGATCGAACGTACTATCCTAGCGCGAAGATGCGCCACAGCCATCACTTTTGCCCCAATGGGAGACCAGCTGAATATTGATGCTGGCAACTGAGTTGGAGGGATACCTCCTGGAAACCGAAATGGCGAAGTAAATGAAGTGAACCCTCCCCAGGTCCGCACCATGAGGGATTAGACTACACCTACCGTCGGGAGCATGTACCCCGGTTTCAGACCTGCTATCACCAACCAAAAGTTCGAGATCAAACCAGCTCTCCTGAATATCATTCGGAATAATACTCAGTTCTCAGGAATGGCCACTGAAGACGCCCATCTTCACCTGGCGGAATTCTCCAAAATTTGTGCCACGTTCTGCTACGCTGGAATCTCAGACGAAACTGTCAAGCTCTGCCTCTTCCCTTTTTCACTAAGGGACAAAGCCAAGACATGGCTTCACTCCCTCCCACCTGGAACAGCCACCACATGGGGGCTTTGACCACAAAATTCCTAGCTAAGTTCCATCCGGTAGATTGGATAGTGAGCATGAGGCGAGCAATAGCCAACTTCTAGCAAGTCGATCAAGAAAGTTTAGCCGAAGTTTGGGAGCGTTTCAACGAGCTGCTAAGGAAGTGCCCGAACCATGGATTCCAAACATGGAACCTCGTCGAAAGTTTCTACTTCGTAATTGAACCCCACCACTGAGCCATGATCGATGCCGCCTTCGGAGGAACAATCATGAAACTTCCTCCAGATGATACTCTGAGAATTTTACAAGACACCGCCACCCACAGCGCTTACTGGACCGCTGGACGAAACACCCCACGAAGCACAAGCGGAGTATTCGCCGTGGATATTCCCAAGCCCGTCGTCGTAGCCCCAGTGATGGAAATCCCATGCCAAAGTTGCGGAAGCACCGACAACCACAGCTTCAAATGCCTAGGAGTCGAAGTACCAGACGAATCTTCTTTTCTGAATGAGTCAGTTAATTTTGTAGCAAATCAAAACAGGGGAGTGCCTTACGGAAACACATACAACCCGGGGGTGAGAAACCACCCCAACTTTTCTTGGAATCCAAACGCATCTGGCCAAAGATGGCAACCGGGGCAGCATCAAAATGATGTGTATGCCTCCGGAAGCCAACCGCGGCCGCCTCAACCAAATTATTCCCAAGGACCCCCTGCCGTTAAAAAAAGTTCTTTGGAAGAGATGTTCGAGAAATTCGTTGAAATTTCCCAAACCAACATGACAAATCAAGCCGCCTCGATGCGCAAATTGGAGGCGCAATTGGGCCAATTGGCCCAAGTGGTCTCCGAGCGCACCCAAGGCACCTTACCTAGTAACACCGAAAAGAACCCCCATGAACAAGGTAAAAGCCTTGGAGAGGAAAATTTTGGAAAAAGCAACGAACTCGTCATCCATTGTAAAATAAACAACTTCTAAACCTCAGCATTATACAACTCTGGGGCGTCCAGCAACATCCTCACCCTACAAGATGTTGCGAAGATGCACCTACAAGTCGACACTGAAAACCGGAAGTCGCTTATCTTAGAGAATGGCAATTTGGTTGACACCGAGGGAGGTGTTCGGGAAGTTGAAATCGAGGTCAATGGAAAAAGCATAACCACTAACTTCCAAGTTTTGGGACCAAGGGAAAATAACTCTATTCCTATATTAGGAGTCCCATTCCTGACGGCCAGCGGCACATCCCTCGATTACTCCAAAGGATGCGTCACTTGGCCGGCCGAAGATTCTGCCCACGATAACATATCCATACATCCCTCTCCAATCCAAAATAATAATTTTTTGAGTGTCACAGATACCAAGATAGATTCAGGACCCCCAACATTGGAAGAAGCACATCCGGAAGAGAAGACAAAGCAAGGACTCTCCCAGGAGATAGATGAGAATCAAGAGCTCTTGGTCAAAGAAGAGATCGAGTGTGCCAAACCCACAACTGCCTTTCTACTTCCCGCCAACTCTGTTTTTGAGCATGGAGAACCGAGTTTTATCCTGGAGAAATCCCTAGACACTTATTTGTATAACACTGCTGAAAACTCTGTTAAGCGATCTGTAGCTTGGGCAGATCCTGTCGCCGTCAAGGTGCCAGACAGGATGCGACCAACCACAAAAAGAGGGAAACCCACAGACTACATCCATTGGAAGTCTCCCACAGTGGAGAAACTGAAAGAGGCAAAGAGTTTACGCGACGAGCGCTACGCTGTCTTCCGGTGCGAGGAAGAGCGCAATCGGAGTAAGGGAAACCCCCTTCCCCCAACGCAAAAAGACTATATGCCATCCCCTCGCACCCCATCGGAGAGACATACCACAAATCTGCTTATAGCTGATTGCAATACCATCATTCCACTTACCCTCCTCTTTCCATTTTCTCGCTGCGTATGGAACTCTAGTTTACTCTATTTTATTTCTTTCTTTTCAACTTCAAAGAACTCTTTATTATAACTGCTAATACAGGTTTTTGGTCCACCTTAAGGACGGTAAAGAAAAGGGCTTTCGGGAGAAAACCCATGTTGGAACATTTGGCATTGTGCTGTGTTTTGAGCTCTTTTTCTCTCTCTCTCTCTCTCTCTCTTTCTCTCTCTATATATATATATATATATATATATATATATATATATATATATATATATCTGTGTGTGTGTGTGTGTGTGTGTTTCCATCTTTTGTTTTGCATCTGTATTTAAATCGCAAGCGCAGGAATTTTTGAAGCGCGACAACTTGGCCAAACTTGGATATCTCGTCGCACGACCGGTATGCTTAATTTTGAGCATGGGTACTTCTTCCCCTATCCCTTTCTTTTTATTTACATGTTTTACTTTTTCGTATTGTCATATTCTAGTCTAGGGGTGGAGTTGCCTGTGATCACTACACATTAGTTTATTGCATACTAGCCTGCCTTTATTTATTTCTTGATCACTAAATGCACACACTGATTCACCCACTTGAGTGCGTACTTAACCTTGTGCGCGGCTCAGGGCAAATGTTTTACTTTTGTGTAAACTCTAAAAAGTGGTGCTGACTTAGGATTTTGAGATATAGTAGTTCGAATCTCATGCAGTGCTCCTAATCGAGTACTCATGATTTGCATAGAAATAGTATCGGATTACTTTTTCTTCATGCTCATAGACTTAAATTTATTCTGCAAAAGTAAATTTTGTTTGTGCTACTTAAAATTGTAGAATCTGGAGTAATTGAACGGTAGTGTAGAGATGAGTGTAGCCGTCACTAGACTTATATTGCTCGAGTCGGGGGGAAGGATCGTCTTTCTCGGGGATTGAGAACTTGCCCCAAGCTACTCTCGAAGCATTGGTGCCCGGTTAGTCGAGTGTGAGCGTGAGGTAGAACATCATTTTCGCTAGTTGAGCCTTTTTGTACCTAGTCCTAGCAGCTGACCCTTGCAAGCCAAATTTGCGCCTACACTCCTTTTGTTTCAGCTCCACCTATATTCACCAAAGCCTAAAAGCCAGCCCTTCTGTCACAACCAAAACCTTGAACCTGATCGATTTCAAAAATTTTATATGTTGTGATATTTGGGATTCATGTGATGTGGAGATGAATTCATGCTGTGCTAATTTTTAGATTTGGGGATTGCTGAATGAAAAAGAAGAAAAATGAAAAAGAAAACGATGAATAAAAAAAGAAGAAAAAAAAAGAAACTTTAAAATTATTACAAGGAGAATTGCAATCCCCATCTTGTGTGTGAGTTTTTGGTCGAGATAGGACGTGTGCATACCCGATTTTCAAGCCAAGTCTGGGAGTGTGTCACACATGAATTTCTTTGTGGCTGTTTGGGTTTAGTTCTTGTTCGCTCGCTTTGGTTGCGTGTAGCCTCCTTGTTTATCATTGACTACCCCACCTTAGCCTTCTCCCCATTCAAACCTACAAGTCCTGATGATTCACACTTGAGTCTACTTAGCATCGTGGAGAGAGTGTGAAAGGGCAAGCTTATGGTTCCCGACATTGATGGATTTCTTTGGAGGTGATCACAAGCCCCGATCTTGGGCAATGCTCACCTTAGTGGCCTGTCTACTTTCTCCGTACACATGACCGAACGATTCTCTAGAATACTAATTTTAAGTAGACACAATATTTATGTACCTCTGTCGAATAATTTAAACTCCGTAGTATAATTAAAAAGTTTTTTAATTGTATTTTCTATGCGCATGATGTATTTGATTTCTCGTCCTACTTTATTTTGAAGTTTCCAAGCGAGCTAGCTGCTTTACCGTTCACGAACTAATGATTTGCGCGGGATGTACAAATGGTTAAGTCTGGGGGTGTGATAAGTCCAATTATTACACTTATTTTTGGACTCAACTGGGCCAGTTTTATCGTCTTAGCACTGCACTTGAGAGCTATAACTGCATATATTTGCTTACTTGCCAATTTCATGATTAAGTGCACTTTAGGCTCGTTTTCTGTGTGCTTTAGATATTTCTCCATTTCCATTTGTTTTACTTGTTCTTTCGCAGTGTCTTGAGAATGTGGTGTGCACTTTTGGTGGCCTATTTGCATCTTTTGCTGGTGCATGGGTCGTGTGCGTGCTCCGGAACAGCTCGGGAGACCCTGACGATACAGGAACACTGCGCACGATCACTGGACTCACTGCGCACGACCACTGGTCGTGCGCCACTGATCATGCGCATTACATTCTCCTTTTCCCTAGTTCTATCTTAGTCAATCGCACGATCAGCGGATTCAGTGCGCACGAGCATCAGTCGTGCGTCACTGATCGTGCGCATATCTGCTGATGTTTCTGTCCAAGTTGCTGGTTTAATTGGAAATTGCGCACGATCATCGACCGACAGTGCACACTCATCCGGGCCAGTTTTATCGTCTTACCACTGCACTTGAGAGCTATAACTGCTTATATTTACTTACTTGCCTATTCCATGATTAGGTGCACTTGAGGCCCATTCTCTGTGTGCTTTAGATATTTCTGCATTTCCGTTTGTTTTACTTGTTCTTTCGCCGTGTCTTGAGAATGTGGTGTGCACTTTTGGTGGCATATCTGCCTCTTTTGCTCGTGCATGGGTCGTGTGCATGCTCCAAAACCGCTCAGGAGATCCCGACGATACAGGAACACTGCGCACGATCACTGGACTCACTGCGCACGACCACTGGTCATGCGCCACTGATCGTGCGCATTACATTCTCATTTTCCCCAGTTATTTCTTAGCCAATCGCATGATCAGTGGATTCAGTGAACATGACCACTGGTCGTGCGCCACTGATCATGCACATATCTACTGATGTTTTTGTATAAGTTGCAGGTTTAATTGGAAATTGCGCATGATCATCGACCGATAGTGCGCACGACCACTGGTCGTGCGCCACTGATCGTGCGCTATGCTTATTATACCTCTGTATTTAAGGGCCTGCTCCGCGATTTAAGGTACGGGGGGTCATTTCTACGATCGGAGAGTGCACGGGAAGTGCCGTTCTACCTCTCCAGCTGCTCCATCCACATCCACCTTCATTGGGATTCCGTAGGCAGTGATTCCGAAGGTTTCCAAACCCTCCAGCGAAGCTCCCGGCCATTGATGACCTCAACTCCAAACTTTCCACCGGAGTTGGCGAAGAAGACAACCTAGAGAATGGACTCAAAGGCCTTCGAGGTGACATCACGTTGGTACCGGAAGCCTCCTCGGACTGAGCCTAGAAGCGGATTGACAACTCGCTATTCCGTCCACGACCTGCGGTGGACCTTCACCCTCTAGTGGTTTACTCCTCATCCCCTTCCTCCGTTGTATGGAATGAATTGAAATTGTAATGAACTACATTTTCTACTGTATATCTAAGTGAATGTTGTAGTTTTCATTTGCTTTGAGTTGTGTGTTGTGAATGCGCCTCACCCACTCCACATCCACTCCATACCCTTGTTTCACCCGATTGCACTCCGCACAAGAACACTTCCATCCATTAACTTCCCGTCCACTCGCCCAACCGAAGTTTGGCATCGTGGACGATACACTCACCTCACCTTGCGAAGTGATGCCTTCGACCCGCACAACCTTAATTAGTTTATTAGATCAGAACCACAATCTCACAAGCCCCTTTTTACTCTTTTCTACGTATAACTCTCATAACGATATTTTATGAATTGTTTCCGCTCTATGCTAATTGCATTCCTCAAGAGACCCACACACGGGGATTTATTCCCAAACTTTATTACTTATGCGACCGGTGCGCTTGCCGATTTCCACGCATCATGTTTTTGGCGCCGTTGCCGGGGAATGCAACTATAGAGCGACTCAGGATGACTGAAAATATTGTTATAAGAGTTAGTGTTTTTGACTGCTGTTTCCTTGTGTAGTTTGCAGTAGTGAATGCAGCGTCGAGCCACAAGAGATCTTGTAGCCTACGACCCAGAGATCGAACGTACTATCCTAGTGCGAAGACGTGACACAACCATCACTTTTTCCCCAATGGGAGACCAACTTAATATTGATGCCAGCAACCGAGTTGTAGGGATACCTCCTAGCGACCGAAATGGCGACGAAAATGAAGTGAACCCTCCCCAGGTCCGCACCATGAGGGATTACACTACACCTACCGTCGGGAGCATATACCCCAGTTTCGGACCTGCTATCACCAACCAACAGTTCGAGATTAAACCAGCTATCCTGAATATCACTCGGAACAACACTCAGTTATCAGGAATGGCCACTAAAGACGCCCATCTTCACCTGGCGGAATTCTCCGAAATTTATGCCACGTTCCGCTACGCTGGAATCCCGGACGAAACAGTCATGCTCCGCCTCTTCCCTTTTTCACTAAGGGACAAAGCCAAGACATGGCTTCACTCCCTCCCACCTGGAACATCCACCACCTGGGAGGCTTTGACCACAAAATTCCTAGCTAAGTTCCATCCGATAGATCAGATCGTGGGCATGAAGCGAGCAATAGCCAACTTCCGGCAAGTCGATCAAGAAAGTTTAGCCGAAGTTTGGGAGCGTTTCAACGAGCTGCTAAGGAAGTTGCCTAACCATGGATTCCAAACGTAGAACCTCGTGAAACATTTCTACTTCGATATTGAACCCCACCACCGAGCCACGATCGATGCTGCCTCCGGAGGAACAATCATGAACCTTCCTCCAGATGATGCTCTGAGATTTTTACATGACACTGCCACCCACAGCGCTTACTGGACCGCTGGACGAAACACCCCACGAGCACAAGCGGAGTATTCGCCATGGATATCCCCAAGCCCGTCGCCGCCTCCCCAGTGATGGCAATCATATGCCAAGGTTGTGGAAGCACCGACCACCACATCTTAGAATGACTAGGAGTCGAGGTACCAGACGAATCTTCTTTTCTGAATGAGTCAGTTAATTTTGTAGCATATCAAAACAGGGTAGTGCCTTACGGAAACACATACAACCCGGGGGTGAGAAACCACCCCATCTTCTCTTGGAATCTAAACGCATCTGGCCAAAGATGGCAACCGAGGCAGCATCAAAACGATGCGTATGCCTACGGAAGCCAACCACGTCCGCCTCAACCAAATTATTCCCAAGGGACCCCTGCCGTTAAAAAAAGTTCTTTGGAAGAGATGTTCGAGAAATTCGTTGAAATTTCCCCAACCAACATGACAAATCAAGCTGCCTCGATGCGCAAATTGGATGCGCAGTTGGGCCAATTGGCCCAAGTGGACTCCAAGTGCACCCAAGGTACCTTACATAGTAACACCGAAAAGAACCCCCATGAACCAGGTAAAATCCTTGGGTAGAAAAATTTGGGAAAAAGCAACGAACTCGTCATCCATTGTAAAATAAACAACATCAAAACCCCAGCATTATGCGACTCTGAAGTTTCCAACAACATCCTCACCCTACAAGATGTTGCAAAGATGCACCTACAAGTCGACATTGAAAACCGGAAGTCGCTTATCTTAGCGAATGGAAATTTTGTTGACACCGAGGGAGGTGTTCGGGAAGTCGAAATCGAGGTCAACATAAAAATTATAACCACTGACTTCCAGGTTTTGGGAACAACAGAAAATAACTCTATTCCTATATTAGGAGTCCCATTCCTGACAGCCAGCGGCGCATCCCTCGATTTCTCCAAAGGACACGTCACTTGGCCGACCAAACATTCCACCCACGATAACACATCCATACTTCCCTCTCCCATCCAAAATAAATTTTTTTTGAATGTCATAGATACCAAGATATATTCAGGACCCCAGTATTGGAAAAAGCACATCCGGAAGAGAAGACAAAGCAAGGACTCTCCAAGGAAATAGATGAGAATCAAGAGCTCTTGGTCAAAGAAGTGATCGAGTGTGCCAAAGCCACGGCTGCCTTTCTACGTCCCACCAACTCTGTTTTTGAGCATGGCGAACCGAGTTTTATCCGAGAGAAATCCCTAGACACTTATTTGTATAACACTGCTGATAACTCTGTTAAGCGATTTGTAGCTTGGGTAGATCTGGTCACCGTCATGGTGCCAGACAGGACGCCACCAACCACAAAAAGATGGAAACCCACAGACTACATCCATTGGAAGTCTCTCACAGCGGAGAAACTGAAAGAGGCAAAGCGTTTACGCGACGAGCGCTACGCTGCCTTTCGGTGCAAGGAAGGGCGCAAACGGAGTAAGGAGAAACCCCCATCCCCCAACGCAAAAAGACAATCTGTCGTCCGCTCGCACCCCACCGGAGAGACTTACCACAAATCCGCTTATAGCTGATTGTAATACCATCATTCCACGTAACCTCCTCTTTCCATTTTCTCGCTGCGTATGGAACTCTAGTTTACTCTATTTTATTTATTTCTTTTCAACTACAAAAAACACTTTATTATAACTGCTAATACAGGTATTTGGTCCACCTTAAGGATGGTAAACAAAAGGGCTTTCGGGAGACAACCCATGTTGGACCATTTGGTCTTGTGCTGTGTTTTGAGCTCTTTTTCTATATATATATATATATATATATATATATATATATATATATATATATATATATATATATATATATATATATATATATATATATATATATATGTTTCCATCTTTTGTTTTGCATCCGTATTTAAATCGCAGGCGTAGGAATTTTTGAGGCGCGACAACTGGGCTACACTTGGATATCTCGTCACATGACCGGTATGCTCAATTTTGAGCATGGGTACTTTTTCCCCTATCCCTTTCTTTTTATTTACATGTTTTACTTTTTCGTATTGTCATATTCTAGTCTCGGGGTGGAGTTGCATGTGATCACTACACATCAGTTTATTGCATACTAGTCTTCCTTTATTTATTTCTTGATCAATAATTGCACACACTGATTCACCCACTTGAGTGCAAACTTAACCATGTGCCCGGCTCAGGGCAAATGTTTTACTTTTGTATAAACTCTAAAAAGTGGTGCTGACTTAGGATTTTAATATATAGTAGTTCAAAACTCATGCAGTGCTCCTAATCGAGTACTCATAATTTGCATAAAAATAGTATAGGATTACTTTGTCTTCATGCTCGTACACTTAAATTTATTCTGCAAAAGTAAATTTTGTTTGTGCTACTTAAAATTGTAGAATCTGGAATAATTGAGCGGTAGTGTAGAGATGAGTGTAGCCGTCACTAGACTCGTATTGCTCGAGTCGGGGGGGGGGGGGGGGGGGGAGGATCGTCTTTCTCGGGGACTGAGAACTTGCCCAATCTACTCTCGAAGCATTGGTGCCCGGTTAGTCGAGTGTGCGCGTGAGGTAGGCCATCATTTTCACTAGTTTGAGCCTTTTTGTACCTAGTCCTAGCAGCTGACCCTTGCAAGCCAAATTTGCGCTTACCCTCTTTTGTTTCTGCTCCACCTATATTCACCAAAGCCTAAAAGCCATCCCTTCTGTCGCAACCAAAACCTTGAGCCTGATCGATTTCAAAAATTTGATATGTTGTGATATTTGGAATTCATGTAATGTGGAGATGAATTCATGCTTTGCTAATTTTAAGATTTGGGGATTGCTGAATGAAAAAGAATAAAAATGAAAAATAAAACGATGAATAAAAAAAAGAAGAAAAAAAAGAAACTTTAAAATTATTACAAGGAGAATTACAATCCCCATCTTGTGTGTTAGTTTTTGGTCGGGATAGGCCGTATGCATACCCGGTTTTCAAGCCAAGTCTAAGGGTGTGTCACACATGCATTTCTTCGTGGATGTTTGGGTTTAGTTCATGTTCGCTCGCTTTGGTTGCGTGTAGCCTCCTTGTTTATCATTGGCTACCCCACCTTAGCCTTAGCCCCATTCAAATCTACAAGTCCTGCTGATTCACACTTGAGACTACTTTACATCGTGGAGAGAGTGTGAAAGGGCAAGCTTATGGTTCACGACATTGATGGATTTCTTTGGAGGTGATCACGAGCCCCGTTCTTGGGCAATGCTCACCTTAGTGGCATGTCTACTTTCTCCGTACACATGACCGAACGATTCTCCAGAACTCTAATTTTAAGTAGACTCAATATTTATGTACCTCTGTCGAATAATTTAAACTCAGTAGTATAATTAAAAAGTTTTTCTATTCTATTTTCTATGCGCATGATGTATTTGATTTCTCGTCCTACTTTATTTTGAAGTTTTTAAGTCAGCTAGCTGTTTTACCGTCCACGGAGTAATGATTTGCTCGGGACGCACAAATGGTTAAGTCTAGGGGTGTGATGAGTTCAATTATTACACTGATTTTTGGACTCATCTGGGCTTGTTTTATCGTCTTAGCACTGCACTTGAGAGCTATAACTGCTTATATTTGCTTACTTGCCTATTTCATGATTAAGTGCACTTTAGGCCCGTTTTCTGTGTGCTTTAGATATTTCTGCATTTCTGTTTGTTTTACTTGTTCTTTTGCCATGTCTTGAGAATGTGGTGTGCACTTTTGATGACCTATCTGCCTCTTTTGCTGGTGCATGGGTCGTGTGCGTTCTCCGGAACCGCTCGGGAGACCCCGACGATACAGGAACACTGCGCACGATCACTGGACTCACTACACATGACCACTGGTCGTGCGCCACTGATCGTGCACATTACATTCTCCTTTTCCCTAGTTTTGTCTTAGATAATCGTACGATCAGTGGATTCAGTGTGCACGACCACCGGTCGTGCGCCACTAATCGTGCTCATATCTGCTGATGTTTCTGTCCAAGTTGCAGGTTTAATTGGAAATTGTGCACTATCATCGACCGACAATGCACACTCATTTGGGCCAGTTATATCGTCTTAGCACTGCACTTTAGAGCTATAACTACTTATATTTTCTTACTTGCCAATTTCATGATTAAGTGCACTTTAGCCCCGTTTTTTGTGTGCTTTAGATATTTCTGCATTTCCGTTTATTTTACTTGTTCTTTCGCCGTGTCTTGAGAATGTGGTGTGCACTTTTGGTGGCCTATCTGCCTCTTTTGCAAGTGCATGGGTCATGTGCATGCTCCGGAACCGCTCGGGATACCCCGACGATACAGGAACACTGCGCACGATCACTGGACTCACTGCGCACGACCACTGGTCGTGCGCCACTGATCGTGCGCATCACATTCTCATTTTCCACAGTTCTATCTTAGACAATCGCAAGATCAGTGGATTCAGTGCACATGACCACCGGTCGTGCACCATTGATCGTGCGCATATCTGCTGATGTTTCTGTCCAAGTTGCAGGTTTAATTGGAAATTGCGCACGATCATCGACCGACGGTGCGCACGACCACTGGTCGTGCGCCACTGATCGTGCACTATGCTTATTCTTCCTCCGTATTTAAGGGCCTGCTCCACGATTTAATGTATGGGGGGTCATTTCTGCGATCGAAGAGTGTATGGGAAGTGTCGTTCTACCTCTCCAACTGCTCCATCCACCTCCACCTTCATTGGGAGTCCGTAGCCAGTGATTCAAAAGCTACCCAAACCCTCCGGCGAAGCTCCCGACCATTGATGACTTCAACTCCAAGCTTTACACCAGAGTTCGCGAAGAAGACGACCTAGAGAATGGACTCAAAGGCCTTCGAGGTGACAGCTCGTTGGTACCGGAAGCCTCCTCGGACTAAGCCCGGAAGCGGATTGGCAACTCGCTATTCCGGCCAAGACCTGCGGCGGACCTTCACCCTCTAGTGGTTTACTCCTCTTCCCCTTCCTCCATTGTATGGAATGAATTGTATTATAATGAACTACATTTTATACTCTATATCTAAGTGAATGTGGTAGTTTTCATTTGCTTTGAGTTGTGTGTTGTGAATGTGCCTCACCCACTCCACATCCACTTCATACCCTTGTTTCACCCGATTGCACTCCGCACAAGAACACTTCCATCCATTAGCTTTTTGTTCACTAGCCCAACCGAAGTTCGGCATCGCGGTCGATACACTCACCTCACCTTGCGAAGCGGTGCCTTTGACCCGCACAGCCTTAATTAGTTTATTAGATCAAAACCACAATCTCACAAGCCCCTTTTTACTCTTTTCTGCGTATAACTCTCATAACAATATTTTTTGAACTATTGCCGCTCTATGCTAATTGCATTCCTCAAGAGACCGACACTCGGGGATTTATTCCCAAAATTTATTACTTATGTGGCCGGTGCACTTGCCGATTTCCACGCATCACTGCCCGCCCGACTTGTTTTGACCTTTTTGTTTGTAGCTTGTGCACTAGCGAAATCATGTCTCGCTACGTATACCTCAGCTTGTAAAGAAGTGTGAATGAATTTAAGACCTGCTTGTTCTTTCATTTGTGGTTGGCGTTAAGCTTGCTCCTTGGGTTTCCGCATGATCAAAGTGTGAACTGGGTAGTTCTGAGAATATTAATTTGGCTTTAGGATATCCTGCTGACCCCATTGAGAAAATTCAACATATGGGATTACACATAATCCCCGATCTTTGCGAGCTAGTTTTATGATTGGAAAGAAACGTCCAACCCCTAATATTCAGTGAGTGCTTGCTAACGTGGAAGAGAATCTTCTGCGGGCCCTACCACGACCTTATAAATATATGTCAGGGCCTGTCTCCAAGACTTCATTCCTCCCGCTACAGCTACCTGCATGAGATCTCGTATTACTGTGAAGATGTATGCCAAACGAGCCGCGAAACCACTCTCGTAGGAAGTCCAAGATCGTCTTGCCGCCACTCAAGAGAGAGCCCTCGCCAATTCTGCTGATTTCGCACCTTGGCTTGCGGGAAAGAGACCGTCTGACTCCGCCTACCGCCAAAAAAAGGCCAAGTCGGTCAGCTGGGACCATTACAAGGGTGAGCCGGCTTCGCTGAATCCAACCCCAACCCGCGAGAACCTTCCTTCTCTGCTGGAGGTATTTGATACAGGCCCATGGTTTCGACGGATGAAACACTACGCGTTCTTTGTTTCGGTAATTAAAATAAATACGCATCGAGCAATATTTCTCTAAAAAATTACACTACCTATGAAATTAACCAATATATCAACGAGCAACGCAAAGGGTTGCTTCCACTTTTAGAGATTGAACAAGGGCTATACACCAATGTTCGCTCAAGCGAAAAGGACCTACCCGATCCGGACAATTATCACGTCAAATTTAATTTATCCGCACACATTCACAAAACCAACATGAGAGGATCGAGACTAAAATAGCGATTTAAAACAAAGTCCAAATCAATCCCAAATTAATTAAAAATGAGGTCGACCAATTCACTTGAACTCGAGGAGAAATCAAGGGTAGTGAACCCGATTTCTTCTAGCGTTCACGAGATCTACCCGATCAGATCGATAGTAAAATGTTCGGATAATTTACGCTTGAAATTTAGATTTTAATTAAACACAATTTCAATATAAATCAGGATAAAATACTAGCCTTCTATTTCCACCAAATCTCACAAATAATTTAGAAGAAGCACACACGAGATGGTTTAGAAAATCGTTACCCAAATCCCAAGAAAGACCTGTCCACAAGATGAGTGGGGGAAAACACACATGATGGTTGTTGAATCTATTTCCATGCACATCCTGTAACGACTCCATCCGTTCATATTACATATAATAGAAGGTCCGGTCGGGGCCCCACACTATATACCACAAAACAGGCGGGGAAGTCACAGGTTAATACCAAAACACAATCGCACCCTAACTCAGAGCATGCTAGAAGAAGATTTTAACAATAATATTGAACTCCAACCATGAATGTACACTATATATATAAACAACCACATTTATATATAAACACTCGAAGTAATGTTCAGCAAATACAACATCGTTTGGACTTATGGCCTTACAGTTACTCTTTACAAGTGTGGATTCCCAACATTGGCATGCAGGCCAGCCACACATGAACAAAACACTGCATTTTTTGCGTAGCCTTCAAGGGCTAGGAACAGTAGGAGCATTAGCAATAGTAGGGACATTAGCTCTTATATGTCCCGCTCAGCTCTCTAGCACCTGCATAAGGACACCTGTTGAGTATTGTATCCACACTAACCCAGATTTGATGAAGTCCTCCTTAAACTAAGATCAATTAAGTTGTATTTGATGCTTTGTTTGAGTTGTGTATTTGCAGGATTCTAATGGGAATTGTAGACCAATGTCAGTCTATAATGGGTCACCAAACACAGGACCATATAATGTAATCCCTCATTGTGAGATCCATGGTGTTGACTCATGTGTAGCCTCTCTATTGGGATACACTTCATATTCAAGCTATAGGACTAAGTGAAAAGATTTGTTGCTGGTCTCTCCTAAGAAGAAGAAAATTCTGTCAAAGAGAATTTGCTAATTAAAATACTAGAGTAGTTCTATACCTACTCGAGTAAATAGCAGAGTTCATACTCGAGTAATAATACTCTTACTCGAGTAAGAATGGCAGATCCCGAGTAGTCATTTTTATGGCTCTCGAGTAGTTAAGACAACTACTTGAGTAGTTTCCTTTCTCTCTCGTGTTTACAGAGTTTTCTCCTCCAAAAGTTTTCTAAATTAAATACTCGAGTAGTACAGTATAGTACTCGAGTAGTTTATATCTTTTGTCTCATGTAATTGAATTCTGACTCTCGTGAAGTTCTCACTTACTCAAGTAGTCTAAGTCATGTACTCGAGTAGTTCATTAACTACTCAAGTAGTCCAGAATTAATTCTCGAGTAATCCAGAATTCCATTCCAGAAAATTTTTCAAAATGAATTACTCGAGTAGTCATTTCCATATACTCAGTAGTTTTTATCGTCTCGAGTAGTTCAACTTCAATACTCGAGTAGTCCAGTATTCCTGTTCAAAAAATTTTTCTAAGTCCCTGTCTCGAGTAGTTTCTCAACCACTCGAGTCGTTCATTTTCATCTACTCGAGTAGTATTCCTTATGCTCGAGTAATCCACTCCACATCTCGTGTAACTACTTAAGTACTCGAGTATGTCATTTTTGATACTCGAGTAGCTGAATTCTTTTTCTTCAAGTTTACTCGAGTAGTTGACTCCATGTAGTCGAGTAACTATTTTATTAGCTCTCGAGTAGTTTACTCATGTACTCTAGTAGTTATCTTCTACACACTCGAGTAGTTCTGCAATGTACTCGAGTAGTCCTTTCTCTCTCGAGTATATTACTTTGATTTTTTTTCTGAAAATTTAGTTTAGTCCAGAATAACAGAATTTTTCATGAACCTTGACGTGATTGGTCCACGTGTATCTCATAATGACTTAATTTTTTCTAATCTTCACCGATCCTATAAATAATATTGTCAAACCGACAAACCCTAAGTTTAATCAAAGAGAATATTCAAAAGTTTTGCAGTCGTATTCTCAAGTCTCTGATTTCCTCTTTCTCTCTCCAAGAGAAGAAAACCGCCGCCGCCGCCGTCACTTATTCCCGACCGGCTAGGGTTTCAAGTTTAGAGCATTCAGATCAAGAAGGCTTTACAGATCGAGATTCTCTCAACTCCTCATCTCCTAATTGATCGATCGTGTGAAGCCAAGAAGATTCAGATCCAATCTTGCTGAGATTTTTCTTCACCATTCTGATAAAGCCGCAAAGCCTAGAAGAAGAAGATCCTGGTTGACAGTTGCAGATCTGAAAAAGAAGATTTACTGTTTGTATTTCTATACAATTTATTTCATTCTTGTAGGAGAAATTTCTCCGAGTGTAGGAGCTTTTGTCTCCGAGATTGTAGGAAGTTTTATCTTCCGAGTGTAGATCCGTTTTGTGGATCGAGATTGTAAGAACGTTGTTCCGAGGGTAGGATTGCTTTTCAATTCGAGATAGTGGAGTAGCCGAGTCTAGTGTATTGCTAGATCGATGAGGGAAAGTGGATGTACCCAATGTTGGGGAACCACTATAAATCCTGCCACGTCTGTGATTGATTGGTATTTAGTTCTGTTCATTGGTTTGAAATCTTTATTCCGCAAAAAGACGCACATCTCACCTATTCACCCCCTCTAGGTGAGTTAGGTAGGCAACTATAAACTTTCAACAGCCCACCAAACAGTGGCAAACAAGGCAACGATCAACATATAGCTGACCAATTTATAACAACCCTACCCCTTTTCCCGGGGCGGTGGTATTATTTCCGTGCATGCATAGCAATTCATAGACAGATATATCACACATTGTGCTCTCACGCACAAATAATCCATCACAACCGTCAGCCACACGGCCCGACGATCCGTGCACTCAGGGTACATTCTTGGTGTACCGGCGAACTAGGGTCCCACCACCGGTCCAGGTCCAAAACCCGACGGTAAAATTGAGCATTTGGTCTTTCCGGCGCGTAGGCCTAAGAATCTCATTATGCGCTCCAACTGACCGTACTTTCAGGTCTTCAAGTCGGACAGACATAACGAAGGTACGGATCAGCCACACCCCATTGCTCAAGTTACCTTGCCATCACTGAATACCAATGTAATCGAGGCCAAATTTAAGGCGCGGGTTGGTTTCACCTTTCCTGTTCAGCATAAGGCCTTTTTAAGAGCTCATCAAGCTCACACTAGCCATACTATCCGCCAAGGACTGGCTTCACAATAGCCATAATGTCCACCAAGGACTGGCTTCACAATCAACAAGGGGATTTCATGCTAGCGTCCTTTACGATCGCTTAGCGGGTTCAGCATAACTAACTTTCTGTACCCAACTTTTCCCAAACCCTACAGCATCCTACAGTGCCAGAAAACCGGTCTTGCTATAGCACACAACATAATCACTTGCGGGTATTTTCCTGGACTTCAACTCCAGTACTTCCTTCTACTATCCTTCACAGGCACAACCCATTGAACTTACAAGCATCACAAGGGTCTTTTCCTGGACTTCCACTCCAGTACTCCTTGTTACTGCCATTCACAGGTCCAACCCATCGACTCCACAAACAACACATTTAACCGCGTAGTCTTCTCCGGTGTGTAAATGAAACATCACTAATCCAGACCAACCTGTCCAGATGGGCTTCACACAGTATGCCTATTCCGTACTACACATTTTCGGATCTAAATGCAAGACTATTGGGGATTGCAAGAATCAACCCAAGGGAATCCCTTCGCAATCCACCCTCTGGTGGAGGAGTTCCATGTACATGCCAAAAAGAAGGACTTCACATGTCCATGAAGGAAGAACGTTACCCTTGACGACCTCTTTTGAGCCATGGAACTCTAGCCAGTTGGAAAGTGCCGCAGTGGCCTTGCCTCCACAAAGCTGGCCTCGGATCTAGATTTAGAACTCGGAAGCTCCACCGGTGGCTGGCTCCTCTCTCCTCCTCCTCCTTGCTCTCTCTTCTCTTTAGCTCTTGTAGAAAGAGAATTTCCAAGACTAAATGAGAATCCTCTTCTCAATTCTTGGTTATTAACCAGCAGGGAGAAGCCTGGGCTATCGGATCCCAGATGAAGAAAGTGGACGACTACAAAGTCTCCTGAGTTGACATGGCCTGTGACACGCACGTGTCAGAGGCCATGTACCTTAAGAGGCACACAACCGACTCATCCTGAACAGTACACGGCCATGTAGCACGCCTGTGTCATAGGCCGTGTATCCTAACACGCCTTCAGACACGCCCGTGTCCCGCCCGTGTTCACCAAGCCTCACTTCCTGGCCAAATCCAGAGAAGGACACAGCCATGTGACATGCCCGTGTCATAGGCCATGTACCCTTACACGACTGTAGACACGCCTTTACCATGCAATTCGTCGAGCGAAGTTCGTCGAGCTGAGGAGGACATGACCTCTGACACGCCCGTGTCGCAGGGCGTGTTCCCTCTCAAAAATTTCGTCGAGCGCATTTCGTCGACCACTAGCCATGTAACATCCCTCAAACAACTAGACACCTAGGATTTTGTTTTGTCATGACTAGGTCATGACAAAACCATCAGAAGCTCTAAACCAAGTGGGAAATACCCAAAGTGAAAAATCACCTTGGTTTGCCTATAGCTCATCCTCAACATTTAGACCTAAGGTTTGACTTTAGGCCTACACCTTGATCCCATGACCCTACCATAACACCCCTAACACCTTGGGTAGTCCATACGACACTAAGGACCCACCGTGGGCAGTCAAAGTGGTTAAGTTGACCTAAGTCAACCCTAACCCTAAATGGGTCAAACTAGCCTACTTAGGGTCAATTGACCTTCCCTTGGCCTTGTGGACCCCACCCATGCCCTCCTAACCCTAAAGTGAGGTCAATGAGTCACCAAGGACCCATTGGGGTCAACCCTAGTGGCTAAGTTGACCTAAGTCAACTCTTGTCTCAAAGTGGTCAAAGTGCCCTTACTAAGGGTCAAGTGACCTCCAAGGTGCCAAGTCAACCCTACCCAACTGTACCTAGACCTTAGGGAGTCCAATGGGTCACCAAGGACCCATTGATGACAACTCAAAAGGTCAAATTGACCTAGGTCAACCCTAGTCTAGGTTAGGTCAATCCTAGCTCAAATGGGCTAACCTAAGCTCAAGCCCTCTATCCATTTGGGATAACCTTATTTCCATGAAAAATATGTGTTAGTGGGCTGCCAATAGGCTGGAGTGGTCAACAAGATCAACCTTGATGACTAGGAGAGATAAAACTCCAAATTCCCTTTAATGGAGGAGAGAGAAAGAGAGGGGAATAATCGGGGAAGACCTTGGGGCACACTCTTCCCCTTCCCCAAGCTCCCCATTCATTTCATTATGGCCGGTGGAATAAATTCCCAATGAAGCCATCCAGCCAAGCACCAATGGAGGAGCCCCCAAGCCATGGCCGAATTCAAGCTTCAAGGCTATTAATGGCTTTCAAGCTTGAACCACTTAACTCTAACCATTAAAGGTTGGAATCAATTTCTCTAGGGAAAAGGAGGCTTTCCCAGTCATTTCCCGGCCTGATTATGCCCAGATTCACCGCCCATACCAAGGCCGAAATTTTTATTATGGGGCCATTAATGGCCACAACCAGCTAGACCCATCCCCTCCTCCATTTTATCATTTTAAAAGCATCACAGGACTCCAAGCTTTCATTTCCACCCTTGTACCGATGATCCCGAGCAACTTCACTGTGCAGTTGCAGAACTCCGGCGACTCCTCCACCACCAATAGAATCCCGACGATCGACGCGTCTCCAGGCCGCAAGCAATGTCCTCCCCTTCCTCTCTCACTGTGGGTAGATCATATGAATTGTTAGGGCCAAGATACGAGCTCAATTGATCCCGATCGGGACAAGCTTTCTCCTGGTTTTTCCATAAGTTTGAACTCATCGGGATCGCCGAAATCCGCCCCTCCGGCGGCTGTGCCACCGCCTAGAGATATCCACCACCTCAACGAAGGTGGTGGTGCTGGTGGCCAGCCAGGGAGCCTGCCGGATGGCCGGGAAATTATTCGGGAAGTGGCTCTAGGACGGGATGATCCTGGCCATCGGCTGGAGCTAGACGACGACCCAGACACCCTTGGATGCACTTTAAGATTCATGCTGGAGATTAATTTAAACTATAGGACATATTTTCATATTACTTCATTTTTGTCATAGAAATTGTATTTAATTTTTGCAATTTATTAAAAATACCAAGGGACACCTATAGGAAAAGTGCTGAATATTAATGTTGTAGCCCTAGGAGTGTACTTTATTTTAAATTGGTTTAAACCAATTTGGGTGCCTGGTTTGACCAGGGCACTCATTTTGGTTGGGTCTAAACCTAGGGTTAGATAGAAACTAAAATGAGTGCCCCCACCTCATCCCTTGTCCAAATGACTTAAAAGTTGGACAGGGAGTCACTCTAACCTATACCTAGTACCTTTCCAAAAATGAGAATTTTTGGAGATAATATTTCTATAGTTTTAGAAATTAATTATTAATCCTGTGGTAAATTAATTGGAAGGCCTAATGACCTCCAGACCTTCCCAAATTTTGGTGAGTGATCCTTTGGATCATAGTGATGTTCAATAAAAAATTTCACCTCATTGGGAGTTGATTTGGTAGGGAAATAATTAGACCCTAGTTTTACCTTAAAAGGGGTATTTAGGTCAAAAGTGCACCTTGTAGATTTGGGTGGTCAAATCACCTCAATAGGGGATGAAACTTTGTCCATTGAATTGTTATGACCTTGGACACCCACCCATGGGATATGGGGTGGATTAGGGTAGATTTGACCTAGGACCCAAGACCAAGCCCTTAGGTTGGTCTTTGGCGGTTTGTGAAGGGCATGTGGTCAAGTTCCCTTTTATGGATGTGAAATTTGGTAGAGAGGACTCTAGGGTAGATAAGATCCTCTGGTAAAAATCTTAGTGGATTTGGAGATGGATAAACCCCTCAAAACCCTAACCCTAGTTTAGGTCACAATCCTTAAATTTGAAGGATAGGTAATTAGAACTCTGTGAAAACTTGTGAAACTTGGGTAGTGTAGTCATAATGTCATTATAAGTCTTGGATAATTTTATTGGGAATTTTAGATTAATAATTTTAGTATCACCTTTGTAATACCAGTATTAGCCCTAATTAATTATGATTTTGTTATGATCTTAATATCCATTAGATGATTATGAAATTGGGGCAGAGTGAGTTTTAGACCATTATGATCATACATGAATTTTATTGTAATTTTTAGATGTAAATTTCCAGTACTTACTTCACAACTATATAAATACGTGAATACGATCAATAATAGATTTAGAGCTCCCTTTTTATTGGAAAATTATGAAACTTGACCAGTAGTGGTCCTAGGTAATTTGATCATATGGGAATTTTATTGCAATTTTTAGATGAAAAATTGTTGTACTTAGTTCGTTAACATGTTAACTTGGATTATTATGAGAAAATCAAGTTTAGAGTTCATTATTCACTGATAAATTGTGAAACTTGACCTGGAGTGTTTATATATCTTTATATTCATCCTTGAATATTCTCAAAATTTTTAGAAGTATATTGGCAGTTCTTGTATTTTTAATTTGGTTAATATAGGTTATGTTCAAAAATTATTTTTAGAAGCCTAAGTCTTACTGAAAATTTGGAGACCTTGAATTTACTGATATATAGTTGTCTTGTATTTGTCATAATTTTGTGGAACATTTTGCATGCCTGAAAATAGTACTTCATGTTCAAGCTAAGGCATTTGGATATCTTAGAAAATTAAATAAATTATCAAGTAAATTAGGAAAATTATAAACGTCTGGATTTAGGCTAATCATGTCATGATAGACCTCCAATAAATATTGTAGGGATTTTGGATGATAATTTGGAGTACCTCCCATTGTATACATCATATAACTTAGGATGGTCTGCATTTATTAAAAACTGCAGAAATCATAATATGGTACAAAATGAACCTAGGGAGTTGGTATATTAGTGTATTGATCTGGTAAGTGAAATGAGTTCATCATCGGGAGTCGTGATGAGGAGTCGGAGGTTTGACTAGTGTTAAAATGTGCTCGGGGTCGACGAAACATCGTCTTCCCCGTGGAGAGAGAAAGAGTCAAAATACATTAGGGTTAGATCCAGTGCAACATTAAAGGAATTAGGAGTTGTGTAACAACCAATAATAGTAAGTGCCTTGTGAAAGGGAACGATGGGCTTCAACTACCATCATAGTTCCTAGTGCCCTCGAGAGCCCTTCGCGGGGAATACCTTGGGTAGTCCTGCGCTAATCTAAACCGTAAGTAAAATCAATGTTTCAAAGAGCAATTATTATAAGTATGGATTCACAATTCACACACCCCGGTAGCTCGGGAGGTTGGTAAGGTTACATTGATTAGCCATCTGGATGGAAGGTTCGGAAGGTAGATGTAACAGACGGGATAGTCCGGGGAGCCGGTGGCTCGGAAGGATTTGGATACAAAAATAAGGTGGTGGGTCTTCGGTATTGGACGGGCGTTCACACTGACGTCGATACATTGACTCGGTAGTGTGGTACACTTGGCCAGGGAATGTCTGGTGGATATGGCCAGCATAGTACGTGGAGACTCTAGGTTGTGTCGTTCTAGAGGCGTACGCAAGGGCTAGGCCTGGTAGTGTGGATACCTGCCTAGAAGTGGGGGCCACGACCCACTGTCTCCATTTGCCACTACGGAGGTTCTTGGGAGTGAATCTAGCTGCCCAAATAGGGGGAACTAAAGTTCTGTGTGCATAGAGTCATGTGCGTGAGTTGCACTTGCATGAATCATGACTTAACATAGCACTACACCCATGCTTGCATTTAAAACTGGCAACCCATCGCATAAATTGGTATGACACTTTTTATACGATGGGAGCCTTGCAAAAGACCCCTTAACTTATAAGTTTATATGAGCATTCATATAAGTTAAGGTTACTTACTTCTTAGAATGTCTTTTCTACCAGTGTTGCTTTACTGAAGTTGTTTACCTTACTGCTTACTATTATAGAACTGCTAGCTTGTACATTTCTTCCTTAGCTGCATGTACATTAAATTAACTGCTAGAATAGTTCCACCGTCACCTGCTTTGCTTACTCTCTACCTTCATAGCTTCCCTTTACTCCTCCCCGCTCGGTGCCTAGGAGCCATGGGGGAGGGGTTGGGGATGATATGACTTAGTCTTTATGACTAATGGTTTTCGGACCATAACATTACTGGGGCTCCGGATGGGAGACAGGGACCAGCAGCACAGGGACTAGCACCAGCGGAGTACGGTGCACATGGAGGTAGGCCAGTCTACTATCGGAGCAGTAGTGACTAGCTCCGTGAGTGATTAGTATTTCTTATAGCTTCAGTGAGAGATTGTAGTGAGGATCTGATGTACCGGGCTTAAGCCCGTTTATATTTTCAATTTTGTAACTTTTCAATGCTCTATATTATATATGGACTCGATGTAATTTCATTCACATTTATTACATATGATAGTGGACTTAGTTTTATCGAAACTATGTTATGCTTCTTTCTCTTTTGTGATCGTAAAAGCCGACAGAATCAGCGTTTTGTAGTGGAGGCCTTCCCGAGTGTCGGTGCCACTACAAAACGACCATTCTGGGGATAAGATCCCCGGGTTTGAAAAATAAAAAAGGGGTCTTACAAGTGGTATCAGAGCCAAACCACGATCGAAAGAGAAGTAGTCCACAAACAAAACCTTAGGCCATCCCCGCGCGAGCTTAGTTTGCGGACAAACTAGCAGCGAAAGCAGTGGTGTGCCCATATGTGAAATAACATGTAGAAGTCCATTTTTCTCTTTCTTTTATTCCATTCGTATGCTATCTAACAATTGGAATTTTCCTTGTAGCCTGCGACGAACCCTACTCCATAGCAGGGGACACCTTAGGCTCTGAATATAGTTCCACCTCCATCAGCTCCAGCTCTGTTTCAGCAGACGGAGATGGGGCAAACACTGACGGCCATTCTGGAGGCCTTCAGAGCTCAGCAAGACCCGGCTCCACAGCCAAATCCCGGGGCCAACTGGATGAGTGACTTATGGGGACTTTCCCCTCCATCTAACCTGGGGACGGAGTTGGCAGTTCACACAGAGGAATGGTTAAATACCATATATGAGATGATTGCGGGGATTCGATGATCCACTAAGGAGGCAGGTGCGTTGGCATTCTCCTGCCTGGAGTTACATGGAAAGAGGTGGTGGAAGTCACAGCTGGACACCACTTTTGCGGATATGGATTGCGCAGATATCTCTTGGGGATTGTTCAGAGCAGCACTTCTGGGACATTTAGTACCTCAGTCGGCAAGGGACGAGTTGGAGGATAGGTTCCTGCGGTTGAGGCAAGGCAACAGGACATTGCTGAAGTATTACCAGGAGTTTACTAACCTAGCACGCTATGCAGACTCTTATCAGTTGGACATCGCTGGCTATGCTAGGAGGTTCTACAAGGGGCTGCACGAAGACATGAGACAGGCCGTCCTCTTCATCTCCGAGGGAAGCCTGGCCAGGATTCTGAAATGGCCAAAAAGTGAAGTAGATCAGCTTACAGTCAATAGCCGGAAGAGACCAGCTGACGATGCAGTGATTAGAGGTCGTAGAGAGCGTCCTCGATGCCAGGTCATTGGGGAAAGAAGTAATGGGGATAAACCCTGTTAGTAGATTAGTCAGGAGCAGAGGAACTAGGGGGTATTGGCCTCCCCAGCCCTTAGAGATGCTGGAGATACCGAGGACAGCAGAGCAAGCACCGGTATGCTTCCAGTGCAATCAGCCGAGACATTTCAAGAGGAATTGTCCCATGAGGAGAGCACCCCCACCATCACTTCAGGGTGCCCCACCTCCTCGGCAGTTTGGTGGCCTAGGACACGACCGAGGATGGGGATATCATGGCAGAGGCCACTGGCCAGAGAGGGAGCACGTGTATGCTCTAGATATGGCACAACCCCGGAACCCGGAGCAGGTTATAGCAGGTATGCCAGTACATTTAAATTCCTTCCTTCCTAAGAACTAGTTTTCATAGACATAGAGTAGTTTGAAATTAAGTAAAGAAAAACTATAACTAGAACACTAAGACACTTAATTATCTCAGGCGTGGTTTTCATCAGCGGCAAGCCCGCTCACACACTCTTCGACACCGGTGCTTCACACTCGTTTGTGTCAGAAGATTTTGTGAAAGGACTGACAAGCATGGAGCAATTCACAGGAAAGATGATGAGGGTGCATCTACCCGATCGATCAGAGCTAATGACCTCTTCTCATTGCAAAATGGAGGAAGAGATCAACGAGAAGGAGTTTGAGGCACCAACGATGATCCTGTGGATGCCAGACTATGATCTGATCGTAGGCATGACATGGTTGCATTGGAACCATGCCCAGATTTACTGCTTGGAGAAGAGTATCACCGTGAGGTAGTGGGACTCCTTTATTGTTATCGAAGGTATTATACCAGCCCCCCCCCCCACATATTATATTCATCTGTGCAGGCCGTCAAGGCCCACCTATAGGGAGACAAAGTTTATCAGGTTCTTTTCAAGATGGTCGTGGCCAAGGATTCTATTTCAGATATTCTAGTGGTGCGGGACTTTGCCGATGTATTTCCTGAGAAGCTACTAGTGCTACCCCCATACCGGGAGAAGGACTTTCAGATTCAGCTCGTGCCGGGGGCTAAGCCGGTATCCAGAGCTCCTTACCAAATTGCCCCAAAGGAGTTGGTGGAATTTCAAAGCAAGCTTCAAGAGTTAGTGGAAGCCAGGTTCGTCCAGCCTAGCTCTTCACCATAGGGAGCTCCGGTGCTATTCGTCAAAAGGAAGGATGAGACACTTCGGCTATGTATTGAATACCGGGCCCTGAACAGGCTGACAGTCCGAAATACGTATCCCTTGCCAAGGATAGATGAGCTATTTGACCAGCTGGAGGGAGCGCATTGGTTCTCAAAGTTGGACCTGAGATCGGGGTACTACCAGCTATGCATTCAGGAGGAGGACATCCCAAAGACGGCCTTCAGTAGTAGATATAGACTGTACGAGTTTACCGTGATGCCCTTCGGGCTCATGAATGCGCCCTCTGCATTCATGACCTTGATGAACTGGGTGTTCGAATAATATCTGGAAGTCTTCGTCATTGTATTCACTGACGACGTCCTTATTTATTCGAGGACTGAAGAGGAACACGTGAGGCATTTGGCTTCGACTTTGGAGAAGCTACGAGAGCATAATATTTACGCTAAGTTCAGCAAGTGCTAATTCTGGCTAAAGGAGGTGGCCTTTTTGGGCCATGTCATCAGTGGAGCAGATTTGGCAGTAGATCCTGCGAAAGTCCAGGAAGTACGAGATTGACCACTACTGAAGACGGCCACGGATGTTCGGAGTTTCTTAGGACTTTCAGGGTAATACCAGAAGTTCGTGAAGGGATTTTCGCAAATTGCTCTCCCTCTCACATCTTTGATGAAGGAGTCTCATTTTATTTGGACGCCACGATGTGAGTCTGCCTTTCTAGAGCTGAAGGGTCGGCTTACCTCGACCCCCATCCTTGCCCTTCCATCAGGGAAGGAAGGGTTCCAGGTGTACACGGATGCTTCCTATCAGGGGATGGGTGCCGTTCTGATGTAGAACAGGCACGTGATAGCCTACACCTCCCGTCAGCTGAAGAAACATGAGCAGAACTACTCGGTGCATGACTTAGAGATTGGGGCAGTTATATTTGCTCTAAAGATCTGGCGACACTACCTCTACGGGGTTCACTGCGACATTTTCTCGGACCATAAGTATTTGAAGTGCGTAGACACACAGAAGGAGCTGAACATCAGGCAGAGACGCTGGGTGGACTGTTTGTCGGACTACCAGTACACTATACACTACCATTAATGAGTGCGATTATGATAGGCTTTTTACTATCATAATTTTAATCATGTCTAAAATTTTCTACCTCCTTTTGTAGTAATTTCAAGAGAATAGTTAAGAAATTGTCTTATCATGAATAGGAGAGTACAGTTAGGATTTTTGTTATTCCTTGTATTAAGTTATCTAATTTATTCCATCACTTTTATAATTCAAGTAATGCTAACCAATGGAACAAAAAGTATTGGAGCAAACAGAGGAGTTCACGGAGTCAACATGGCTGATGGCAGGATAAAAATTGGGCGTACACGGGTAGGCACACGCCCGTGTCCCTACTCGTGTCCTATGTGGGCTGGA
The DNA here is from genome assembly GCA_039583875.1 of Platanthera guangdongensis. Taxonomy (NCBI): domain Eukaryota; kingdom Viridiplantae; phylum Streptophyta; class Magnoliopsida; order Asparagales; family Orchidaceae; genus Platanthera; species Platanthera guangdongensis. Next base: position 103,203,857 of record CM077154.1, on the reverse strand, counting down.
ATTGAAGAAACTGGAAGCAGAAGACAGAGACCCACACGGGTGGGCACACGCGTGCTTACCCATATCCATTCGACCTCGACTGCTAACCAACCCGTGTCTGAAGAACATGAAGAACAACACGGCCGTGTGAGTACCCGTGTCATCTGACACGGCCCACGACCAGACACGACTACTCGCGTGGAACCTCCCATAAACCGTCAACACGGCCTGACACACGGCTGTGTTGGAACCCGTGTCCGACCTTGTTTGCAAGGGGACTATAAAATACATGTAGAAAAATTAGAAAGGACTTTTTGGATCATTTTCATTGGGGAGAACTTCTAGAGCAAGAAGTGGAGCATCCAAAAGAAGGAGGATTTGAAGGGTATTTTTGTATGCATTTAATCTTTCATTAATCCATTTTAATCTTCCCTATTTAGAAAATTTACTAACTTAGGTTTTGATTTTGAATTGCTCGAGAGAGAATTCGATAGATGTTTACTCTTTACAATACAACGAATTTGATAGTCTTGTTATTTCATGATTACATAGAATTGAGTTAATGAATGCGTATGTTCATGTGATTTCTCATAAGCTTTCGGCTTTTTAACATCTTTAATCCATCAATACTTATTTATCCAAATAGTCATAGTTAGGTTAATTTAGATTAGAAATCAATTTTAATTATAGGTATGATAATAGAGTGAGGGTGAGTACGAGTACTTGAAAGGACCCCGTGGAATACGCCACGAGATGTAGATTTCTCCTATACTATGATTGATAGATGCACTTACCTGAAAGTTAATTCAATATAGCTTATTCCCATCTACATAGTTTATACTAGAGTGTACAATGAATCCACATCAAGTTATTACTTGTTAGCAAAAAGAATTCATCAAGTTTTTGGCGCCGTTGCCGGGGAGATTGATTTCAATATTTTGAAATCCTAAACTTAATTAATCAATCAATGTTAGTTTATTAATATATATAATTGTAAATTAGTTTATGGAATAATTATATCACTTAATCTCTGTTTTGTAGTCTGTTAGTCTATGACCAGGGGCAAAAATTCTGGGCTAGCACCATTTCATCCTGACCCAGAGTGAATTATTCATAACACAAACCAAAGGGACGTGGGAGTTAATACCACAGAAATTTCAAACAAACTATTAGAAGAAGAAACAGTTAACCAAGGAGAGAATCATCCGGAAATTTGGACACCATGGCCAACCAGTATGAGCAAACTATGTCTGACTTTGCTAGACCTAATCTCTAAGGAACTGGGTCAAGCATCGTTAGACCGCCAATAGTCACCAATAACTTCGAATTGAAGCCTAGTATTATACAGATGGTTCAAAAGTATGTCCAGTATGATGGCATGCAAGATGAGGATCCTAACACTCACATGGCCGGATTCTTGGAGATATGTGACACATTCAAGATAAATAGTATTTCCAACAATGCCATTTGATTGAGATTGTTTCCATTCTCTTTAAGGCATAAGGCGAAGCAGTGGTTGAATTCATTACCTAGAGGGTCGATTACTACTTGGGATACGATGGTTGAGAAGTTTTTGATGAAGTATTTCCCGCCGGTAAAGACTGCAAAGCTAATGAATGGCATCTCTATGTTTATGCAATTAGAATCTGAATCGTTGTACGACACATGGGAATGATTCAAGGACCTTTTGAGGAGATATCCCCACCATGCTCTACCTTCATGGCTTCAGATTCAAACCTTCTACAATGGTCTCAATCCGGCCACTAAACAGATGATTGATCCGTCTAATGGAGGCACTTTGAATAACAAGACACCTGAAGCGGCTCAGTAGTTGATAGAAGATACGGCTATGAACAACTATCAATGGACGACCGTAAGACAAAAGCCTAGTAAGCCCGCAGGAATGTATGAACTGAATGTTGTCACCGCCTTAGCCATTCAAGTGGAGAAGCTTCACCAAAAGATGGATCACCTTGTCTTAGCATCACCCTCTATGGCACCTCAACAATGGGACCCTTCATTTAATGGAATGCCTAGTTGTGAACCTCAAGTACAAGAGTATGTTGACTATATGGGCAACAATATTAGACCTCCTTTCAATCAAGCAAACAACCCGTATAGTTCTACATACACTCCTGGATGGAGGAACCACCGTAATTTATCATGGGGAGGACAAGGCAATCAAGGGAAGCAACCTATGTTTAGACAACAATAACAACCGGAACCAAGGAAGCCTACATTGGAAGATATGCTCACCAAGTTCATGCAAACTACCGATGTAGCCTTCCAGAATCAAGAGGGCTCGATTCGAAATTTGGAGAATCAGATTGGACAGCTTTTAAGGATGGTTTCTGAAAGGCAACAAGGAACACTTTCGGGAAATACTGAGACAAATCCTAGGGAGCATGCAAAAGACATTTCATTGAGGAGCGGAAAGGAGTTACAAGACCCTAGGATTACGAAGGAAGCACCCCAAGTGGAGTGTAGCAGTGAAGGACCAAGCGAGATGAACGTGCAACCTATGGAGTATCAACCAGTAGTACCATACCTAGTAAAGCTTAACAAGGAGCACATGGATGCGCAGTATGGTAAATTTTTATCTATGTTTAAACAATTACATGTCAATTTACCTTTTTCTGAAATTATTCAAATGCCTAAGTATGCTAAATTTCTAAAGGATTTAATTTCTCATAAAAGGAAAATAGTGGAATTATCTTTAGTAACACTTAGTGAAGAATGTTCTGCTATTTTACAAAATAAATTATCACAAAAACTTAAGGATCCCGGTTCATTTTCAATTCCATGTTTAATCGGTGATTTGCAAGTAAATAAAGCTTTAGCGGATTTAGGAGCTAGTATAAATTTAATGCCTTATAAACTATATTTGAAACTAGGTCTAGGAGAACTTAGCCCAACTAGAATGAGTATTCAACTAGTAGATCGATCGGTTAAGTATCCTAGAGGAATAGTGGAGGATGTATTGGTTAAGGTAGATAAGTTTATATTTCCTGCTGATTTTGTTATTCTAGATATGGATGAAAATATTGAAGTACCACTCATATTAGTTCATCCATTTTTAGCTACATCTAGAGCGCTTGTTGATGTTTTTGATGGTAAATTAGTCTTGCGAGTAGGGGAAGATGAAGTCACTTTTCAAATTGGCAATACTATGAAACATTCTTTAGATAATGATGATTATTGCTATTTTTCTCATGGTGTTGATAATTTTATGACTTCTATGCATTCCAATTTTTATTATAGAGATTCTTTAGAAATTTGCATTACTAACTGTTATCTAGAAGAAGAAAAAAATAAAGACATTGTTGAACATTTGTTTTTTCTAGATAATAGTGTTACGATAAATAGAATGACTGAATATAGTTTGATTACTCAAGGAGATCATGAAGCTCTTAAGAATAATACTAAGAATCCACCAATAGTAGAACTAAATAAATTACCGGATCATCTTGAGTATGCATTCTTAGGAACTAATTCTTCTTACCCAGTTATTATCTCTTCTACTCTTTCTAATACTAAAAACGATAAATTAATAACTGTGCTGAAGAAATGTAAAGGTGCATTAGCATGGCAAATATCTGATATAAAGGGTATTAATCCTAGTTTTTGCACTCACAAAATCCTTTTGGAGGAAAACTATAAATCTTCTATTCAACCGCAACGTAGGCTAAACCCGAATATGAAAGAGGTAGTTAAGGCGGAGATTGTTAAGTTATTAGATGCTGGTATTATATATCCTATTTAGGATAGTTCATGGGTTAGACCTGTACAAGTTGTTCCTAAGAAGGGTTGTCTAACAGTGGTAGCTAATGATAAGAATGAGTTAATTCCTACGCAAAAAGTAACAGGTTGGTGTGTCTACATTGACTATAGGAAGTTAAACGATGCCACTAGGAAGGACCATTTCCCTCTCCCTTTCATTGACCAAATATTAGAACGTTTGTCAGGACATTCTTATTATTATTTTCTAGATGGACTTTCTGGATACTTCCAAATTTCTATAGAACTAGAAGACCAGGAGAAAACAACATTTACTTGCCCATTCGGTACATTTGCCCATAGACGTATTCCTTTCGGGTTATGTAATGCACCCGCCACTTTTCAAAGGTGCATGCTAGCCATCTTTAATGAATATGTTGAAGATATCATGGAAGTGTTTATGGATGATTTTTCTATTTTTGGCGACTCGTTTGATTTTTGTTTGAATAATTTAGAAAAGGTTCTTAGGAGGTGTGAGGAGACTCACCTAGTGCTTAGTTGGGAGAAGTGCCATTTCATGGTCAAAGAAGGGTTAGTACTTGGCCATAAAATCTCAAGGTAAGGAATTCAAGTAGATAGAGCAAAAATTGACACCATAGAAAAATAACCACCACCAACCTCCGTTAAGGCAATGAGAAGTTTCTTAGGACATACAGGATTTTACTACCGATTTATTAAGGACTTATCTAAAATAGCTAAACCATTTACTAGGCTGTTAGAAAAAGACACACCTTTCATTTTTGAACAAGAGTGTCTACATGCCTTTCAGTTCTTAAAAGAGAGATTAATTAATTCTCCTATTATGATCGTGCCCGATTTTAGTCAACCATTTGAGATCATGTGTGACGCTAGCAGTTTTGCGGTAGGGGCTGTTTTAGGACAGCGCCGAAACAAACACTTTCACCCTATTTATTATGCTAGCAAAATACTTAATAATGCACAGGAGAATTATACAACTACAGAGAAATAACTTCTAGTAGTTGTATTTGGCTTCAATAAATTTAGATCTTATTTAACATTGTCCAAAGTGGTAGCATACACGGACCACTCTGCCCTAAGATATTTATTAGCCAAGGCGAAAGTCAAGCCTCGTTTAATCCGTTGGGTTCTTTTATTATAAGAATTTGATTTAAAAATTAGGGATAAACGAGGAGAAGAAAACTTAGCGGCAGACCATCTTTCACGTTTAGAAAATCCACTACGATCAATGTTAGATGAATCTGAAATTTCTGATACATTTCTGAGGAATCGTTATTTGCCTTATCTACAAGTATAAATATTGTTTATTCATGGTTTGCGGATTATGCAAACTATCTTTGTAGCTAAGTTCCTTCCAAAAGAATTTTCATATCTGAAGAAAAAGAAATTTTTCTCTGACTTGAAATATTATTTCTAGGAGGACCACTTTCTTTTTCGGATTTGTTCAGATTCCGTTATACGAAGGTGTGTATCAGCGGAGGAAGGTTGAAAAATTCTGGAGCATTGTCATTCAGGCCCTGCTGGTGGTCACTATGGAGCAAATCGCTCTGCAAAAAAGGTTCTTGATTCCTGTTTTTATTAGCCCCTTCTATTCAGGGATGCCGAAAGGTATGTGCTTTCATGTGATTCTTGTCAAAAAGCAGGTAATATTTCTAAATTACATGAAATACCACAAAAATTTATCCTTGAATGTGAAGTATTCGATGTGTGGGGGATTGATTTTATGGGACCATTTAAAGTTTCTTTTGGGAATAAATATATTTTAGTAGCTGTAGATTATGTATCGAAGTTGGTTGAAGCTCAAGTTTTGCCTACTAATGATAGTAAGGTAGTAGTCCGATTTTCAAAATCCTTATTTGCACGATTTGGCACACCACGTGCACTTATTAGCGATAGGGGTTCACATTTCTGTAATTTCCAGCTAGATAAAGTATTGGAAAAATATGGAGTTACACATAGGATATCCACTCCTTATCATCAGCAAACTCTTAGTCAAGTTGAAAGAGTTACGGTTGATTCAAAGGCTTGAAGATGCATCACTGGATCAGTCTCTCCGGTGTATATTGGTAACCGTGGCTCTCAGAATTTACCTGGAGTTGGTTCATGCTGAACATTCTCTGAAAACGGTGATAGCTCTTCCTGTTCTCCCACGGCATAAGGATAGAAGGGAGAATAAGATGTAGTTGCAAAAGAAGCAGGTGGATAGAAGGAAAAAGCAGCTACAGGAGGAGCAAAGGCAGGAGCTGATGAGTAAGGATGACTTCCCTGAAAGTTTAGAAATCTTGCTGGACTTCCCCGGGCTGCTTCCCGGAAGAAGTTTTGACGAGCTGCAAACTCTTCATTTTGAGGTCGCATAGGGGCTGCTAGCCCTTGTGGAAAGGTTGGTGTGTAAGGAGGAGGATAGAACAGTGGGAAAGCCGGAGGATAAGCTTGTTGATTCTCCAATGTTTGTGTTGGATTGACTGGAGCAACTGGAGCTACTGCAGATTGTGTATCTAATCGCTGCGTTATCACAGCAAGAATTTGGTTGATTGCTTGAATTTGTTGAATAGATTCACCGTGTGATTGCTCGAAGGCCTCACAGAGTGAGTCCTTATTATGACTTGGAGCAAAGTTCTCGGCAGATTGATGATCTGACATGGCTAACTATCAGTGTTCACCGTCTATTCGGATCTGAAGGCTGCGTGTTAACTATTGATGCGTGAAAAAAGATGATAGGAGAGTAGGGGGTTGTTGTAGCGGGCACCAATAGTTAACGTGGTGTGTTCGGTCTCACGGGCAAGGTGATGAGGTGAAGAGGAAGTTGAAGGTTGCGGGGATAGAAGAGAGGAGGAAGCTTCTGAGTGCTCGAGATTGGAGCAAACACTTGTTCAAGGGTTGCAGGGATATAGGAGAGAAGGGTGTTGATCAGAGTACGGAGATGGTAGGGAAGGTTGATCAGGAGATGTCGAGCAGACTGTTACATTGACGGTTGTGCTTGTAGGTTGATGCCGAGAGAGTTGAGCTGAGAAGAAGAGAGGGAGTGCTAGCAGCGATAACAACAGACTTCGCCCGTCACGGCTTAAATGCCACTCTTGCGATGAACTTTCCTATGATTAATATTGAGTATTACAGCTTATATTACACCTTTACATGGAAAGCAAATAAAGGGTACATTAAGGGAAGCTGGCGACTAGGGAAAGAAAATGCTAGAGAGGCCGCGCGGACTGAGCTTGGAGGCTGGCAGACCGCGCGGTTAAGAGATGAAAGAGTGCAGACTGAGAAATAGAGTCCTCAAGGTTGATGCTTTGAGCTTGTCGTCGGCTGTCCTCGAGCATCATGATCTGCTTAATGAGAGGTATGGGGGGCTATTTATAGGCCCAAGGAGGTAACGACTTTCGGTGACGTTACCCCCGGTGAGTCGGTAACTTGTGTGAGTAGAAAATGGAGTCCTCCGAGTATGCAATAGGTCATGCGGTCTGGCACTACCTTCTGGAACTGGTTTTACTGCTCGACGGACAGGGAAGAGTCCGCGCCTGCTATGGAGAGTGAGCCCGCGCCAAGCTATGCGGGCTGAGGAGGTTATCCGACCGCTGATGGGAAGAAGCAAGTGTCGGGATGCTGATGTTTTAACGGCGAACTGCATACCGAATCCGCCATGTTCGCGGCGGATAAACCGAGTCTGCCTTTGCTGCTGAATGAACATGAGGCTGCCAGCTGCTAAGAACCCAGAGCTGGGGTTCATTGATGTCTGCGGACTGAAAGGCGAGTCCGCCCAGCCCGCAGCATAGAAGAGTTGGAATCCACGAGTTGTTAGTGGTGTTGGTCGACTAGGTGACCTGCGGACTAAAGAAGCAGGTCGCCCCTTCTGCTGGAGTCCGCCATCTGTTGGAAAAACTTGCTGCACCTGCTGGGTGACAAGGGACCAGCGACCTGGCGGACTACGAAGGCAGGTGACTTATGTTGGCGAGAGAGCAGGCAGCTATTGCTTATTGGCGGCCTGAAGATAGGTCTCTATTCTTGGCTGGCAGCCTAGAGGCAGGCCTTTTGATGATGTGGCTATCTGGTCTGCTTGATGAGCGACCTGCAGGAGCGGGCTGAAGGAGACTAACTCCTACAAAGTACACAACTTATTACCAGTGTGGGCAGATAGATATCTGAGTCCGTCAATGTTTTTCGTCACCTGTCGGGATGGAGATTGGGCGGTTAGCTGATCAAAGAGCGCGACCTACAGGGGCGGACTGAGGAAGCAGTCCGCGACCCATATAGAACAAGGGAAAGAGGAGCGACCTGGGTGGTCAGACTGCTGAGAGCACCCAAAGCCATGCGGCCTGAGCGGACAGGGAAGCCTGTCCGCCCATCATTGGAAGTCGCGACCTCTAGGGAAGAACTCGGAGCAGGCCGCAACTAGCGAGCTGGCTACCTTGAGAAGGATTGCTGATTTCCGGGTTAACAGAGGCAATCTCTTTTGCTTCCTTTTTGACTACCTTGCGGCATTTGTCAAAAGCTTTCAGAAGTTCCTGATGTAGAGCCATCAAGTCAGAATCGTCTTCCTCAGAAGAATAGACTTCATGAACATTAGTTGACGTTTTCGATTCAGAGAGTATCGTGTGCGAGTTTACCTTTCCGTGATACTCGGAGTCGCCAACTTCCTCGTCTGATCGAGCCATAATCCCGAAGTAAACTTCCTCATTCTCTGAACTAGACTCACTCGAGTCACTGTAGCTGAGAATCTTGGACTTCATGGCGACGAACCTCTTTTCTTCTTTCCTCTTGCCCTTGAAGGATGTCTTCTCCTCTTTCTTGGATACTTCCTTCTTCTTGTACGGACACTCCACAATTATGTGTCATGTATTATTACAACAATATCACACACCGTCAGAGGAAGAATGTTTGTTCTGTTTAGATTTGTACATGTCCTCTCGGTTGTAGCTTTTCTTGGAACGATCACCATCACGATGTGATCTTTTGAAGTCGGAGGAGGATGACTGATTCATCATCTGTCTCCACCGGCTGAGCAGTTTCATGAACTGCTTAAAGTTGAGGGAGAACTCTCCATCAGATAACTCAGAGCCTGATGTGTTTGGTTTAGAGTCTTCTGGGGTGTCTAGAGCATGTGTCCATACTGGTGACACAACTTTGGACTTTCTCGAAACTCTATCCTTCTGGGAAACAAACTTCTCTCTGCTTGAAGTCCCGCTGCACTGCTCCTCCTTCTTTCTTGTATTCATATGAAGCTGATAGGAGAGCAACTTTCCAAAGAGGATCTGAGGGTCAATATAAGGCAGCTTTCCAAACTCCCTAATCGCTACCACTTTAGTGTCCCGGTCCTTTGTCAAGTATCTGAGGAATTTGTCATTTAATTCATCATTAGGGAAGGTGTGGTCGTAGTTTCTTATAACGTTAACAATATTGAAGAATTTTTAGAAGTTGTCTGCAATAGTATCACTTGATCCTTGCTTGAACGTTCCGTACTTTTGATTCAGCCATGATCTGCTGTCGTCTCTGACTTCTTTGGTTCCTTCCATGAGCATTACCAGATAGTCCCACATCTCCTTGGCAGATTAGTAGTGGAATAAATTTTGAAGCATAAAATCATCCACTTCACTTTCGATAATGTTCTTCGCCTTCTTATCCAGGGAGAGCAAAACAATTTTATCCTTGGTTAAATCCATCATCTTATTGGGGATCATGATTGCTTGTTTTAGGGTAGAGGCTTGAGTCAGAATATGGGGTCCTTCCACAATCTGAAAAATCCTCGGATCTGCTGCTTCGATGAAGAATCAGACTCGTTCTTTCCACATGGGAAAGTTTTCTTTGGTGCACACCGGTAACTTCATAGAAGACATGCCCTTGCTTCTGTTCATGGCTACTGAATGGAATCTCTTGACGCTAGATATGAGATCTTATTCAAGGTGTTAACCTTATACCATACAACCTTCCTCTGATACTAATTGAAAGTATCTAGAGTCTACCTAAATCACCTAGAGGTGGGTAAATAGGTGATTTCTGTTTCTTTTCGTGAAATAAAAATACTTTAAAAATTGAGGGCACATAGAAAATAGAGATTTATAGTGGTTCCCCATATTGGGTACGTCCACTATCCCACCTCGCATATCTACCGTGGAGGGCTAGATTCGGCTACTTCACCTTTCTCAGATTTCAACGAATCTTACACCTCGTAGCCGCAACTCCTATAACTCGGAGAACAACCTCTCCTACCACTCTATCCACAACTGGATCTATAATTTGATCCATAAACAAATCTACTACTCGATCCACAAACGGATCTACAACTCAGATATAAATCTCCTACAAATGTAAAAGAAAATTACACAAAAGATTTACAAATAAACTTGACAAGATCTAAGGTCTTCAATTCGTCGTTCTTTGAAAATGATTGAACTTGAATATTGTGAAGAACACGAAAACTCAGAAATCCTTGAAGTCATTTATCTTGAATCACGAAATGACTTGATCTTGGAAAATCAGAATCTTTAGCAAGCAATGATCAAGTTGAATCGGTTGAGGACGAATGAATCATGCATTACATTCATTGGCAGATCGGGATTTCGCGATTAGGTATGAGAGCCGACGGGAACAATTCGTACGTGATCTTTCTTGGAAGGTTTAGGCATCATTAGGGTTGATGAAAAGTTCACCCTAAGTATTTATAGGCATCCTTAATAGCAACGGTCATAAAAAAATTTCCAAATCAGAACTTGAAAAAGTTACTGTGCATGTCCTTCGTCCAACCTGACCCTGAATCTGAAAGTTAGGCTAAAAAATAACCCAATTTTTTGTCGTCGAGTATCGTCAAGTATAGCTGAGTATACTCGCCGAACCAGTAGTGATATACAACAAAATTGACTTAGAGAAATATATCTTAACCCATCTAGCCACTCATTGCCTAGGGTGAAGTCATACTCAACAAATTCGACGAGTATCGGCATTATACTTGACAAAATAGAAGAGTATCGACTAGATGACTCGACACACTCGACGCACTCGATGACATCGATGCACTCGATGCCATCGATGCACTCGACTCCATCGATGAAGTCCCATAGAGACCTTCAATACATGCACTCATCCCACCCACTCAGTAATCACCTGATCACCTAACAAAGTCACAAATGCCTTCAACACGTGCTGGGAGATCAACCCTAACACACAGATCCTACACTGGATCCTACTCTCAGACTTTATAACTTAGGCTTTAGAACGCTGATCTTATAGATCCACACGTAGCTTATATAATCTAGGCCTTACAATACAGATCTTGAACAAATCCAAAGAACTTGAAAGATTAAAATAAATTTGACTCAAGAGATTTTGTTCTATGTATCAACTACTTCCAGGGCCGAGTGAATCTCAGCTCTATCTTCTTATCAGCAACAAGAAAGACAATCTTCAATGATCTACTGCTTGTGCTAGAAGTTACTCAGATTCTTAATTGTGATCTTGCTGATGAAGGAGGAAAGAATGTGAATGATTGTCTTCGATCAGCTAAACTGTATGCAGAATTCAATTACTCTACCTTTCCTTCCGTCTTGAGAAAAACCCAGATCAGATTTCTTCTTAAACGATCCAGAGATTGATCTTCTGATCTGGCTCTGCTTGGATCGAGAAGCAACTTCAGCTTGGGATTGCCTAGACTGATTCTTCTTCCTCAAAATAACCCTCTAATCTTGTTGTAGTAGATGTTGATTGCGATAGATAACTTAGAGACTCTTTAGATTTGTCGAATTGAAGTTCTTGTCTCTACAACAATGACGGGTGGGAGAAGACGAACTCTCACTCCTCTTTTTGCGGACCCGGCTTTATTCAGCGTTTTTTGTGCTATGTCATTGAGTGAACTTCCTTCACTCGATGTCTGTGGACTTAGCTGCATTTCTTCATCCACCTTCCTTCATTAAGCCATCTACCGTTGAGTGAGCTTGCTCCACTCAACACTTGTGGATTTAGGCAATGTTTTGCTTATCCAGCTAACTTGTTTGTGTCCACATGTCCTATCATTGTAACAAGGACTAACCTGCATGCATTAACTTGCACCCATATCAAATACAACTTATTTTATATCATTGACTTGTTTGACTTCTTGCAAATCAGGATCATTGGGATCAATGGACCCAACAATCGACGCACTCAACGCCATCGACGCCATTGATGCACTCAACGAAAGTGCCTTGGAAAAAAATCAAAAGAGTAGCTATGATGAATTTTACTTAACTATTTTTCCACTCTCAGAAATTCTACCACAAGTACCTATGATGAATTCGACGGGTGCTAGTAAGGATATACGACAAATTCGAAGAGTATCAATGAGTATACTCGACGAATTCAACAAGTATCACTTACGATACTCGAAAAATTTTACTTGGGTAAAATTCTGTTCTTCTGAATTTGAATCCTTCTCATGAACTTGGGATAGAAGTACACCCTAATAGAGAGATTACATATGAGTGAACACATTGGCCTACACAATGAAGGATTATATTGTAGTCTTGTTTTTACTGACCCACAGTAACTGACATTGGTGTGTACTTAGCAATGTAGACATGCAAGTACATACCTAAAATAAGGCATTGAATACAAACTCAATTCATCTTAGCTTAACTGGACACTTCTTCAAATCAGGGTTATTGTGGATAGAATGCCCAATAGATATCTTGTTTCTCTTTAAAATAATGATTGGATATGGCCTCACATCTGAATCTAATCCGAAGACTTACGATGTATACTTGTGTCTTTATAGCACCATAAAGACTTGGGTATCTGTTAAGATTAGGGGCAGATCTAAAGGGTGGCGGGGGCCCAGTCCCCCCAATAATTTCACAAAATTATTGGTGGATTCAGATTCCTCTTGTCGAAGCAGCAAATTTTGAATACTTACACGTCAAAAACGGTGTCCAGATGAGGGATAAATGACTCTGATAATATGAAGCTCTTTTAAAAAAATGATGAGAGAAAGATGATGCATGCCCCCCCCCCCCCCCCCCCCCCCCGCACTGCAAAGCCGCTATCATTTTAATCCACACTGCTTCTTTGGTTCCCGCAAGCGCGCATAAGCCTCTACGCTAGTAGACAAACACAACAACATTTGTGTCATTTCTAGCAAGAACTCGGATGCATCCCAGCACGACCGATGTAGTGGTTCCCTGTATCTGTTGTCTCTAGCATCTCCATGATCCCTATTGCCGTCGATGGAGACATTCATTTGGTAAATGATGCACTTGTCAAGGGGAAGCAAGAATGATCGTAGTTTCGACCTTTCGCTATCCCGCTATCCCCAGCCAAGGTTGAATCCTCCATCAATCTTCCATTTTTTCACCCAAGCAGCGCCTCCTGCTCGGCACTCACTAGATTCATTCTGATACAATCCACACAACCACTCACCTGTGATGTCCTTGCTGACAGCACAGGGAAGAGATATTTGAAATTTTATTTTAGATATTTTTTATTGGAGCGTTGTTTGGTGTTTTATGTTGGGAACTCATATTTGATGAAAATCTTAAAAATTAATTGGAAGGAATCCAAATTTTGATGGGAATCCTTTCATGCATTGGCAGACCTATTAAGGGACACACCAGGGCATGTGCTCGGGTGTAAAAATTGCGAACTCCGTCATTCTGCTGTTCCTCGCGAGTTTGCCCAATCTTTGTTTCCCACGACTCTCTTACCCGATGGGAGATGGCCCGACTCCTCATTCCTCCCTGAGCCAAGATAATCTACTCCACTCTTCGTTTCCTCCTACTCCTCCATGGCTCCATCTTCTTCTCCTCATCTTCCTCATATATTCACCATTTTGCCCTAAGTTTTCTGCAGCGTTGGAGGGCCTTCCTCCTCCGACATCACCGACACTCTGGCAGCCCCCATTCCTGAATCACTGCTACAAGTAGTCTCCTCGCAACACTCTTGACGTCGGTGTAACACATATAACCGAAATTTAGTTGGGGCTCCACGCCATACTTCACGGACAGTCAAAAGATTTAGGCATTATAGTTCAATAATTGTGCTATAAAATAATATAATAACAAGTTTATTTTTGTTTTTGTTTCCATGCTTAAATAGTAGTGATATTTGTTTGGTTAAATTCAAGTGAATGTCCTACAACCATTTGTCAATAAGCAAAAAAAATACAATATTACCTTTAATCTTTGCAATCCTTCTTTGATTATGTCAAAGAGTAATATCATGTCCATGAGGGTTAAATTGTCACAGTGGTTGCGGTCATGGCCATGAGGGTTAAATTGTCATTCGTTAATGCTCTGCTAAGGAACTTCATCCACTTTTATATTAAAACAAATGATGTTTGTTAGGTGATCCTCGACAAATGACGGTTTAACACGTGTTTACGACCGCAGCCACCATACCAAACGTAGCCTATATCAATAAAAACAAAATCCTATTATGACCAACTAAGTTCAAGGTCATGGTCTTGTATTTTCTTTTGAGACGAAGCAGAGTGAATGGCACTATGAAACTAGAGAACTCTTCCATATGGTGGCAGCCATGAACAGGATGGCGGCCATGAATGCGATGATTATGAGTGACAATCGTGAATGCCCGACCTCACCTCAAGAACTCCAACTTTTATGTTTAAATTTAGCTATTTTCCTGATGGATGTCATGACCGTTGTCATGCCAAATACATATTTTATGAAGGTGACATTTATGTCCAAATATAAAAATGAACCGTCGTAATGCTTTTTATCATGATCTTGATGGTAAGAGCAGCATGACATTTCTTTAATAAAATGCGTGCAAAGTTTGACTTAAATAATTGAAATTATATTAATTTAATGGAGATAAATAATATAACTATTTTTATTATTAATATTTTTAAAATAAAAATATCAATATGTTAATTACTATGCTTGAAGAAATTAATTTTTAATTAATAAGGCAATATAAAATTTGAAAAGTATTTTCTAATAATACTTTTTGTAACATAAATTATGTTATTTATTTTTTTAACATTTATCAATAGTAATACAAATAAATTTTAAGTTAAAAACTTTATTGTATATTCAAATTAATAATATTGTAGTTAATAACTATTAATATTAAAGATTATTGTTAATTAGCATTAATGATTATTGACAAAAAGTAACATACACTTTTATGGATATTAACATTAATATTATTATAATATATATGAATAAATTAATAGTACTCCTGCGACGGCTATTCGTAGTCCTAAAAATACTTAAAACGGCTATTTGCAATTCTAAAAACACTTAAATTCTTTGGACTGCAAATAAGAATGGATTGCATTTAGCCATTATAGGAGTGCTTATAACATTGTCCTAAATTTAATATCATTTATTACATTAAAAATATTATTAATAATAATTAACATAACTTGTTGTTATTATTAACTAGTCAATAGTCATCATTAATATTTAATACCTAGTGGTGTACAGTTGGGAACAATTGTATGTTTTTCATTTCTCTTTGTAACTTACTTAATTTTCAAATTTTGTATTAAGCTTTTGTAATATGTAATATTCTCTTAGATAATATTGGCAAATTTCTCTTTGAAATAGTAAATTGACATAACATCGATCATTCATTTAAAATAGTAAATTGAAAGTAAATTGTCATTTTTCTCTGTGGTTGAACACTTCTCCCCTGCCCGAGAAAGAAACAACACAATCCAACGAGCTTCTTCCAACAGGTGTTGAACTTTTTTGGTGCTTAGCGGTGATTCCAACTCCATTATGGCCTTCACCTTGTCGGGGTTGGGTTCTACCCCTGCCGGGGTGAGGATATGGCCCAGGAACTTTTCCTTGCTCGCCCCAAAGACACACTTCATGGGGTGCAGTCGCATCTTGAACTTCCGCAAGGTGGCAAACGTTTCCTCCAAGTCAAGCAAGTGGGAGTCCACATCTCTGCTTTTCACTACGAGATCGTCCATGTATATGTTCAAGTTCCTCCCGCTCTGCCCCTTGAAGACTCGATCCATCATTCATTGGTATGTAGCTCCTGTATTTTTTTAGACCGAATGGCCACTTTTAGCTAAAGCACCCTTCTCTCATAATGAAGGATACGTACTTAACGTCAGGTGGGTGTATCCTGATCTGAAGATTACCTGAAAAAATATCTAAAAACTCATCATGGAAAAACCAACGGTTGAGTCAACCAGTATGTCGATTTGAGGTAGAGGATAGCAGTCCTTGGGGAATGATTTATTTAAAAGGAAGAAGTCTACACACATCCTCCATCGCCCATCTTCTTTTCTAACCAATACAACATTGGAGACCCAGCCGGGATACTTGATCTCTGATACAAAACCTGCTTCGAGGAGCTTTTTCACGTCCTCCCGAATGGGCTCCTCCAGCTTTTCGGCGACAGTCCTCTTCTGGCAGATGAGGTGTGTCTTAGAGTCGAAGTTCAAGCAATGACATGCCACATCTGCGTTAATGCCTGACATGTCCTCCATGCTCCATGTGAAGACATTGATGATCCTCTGGATTCACTCCCGCATCCTTTCTTGGTCCCCGGAGCTCAGGCCGCCGCTAACTCGCACCCTCTCTATCTTCCCTGCCCTGGTGAAGACCTCCATCTCCACCAGCTCCTGTGCCGCCTCCAGCCTGGATTGCTCCCACTCGCTTGACAACTTCTCCCCTTGCACAAGTACCTCCTCCACCTCCGCCACATCAACCTACATTGCCTCGCTAAGGCTCTCCTGCAGCTCCACTCCACCAGCCTCCTGGATGCAAACCAGTCTTCCACTTCTTCATGCACCTTCTCCTACACTACCTTCGGTGCCTCCGACTTCTCAACTGCTTCTCCCCGATCACTCATGACTCCCCCTGCACCGCCAGCTCTCTTCACAACTCTTCTGCCTTTGTCATCCAAGAAATGGTGTTGACTGCCGTTACATAACAAAGCCTCGCCACCTTTGAGTCTCCTCTGGTCTAGACTTGGAACCCAGACTATTGAACTTGAGATATTGTTGGAACAAGGAGGGGTTGCAACAAAAGGCACTGATGAGGGGCGTCCAAAGATGGCATTGTATCTTCTCGGAGAGTCAACGATGACGAACCAACAATTACTTGACACCCCCAATGTCACATGAAGTCCAACTCCTCCTTCAACTACCTTCCTCTCCCCAGAGAATACGAACAATGGTCCTTCCGAGGCCAACACCATACTAGCCACCACCTTCATCGCCTCAAAGCACGCTTTGAAGATCATATTCACCGAGCTCCCGTTGTCAACCTGGATCCGGGAGACCGTGTAGTTTTCAATCGCCATTTGGATCACCAGGGCGTCACAAAATGGATGCTCATAGTCAGGCATGTCCTTCGATGACAAGGTAATCTTCTCTTGTAACATCTCATTTCCTTCTAGACCCCTTAACTTAGATTACGGTAGAACATGATGTGAGTGAAAAAGGATTAGGTTAGGTTTGACCCGAGGAATTAGGGTGGGTTCACATAGGCCCATTATAGGGTTCAATCAATAATAACTTAGAAAAATGTTATGGATTCAATAGGCGTTGAGTGAAAACTATGCCACTCGACGAAGCATTGAGTGCGCTGAGTAAACGTGACGCCATTCGATGAAGCATCGAGTGCATTGAGTGGTATCAACACCATTCTACTTTAATAGAAAAATTCTCTGGATTCAACCGGCATCGAGTGAACACGACGCCATTCGACAAAGCGTTGAGTGCGTTGAGTGGATCAAAGCCATGCTCTTTAACTTAGAAAAATTGTTCTGGATCAATAGGCGTCAAGTGAAATCGACGCCATTCGCTGAAGCATCGAGTGCGTTGAGTGTACTCAACGCCATGCTCTTTAACTTAGAAAAATCATTTTGGATAAATATGCATCAAGTGAAATCGATGCCATTCGACAAAATGTCGAGTGCGTTGAGTGAACTCGACGTTATTCGACGAAGCGTCGAGTGCATCGAGTGAACTAGACGTCATTTGAAGAAGTGTCGAGTGATACTCGACGATTTTGGACTTAAGAATATTTTTCGGTCTAGTTTACAAGTATGACTGAACCGGGTTTTCAGGATAAACAGTGATGACACATTTGAACCCAATCTCTTCAACAAACCTATTTAATACAATTCTATTCTCAAAAAGACCTATTTAAAGCAATGATTGGCGGTCCAATACAAGAATGACATGTGGCGAGCAACTTAAACCCTAATTATTTTTATAAAAAGGGAAGAAACGATACCTAATTGTCACTCCCATATCTTGCCAAACCTGGTGTCACCATCGTTGAGCCAGAGGAGTGGGAAAGGACTCATTGAGCTAAGATTTAGCCGAAGAATCGAACTTTGGAACTAACTCGCCGGAGCAAGGATTGACCATGGTGCAACACAACCAAACATGTCACCAAGCACGATTAAGGGTCTGTTTGTTCTCCCCTCCCTCTATGCTAGTCTTCTAGATCCACTAGGATATATATCGGGCTCAAATGAGCCCGATTCCAAGAGAGATAGGGGGAACATTCCGAGCTTTTCTTTTTGCTCGGGTTCACCGGAGGAGCTGCCTCCAGCAGCCATGTCACCGGAAAATGCTAGCGACCACCTCAACGGAGGTGGTGATAATCGCTGGCGGTGGAGGCGGCCCAGGTGGCCGAAAATAAGGTCTGAAGTTGGTACATGCGGGATAGATCCTGGTCGTTGGCTATCAGGGAAGATAACCAGATGTCGTTGATTTTAAAATTAATTTAACTACAGTATCATATTATTTAATGTGTACATTCTGTCACATTCATACAACTTACTTGTATGTTGATTTTAGGCCCCTTAGAGGCAATTTCAGAATTAATCATCAACTTGAAAAATGTAGATCTTGGACTTACCTTTAAATTGACATCCTAAATTTGCAATTTGGAGTAATGTAGCTCCTTATATGGTCGTTTTCCTAGGACTGCTCCTAAACTATAAGTCCATATGCTCTGAAATTAAGGTCATGTATATGAGTATACCATACTTAGACTATGTCCAAAAATCAGAATTTTTGGAGAAAAATTTTGTATAGTTTTAATTTAAATATGAATTATTATATAAATGGAATTTAGGGAGATTCCCAATTCCAAATGCCCCCAAATGTGGGTGGTATGGCTTTAAGGACATACTATGGTTTTGGTAAAAATTTGGAGCCATTTGAATCTCTGCATATTAAATGATCCAACATGTATGGTGAAGGTAGATTTGTAAATAGTGTGTAAATAGTAAAATGAGAATTTATCCCATTTGGCCCAATGCATGTTCATGAAATTTTGGACAAAGACTTATGGAAGTAAAATTCTCCTTTCATGAGAAAATTGGGATTTTTGGAATCAAAAATCACATAATTTGGAATTATTTGAAAATTTGCACATTTGGGTGCGAAAATGAAAAATAGTGCAACTCAAGTTAGAAAATTCCAAATTGTTGATCCAAGCCCTAATAGGTCATTTCACTTCTATGGAAAAATTTATGAACATATTGGAGAATTATTCCATGTATAAATAGTGTAATTACATTTTATACCCTTATGGGACATTGATCAAAAACATAAGTTGTGTTTCGTGGAAAATTATGAGAAAATGTAGAGGCCCTTATTTATTCATTATGAACCTCTGTACATTTTATCAAGATTCAGGACGAGTTTAGTCCTGCGAGCTGGAGACTCAGATGTTTATATTCAGGATGGGTTTAGTCTTGCAAGCTGGAAGTTGGATGTTTGGATTCAGGAAGGGTTTAGTCCTGCGAGTCGGAGGCTCAGATGTTTGGATTAAGGACGAGTTTAGTACTACATGCTGGAGGCTCGGATGTTTGGAAACGGGACGGGTTTAGTCCTGCGAGCTGGAGGCTCAGGTGTTTGAAAAAGGACAGGTTTAGTTCTGCGAGCTAGAGGCTCAGAAGGTTTACTTCAGGACGGGTTGGTCATATGAGCTGGAGGCTCAGGTTTGAAATGACATGTATGTGCATAGAACATATATGTGGCGGGTCATGCGGTACTGGCCAGTCGTCATACCAACAACAGTACAGTGACTCTAGTGAGGTGTGAGGGTTTGAGGGGCCAGTGGGTTGTTTTACACTGCGATCTGGAGGACTATCCCTAAAAATGCACACCCGACCAAAAAGACTGGTAGGGAATGCCAGCAAATAAGTACTCAGAGACTCTTGACTGCACCTCAGACGTGTACAGAGGCGTACGAAGGGTATACACCTGGTAGTGTGTATACCTACCTAGGAAGTGGAGATGCCTGCTCCACGGTTGTCATAACCACAATGGTGGTACCAGAGAATTCAGCTAACTCCAAAAAGTGGGAACTAAAGGTCTGTGATCACAGAGTCGTGTGTGTAGGTTGCACTTGTATGAATCATAACCTCCATAAATCATAATAGCACACATACATACTTAGGACATACGCACTGTTGATCCTTATCATATAAATTAGTATGGAGTCTTTTATATGATAAGTTATATTCATGAAACCTTAACTTATAAATTTGTATGGGCATTCATATAAGTTAAGGTACTCTTGTGTTGGTAGTGTAGCGGTAGATAGTTTACTTTTTACACCGATCATTTCTTTACTTACTGCACTTCTTTTCAGTACTGCTTTACTTACTTTACATCTGCTATTATAAAAATATAACTACTAGAAGCATACTCAAGATAGAATAGTTCCACTGTCACATGCTTCCTTTGATACTGCCTTATTGTCCTCTGCTTTCATCCTCCCGCTCAGTGCCTTGGAGTCGCAAGGTTGAGGCGAGGACAAAATGGTTGTCTTTATGAATAACGGTCAGTTGTGACCGTATCATTTTAGGAGCTCGAGGAGTTGGAGCACCAGCGCAACCAGCAGGATGAGATGGCAGGACCTGAGGAGAAGTTACCGCGCACTACTACTACTACTACAAATCAGCATCTGGTGATGATGTGTGTTTCAGTTACCGCTTCCGATTAGTGCTTATTGTGAGAGGGTGATGTTGTTTCTATTTAACATGTACCAGGCATAACCCCTTCTCTCGTTTTCTATACTTATTGTGGACTTATGTACATTTCATCCCTATATGATATGATGTTATTTCTATGACTTGTGGACTTGCTAGCTCTTATATAACTGCTTAGTTTACTTCCATTCTCATATTGGCCTATAGGTTAAATGATCGTACTAGCCGGCAGGATCAGCGTCGTGTGGTTGGGACTAACCCGTGTGTGATAGTGTCATCCTAAGGCGGGAGTTCTGGGAATAAGACAGGTTAACCTCCTTAGTAAGGGGAGGGGTCTTACAACTGGTATCACTTGACCAAACGGGCATATGAGAAAGAAGTACACAACACTGGGAAACCCCGCTCGAACATTAGTTTGCGGACAAATTATGCATCAAAAGTAATGGTTAACCCTCCTCGAAGTTTGGGATATACATATAGGTTTGTCTGCTTATATACATTACAATCTTAGAATAGGGAAAACCAGTATTGGACGTTGGAAATTTTCTCGGACTTGTAAATCGGATGATTACTTGGCACAACTTAAAGAGAGATCGTAATTTCATCGATGCATAATGGCATACCATATTCAAAGAACGAAACAAGTTCTGTACAATCCATAAGAATTCGAACAAATGGCTTTTCGATAAACTAAAATTAAAACAGTAACGACGACACAGGAATTGTTAAGGTACATGGATACCTCAACAAAGCACGTTCTTAGATGATCTAACACCTTAACCCAAACGATGTAATACATGATTAATGAATATATTATCGGTTAAGGATTTGATTAAGGAACTCAGATACATCTCAAGAGGGAGCCAATGTGAATTGAGAATTCAGTACAAGTTAGAAGGATAATTGAAAATTTTGCATAGCTAGGGCTCTTAGGAAAGTGACCATGACTATCACATATTAAATGGGTAGAATTGGGAGAAGTAAAAATGATGATTGATCCCAAGTCATACCCAGGTTTGGTGAAAACGTTTGTGTAAACACGATGATTACTATCCGCGCCTACCTAACATACCCAGGTCATTATATTGGAAACATACAAATCGGGATTGAGTAACATCATGGTAATATGAAGAAGTGATTGCAAGACTTAAATGTTACGTGATTAGAGCCCATAAAGTGAAAATTCAAAAAGCTTGAATAATTTTGTTTATAACAATGAGAATATAACGAGCCCATAAAATTTCAATTCAAGTGAAAAACCATACTGAATTGGAAGATGTATATTATAAGTGTGATCCTTTGGATGTGGCTTTGGTGATCACAAGAATCAAAACAAAAGTGTGTGATGATATAATAATTGCCTTCAGAAAGATTCAGGATTTTTAGAGCAACTTATGATTAAGAACTTGTTATTATCCCTAAAAACAAACAATATAATAAATCGAAGGATTTGAAATGTCCACTTTGCGGGTTTCAAACACACTCTCGTCCTTGTGAACATAGAAAATTTGATCATGAGTAGACAATGCAAGCCTATCCTACGCACAAAGGAACGAATAAATTCAACCCTGCATATATTAGATAGTGTGAATTATATATTTTTGGTATATATAGTGGTGATAATTCATGAACTTAGAGAAATGATTGTCTTTACCATGCCATAATTTTTAGAGGTTGGATTGAAGATTACTTATATTTATTCCACACATCGTTGAGCTAACCTCGTGAGTATAATGACTTTAGATGAGTATTCACCCATGCTTTCCTATTAAAGATAACTATATGAATATGTATAGGAAGGTTACTATGAGCATACTTAAGTTGAACTTCGAGCAAATAAAAGATTAATTTGTCAAGGCATGGCGCTGAAAATGTAACGAATCAACAAATTGAAATGGGGTGGATGATTAGTTGATGTGTATGCATAGGTATGACCTCTTGATTATGATCATATCAAGAACCAAGACACATACGTTGATAACATCTTGAACACATTAGGAAAATTCATGACTATGAAGAGATCAATGTTGATACACTTTTTGATAATGGGATCCGCGGACAACCCATGAGAGATGGTCATAATAAAGTTTACAAGTCATTTTCTGATGTAATTAAAGGTAAAGATGCAAGATTTTGCGAGACTCTGCTTGGTAAATGGGATTTTGCAAAGGTGTATACAGTGAAATTAAACGAGAAGTAATGATTGTTTAATACGATTTTCTTTATGATGAAATCGATGTGATTGCCTTGAAACCACAACTAACCTAATCACATCAGTCACTTAAGTAATTAAGTTGAAAACATAGCAAAAAAGACCAATAACCTATTCACCCCCTATAGATAATTTAGCTATCCTTGAAAACAAAGACGTTCAACAGTAGATGGAACAGGCGGGAAGTGTAATGCCCCGAAAATCGTATTTGAGCTGATCGCATCCAAAAGAAATTTTGGTGCCTGTATAGGGGTACATGGCCTAGGACACGGGCGTGTCCAAGGTCGTGTCTTTCGTTGTGGGTTGGTCGGCTGTATCCAGAGAAGGACACGGCAGGAAACACGGGTTGTGCACTGTTCTGACACGGGCGTACCAGGGGTGACACGGGCGTGTTCATACCCGTGTCCCCACCCGTGTTCAGGAGGGTCGTGTCGATTGGCGTGGTGGTTATATGCGACACGCCCCGGTCACGGGCGTGTCGAGGACCCGACATGGGATTGTCAGATTGAGACATGGGCATTTCTTAGCCCGTGTGAGTTTCTATGTTCGACGATCATGCCTAGATCGAGGTACACGACCTGGGACACGACCATGTACAAGGCCGTGTTCGGCCTAGGTTTGAGGATTTTTGAGTGGATCTGAGACGTTCGATTTCTTTAATTAAGATCTGACAGCTCAGATGAGTCCCTGCTCTGTTAAGGTCAGAAATAGAGGATCAATTCCTCATTTCTCTCTTAAGCACTCTCTTTCAAGGAGTTAGAGAGAGGATGAAGAAGGAGGTGGATTCCAGCCGCCGATGGAGCATCGGAGCACCGTTTAGAGAACCGAGAGCGGATCCGTGGAGGAAATTCTGTTGCGAAGACTTCTATCCGGATAGTTTTCCATGGCGAAAAACGTACTACAAGGGTAACGATTCTCTACTTGAGCATGTGAAGCTCTCTTTCCTTTGCATAGGGAGACCCGCTCATGTGAGTGTGCGGAGAGTGTGCGGTGTTCCCTGGGGTTGACGTGAATAGTCCCCCTTGTGTTGCATATAGAGTCCAGAATCGAAGTACGGATATAGGCATTGTCTGTGAAGCCTACCCGGACATGTTGGTCTGGATCGGTGATGTTGCATTTATTATGGTTTGCCGGAGAGGACTCCGTGCTTTATGTTTTCGGGTTTCTACACGGTAGATTGCAGCAGGGATCCTTGGGGATTAACTCCAAGGCGCCCCCGGTAAACTGAGCGGAATCATTGTTCTGCTAGCTTGGCAGTCAGGGAACCTGCCTTGAAAATAACTGGGTTATGGGATTGTTTGGAATATTAGGATCCGTGAGAAGCTTGTCTCGTGCGTACGTCTTAATGTGAACTACGCGGTGTGAGCAACAGGCATGTGGAATCGTACCTGGGTTATGTGGTTCGGTGCGAGATACCCGAAAAGGGGACTGGCCGTTGGCATAGTCGGGAGCCTTAGACGGTGGTCAGAAAGGCTAAATGCTCATGAGGTTGTCATCCTTTGGGTGGTGGTGAAGACGCTGAAGTGTCAGGATTCACCGATAATGTGCCCTGAGTGCACAGGGTGTTTAGCCGTGCGAGCCTACACCTGTGGCGTAGTATGCTTATTCTATATTGTTTAGCTGGGCTAATTAATTGTAGGGAAGGAGCACCGCCATCTCGAATTAGGGGCGTGGTCGTTATAATTTGGTCGGCTTTGGCTGACCGTTGCTTTGTTTGCCACCATGCGGTGGAATGTTGCTTGCAGGTGCTGCGGAGCCGAGTACCAAATAGCGGGCTGGAGCCCATGTTGCTGAGCTGGCCCTCGAAGGCCCAAGTGAATAGTTGTACTTTAGTTTGTCATGTGTGGCCAGCCTGCGAGCCGATGTATGAAAAACATTATTTTATTAAGTGAACTTCTGTAAGGCCATAAGGCCGTGTACCTTTCAGTGTATTTGTTTTTCATTCCAGTTGTAGTGGTTGTGGACATTCATGATTATTGGATTACCGTTATGGGTTCTTTCAACTGTTTAAAAGCTTCCGCTTGAATGCTCTGTGTTAGGACGAGTAGTCTTAATTGGATAGTTTGGTTATTCATATGTAACCCTTCCGACTGTCCGTGGTATATAGCATCAGGTTCCAGCTGGACCTTCTGTTATATGTCATACGACGTATGGGGGTGTTACAATTTGGTATCAGATTTCTGGTTACAGTCAGGCTTAAATGAATTCGTGGGTGAATTCTTTTAAGGGGTGGTGAGCACATGTGTGCGTCATCGTTATAACATCAAAAAGAACCCATGAATGTCCACTTAGGAATGAAAAATACACTTATTTTGTGGAACCTGAGTGTTCCAATGATTGCTTTTAGCAATCTGTTTGTCTTCTAGTCGTGGGTCTTTGTTATTATAGGCAGCTAGGAGTGGTGCTGGTCAGTCGGAGCGTCCACAATCGGCGGAAAGTAGTGCACCGAGCGACGTGCCTACAACAACTCCTTCAGCGGAAACCATCAGGATGGTGGCTGAAGCGGTCTTTATGATGATAAATGCCCAACCTGCAGGATAATTGCACCACACACCACCTGTTGTTGAGCAATAACCAGTTAGGGCGGCAGAGCCGAGAGTGGTGAAGCGCGCGATAGTGGATCAGGTAGAGCTGAGGAGAGCTACAGAGAGACTGCTCAAGCGTGTAATGTGCTTTAATCCTCCGAGATTCGATGGGGTTAGAATGCCAGCTCAAGCTGAGGATTGGCACTCTATGATAAAGAGGGTCTTGATGGCCACGTTAACTGAGGAGTGGCAGACGACCATCATAGCGACCTTCCTTTTGGCTGGTGAGGCGAGGCTGTGGTGGGATGAGTTGGAGTTTCATCTCTGAGTGGGAAGGTAGCTTGCTGATGTGCCTATGGAGGGATTCTCAAGATTGTTATTGGCCAGATATTTACCCGCTGCTCAGAAGATCGAGATGGAGAATCAGGATCTTGGGTTGACTCAGGGAGCCAGAAGCGTGGACGAGTATCTCCATGAGTTTACACGGTTGGGTCGGTATGCGGGTGCTATGTTTTCGGAAGAAGAGAGGAAAACCAACCGATTTTATGAGTGTCTACACAGCGACCAACAGTTACTCCTTGTTGGGCCTAAGGCACGGGGCTTCATAGCCTTGGTCAATTCGGCCCAGTCATTGGAAAAGGTTGTGAAGAAAGTGCAAGAGAAGAAGGACCCAGGGGAAAAGAAGGCAAAGTTCAAAGTGCTAGATGCAAAATCAGGATTCCGCAGATGGAACAAGAAGCAGAGGACTTCGAACTCAGCCCCTTCATCTGGTGCGTCAGGAGAAACTACAAGTCGAGTTCAAAGAGCTTGTTACAACTGTGAGAAGACGGGGCACTTTGCTAGTGAGTGTTGGAGCGGACGTGCAAAGTCCGAGAGGATGCCTAGAGCGACCTATGAAGAGAAAGGGAAGGCGGTGGGGACAACCACATCCCATTATGCTCCAGCCCAGCCTAGAGTTTATAATCTTGGTCTGTAAGAGGCCATAAAGCAAGCTGATGTGGTGACAGGCTTCGTGTTGATTTTCGATTGTCCGGCGAGAGCCCTTTTTGATACGGTGGCTTCACATTCCTTCTTGTCTGAAAGATTCTTGTAGCGCAATGGCATCCCTTCCTCGATGGCAAAATACAAGTTGGATGTGTTGTTTGCCAATGGGTGCTCAATGTGCGCGGATAAGATCTGTGTGGTAAAGATACGGATTGGGACCAGGAGTTTGTTTTGCGAGCGTTGGTTCTACCGTTAGTGGAGTTCAACGTAATCTTTGGCACAGACTGACTCTCGGAGAAGCAAGCTTACATCGATTGTAACCGAAAGGAGGTTAAGTTGGGGCTGCATACTGAACGGGAGACTATGTTTACGGGCATGAAGGGGTCGGGTAAAGTTTTGATGACGGCCCTTCAAGTGATCAAGACAGTTCGGTCTGGTGCAGAGCTGTTTGTCACCTTAGTGCAGGCTTCAATGCCTAGGCCAAGTCTGGACAGTATCCTAGTTGTGTTTGAGTATCCTAATGTGTTCCCAGATGATCTCCCAGGAGCCCCTCTTCAACGGGAGATTGATTTTACTATTGAGCTAGTACCGGGTGCCAAACCGGTGTCACGACGTAAGTATCGGATAGCGCCGCGAGAGATGGTGGAGTTGAAGGTGCAACTGCAGGAGTTGTTGGAGCAAGGCATGTGCGTCCAAGTTTGTCGTCTTGAAGTGCACCGGTTCTTTTCTTTAAGAAGAAGGATGGGAGCTTGAGACTCTGTATTGACTATCGGGAGTTGAACAAGCTTACAGAGAAGAACAAGTATCTGATTCCCAAGATTGACGATATATTTGATCAATTAGTTGGGTCAGCAGTATATTCGAAGTTAGATCTGAAGTCTGGCTATTACCAATTGAGGATAAGGGAAAGAGACATCCCGAAAATAGCGTTTAGCACGCGGTTTGGGCATTATGAGTTCACAGTCATGCCGTTTGGGCTGACCAATGCGCCATCCATGTTTATGGATCTAATGAATAGGACGTTCAGAGAATACCTGGATCATTTCGTGATAGTATTTATCGATGATATCTTGGTATACTCGCAGTGTGAGGAGGACCATTATAAGCATCTACAAATGCTGTTGGAGACGTTGAGGAGAAATCAGTTGTATGCTAAGTTCCCCAAGTGTGAGTTTTTGTTATCCTCAGTAGTGTTCCTTGGTCATGTCGTTAGTGGAGAAGGAATAGCGGTGCATCCGGAAAAGTTAGTGGCGATACAGGAGTGGCCTATTTTGACAACAATGGCGGAAGTTCGGAGCTTTCTGGGGCTTACCGGCTACTACAGGCGCTTCGTAGAGAACTTCTCACGGATAGCGTTACCACTCACGACGTTGACAAGGAAAGACCAGAAGTTTGTGTGGTCGCTGGAGTGTTACCAGGCTTTTGAAGAGTTGAAGAGGCGGTTGACCACGGCGCCAATTTTATGTTCGCCGAGTGGAACCGAAGGATTTGAAATTTATAGTGATGCTTCGAGCAGTGGTTTGGGCTATGTTCTACTACAGCATGGGAGCGTGATAGCCTATGGTTCACGATAATTGAAGGTTCATGAGAGGAATTATCTGGTTCATGACCTAGATTTAGCGGCCGTGATATTCGCTCTAAAGCTGTGGAGGCACTACCTGTATGGTCTGAATGTTGATATCTACACCAATCATAAGAGCCTGAAGTACTTGTTAGATCAGAAGGATCTGAACATGAGGCAGTGGCGGTGGATGGAATACTTGGGGGACTACACCTTCGAGATACATTATGTACCTGGGAAAGGAAATGCAGTGGCGGATGCATTGAGCCGCAGGGCTCCTGCGCAGGCCAGTTGGTTGTCGGTACATGATGAGAGCTTGGTCTGTGATTTGGAGGCATTAGAGATCTCCTGCATTGATAAACGGTCTAGTGCCGAGGCGATATTATGTTGGATAGAGGTGCAGTATGACCTGGCAGATAGGGTTCAACGGCTTTGGTTCAGGATAGCAGCATGAAGTGGATCTTAGATGAATCTTTGGATGGGTCAAATTCCCAGTTTGCTGTTGAGGTTGGACTGCTAAGGAAGGACGGTCGTCTATGCATCCCTAGTGCGGACAATCTTCGAGAGGAGTTGATGTACGAGGCACATCATACCAAGTACTCAATCCACCCGGGAAGCACGAAGATGTATAGAGACATGAAGAAGTTATTCTGGTGGCCAGGATTAAAGAAGGATGTAGCACTTTATGTGTCCAAGTGCCAAACTTATGCCTTGGTGAAGGCGGAGTGCCAGAATCCCGGAGGTTTCCTAAAGTCCTTCCCTATCCCGGAATGGAAATTCGACGACATTTCTATGGATTTTTTGCATGGTTTGCCAAAGTCGCATAGGGGAAACGATGCCATATGGGTGGTCGTAGATAGGTTGACAAAAGTGTCACATTTCATCACGAATAGGAAGGAAGATCCGGTGGAAAAGTTAGCCAAACTCTATGTGGATAATATCGTGTGGTTGCATGGTGTGCCGTGCAGTATTGTTAGTGACCGAGATGGACGCTTCACGTCTAAGGGCTGGGGGCTGGTGCATAGTTTGTTGGGAACTAAGCTGAGTTTCAGCATAGCCTTCCATCCACAGATGGATGGTCAGACCGAGAGGGTCAACAGGACGATGGAGGACATGCTTCGATAGTTCGTCCTAGATTTTGGAAAGCATTGGGAGGATCACCTGTACATGGTGGAGTTTGCGTATAACAACATCTTTCAAGCGAGTATTGGAATGGCACCTTTCGAGGCCTTGTATGGGAGGAAGTGTCGTACGCCGTTGTCTTGGTTGGAGACAGGAGAGTCGAAGTTTTATAAACGTCAAGTGGTGGTAGATGCCACTTCAATGGTACGTACAATTCAGGAAAGGTTGAAGATCTCTCAGGATAGGCAAGCAAAGTACTATAACGACAAGCATAGGAATATGGAGTTTGGTGTTGGCGACTGGGTGTTTTTAAAAATCAAGCAGTTCAAGGGTGTTTCGCGGGTTCGTCGCTTGAAGAAGCTGAGTCTGAGATACCTTGGACCATTTGAAATCCTGGAGCTTGTTGGCGAAGCAGCGTATAGATTGAAGCTGTCGGTGGAATTGAGTGGGCTACACGATGTTGAAAGGGACATATCTTAACTAAACTAATTAGAGTTATAAATATCACCGCACAAAAATAATAAAAGAAGAGCAAGCAACCAGAGACACAAGGATTTTATAGTGGTTCCCCAAATCTGGGTAGTCCACTCTTCTACCACCCTGGTAGGAATCCACTCAGGTTTTTGATCAGGTGACTGCCACCAATGGGTTTTGATCAGGTCCCCAAAAAATAACTCAAGTCTTTTGGAAGGAGACTTGCAACCAGGAATCACTTTTGAAGGGAGATGACAACCCTTTATACAGGAGGGGGAAAAGAGTGATGGTGTCTTCTGTGTCAACAGTCAGAGAGAAGACTTGTGGATATATGATGTTAGCAGCTTTTGCTCCCCCTGAGATCTTGAATGTATCAGGAAAGCTGGAGCACTACTTCAGGGTGATAGGCCTTCAATCTTCAGGCTTGGACCAGAGTACTTTTCAGGAGCTTCTGACAGATAGAGATTTGTTGTCCTTGAAGTTGTCCTGCAGTGATGATGAAGAAGAAGACTCTAGATATGAATGGATGTTCTTCTTCTTCTTGTTATTGCTGTCTCCTCTGGTCTAGGGCTTCTAGTTACTGTAGAGATATTTCCCTTTCTATAAATATTTTTTTTGTCTGCCTTGCTGTGTCTGTATTATTGTTCTTGTTCTCTTTCTCTGTATATATTCAGACATTCAAAAATCCTTGGCCTTGATGGCGGAAGGAAAACATTCCCGAGAGTAGATGCTTTGGAAATTGATCCATAATTACTCCAACTGTAACTGTCCGTTTGAACGGCTATTTTCACTGGAAATGTTGACTGCAATTAATCCCCAATTAATTCTGCCAACTGTTACTGATTGCTCAAAAATCGTCGACCTGAACTTTCATCGAGTTCATGAATTGTCGACCTGAGTTCGACATTCGTCGAACTCAGCTGGAATTGTCGAGCTGAATATCTTGGCTGCGTTCGTCGACCGGAGCTTGCAGTTCGTCGAGCTCAGTTTCTTTTTCGTCGAGCTGAGCAAGTGTTGTCCACCAATCGTCGACCTGAGTTCTTTTGTGTAGACACAAATCCTCTGGGTGTCGACACAGATTACTGTGATGGAGTCGACAGATAGTTGTGTCGACAGATGTTTCTGTGTGTCGACACTAATTATCTGGGTGACGACACAGCCTTGATTGAGTCTTGAGATCGTCGAGCTGAGTTTCAGAGAAGCAATTCAGAATTCGTCGACCGGAGATCGCCATTCGTCGAACTGCGTTCGACGTTCGTCGATCTGATTTTCTGCCTTTGTCTTAACTGCATTACTTGGACTTCTTTTCTATAATTCTGGAGAAACCTTCTGAATGACTTGTCCTAGAAATAATCCTACGACCCATGACTATACATGTTGGATCAATCTAATATTCCTAATAGTGTTCCTTACCCAAATCCTAACTGGGGTTCCAACAATCTCCCACTATTTGGGTGAGGACACTATTTACATAAAAAATAAATAAAATATAAGACAATTAAATACAATCTCCCCCTAAATATGGATCAAGGACTACTACTGTTGCTGTTGTTGCTGATCCTTGCCCAAATCTGTAGCATGATAATCTATTGTTGCTGGTGCTGCTACAATTTTTGCAACTTCATTTACAGGCATCTCCCCCTATAGCCACTATTCCTCTGTGATTAAACAAACAATCTCCCCCTATATTGCATAGCCTTGCACAAACTATTCATCCATTGATATCCTATATATTTGTTGGACTGAATTCTTTTCCTGCAAGGAGATGTTAGGAGTTCTGGACCCAGAAAACCTTGGGTCCTGGTTCTCTTTTAAAATAATCAGAAATAAAAGAATAAAAATTTCTGCTTTGAAATTCTGAGTTCGACGAATTAAAGTAATTTCGTCGAGCGGAGTTCGACGAATGATATTGAGTTCGTCGAGCTCTTTTCGACGAATTAAATTTGTTTCGTCGAGCACAGATTCCTAAACAGTTCAAAGCAGAATCTTTGTTCAGAGATCGTCGATCTGAGTTCGACGAATTGAATTGATTTCGTCGATCTCCGTTCGACGAATTATTTTGAACTAAGATTTTCTGAAGATGTATACCTGATGAAAGATCAAGGGTAGAGATTACCGGATCTTCTTCTTCTGGTTCACATTCTGGTTCTTCTGATTCTTCAGCATAGCTGCTGCGAGAAGCATCTATTGCCATTAGGCAAAATTCTATTGCTCTTGCTTTTTCTTCAGCCAATGCTGTGAGGGAGTCCCACATCTCTTTTGTAGATGAACATTCAGCAAGTTCGTCAAAAATGTCATCAGACATTGATTGTGCTAGAATGTTCATGGCTTATGCATCATCAATCTTCATCTTTTGCTGAGCATATGTCCACTGGGATGATGGAACAACATCTGGACTTGTTATTTGCTGAGATTGAGATGGACCTGACAAAATAGATTTAAAGATGTTTTCATCAATGGAGTCCATATTAAATCTAATCCTTGTCTTCCATAGTGCAAACTTATCTAGATTGCACAAGGGCAGTCTGGTGCTTGAAAACTCATCAAATTTTGTCATGATAAACTCTAAAGATTTTTAAGATATATCAAAGGATCTTTTGGTTCAGGTGTTAGCCTGTTTAACTACTAAGGTGTGGTATTTTTAACCAACCTGGAAGATGTGGTATTTTTAACCAACCTGGCTTTGATACCAATTGAAAGGGACAGATCTTAACTAAACTAATTAGAGTTATAAATATCACAGCACAAAAAAATTGAAAGAAGAGCAAGCAACCAGAGACACAAGGATTTTATAGTGCTTCCCCAAATCTGGGTAGTCCACTCTTCTACCACCCTGGTAGGAATCCACTCAGGTTTTTGATCAGGTTACTGCCACCAATGGGTTTTGATCAGGTCCCCAAAAACCAACTCAAGTCTTTTGGAAGGAGACTTGCAACCAGGAATCACTTTTGAAGGGAGATGACAACCCTTTATACAGGAGGGGGAAAAGAGTGATGGTGTATTCTCTGTCAACAGTCAGAGAGAAGACTTGTGGATATATGATGTTAGCAGCTTTTGCTCCCCCTGATATCTTGAATGTATCAGGAAAGCTGGAGCACTGCTTCAGGGTGATAGGCCTTCAATCTCCAGGCCTGGACCAGAGTACTTTTTAGGAGCTTCTGACAGATAGAGATTTGTTGTCCTTGAAGTTGTCCTGCAGTGATGATGAAGAAGAAGACTCTAGATATGAATGGATGTTCTTCTTCTTCTTGTTATTGATGTCTCCTCTGGTCTAGGGCTTCTAGTTACTGTAGAGATATTGCCCTTTCTGTATATGTTTTTTTTGTCTGCCTTGCTGTGTCTGTATTATTGTTCTTGTTCTCTTTCTCTGTATATATTCAGACATTCAAAAATCCTTGGCCTTGATGGTGGAAGGAAAACATTCCCGAGAGTAGATGCTTTGGAAATTGATCCATAATTACTCCAACTGTAACTGTCCGTTTGAACGGCTATTTTCGCTGGAAATGTTGACTGCAATTAATCCCCAATTAATTCTGCCAACTGTTACTGATTGCTCAAAAATCGTCGACCTGAACTTTCATCGAGTTCATGAATTGTTGACCTGAGTTCGACATTCGTCGAACTCAGCTGGAATCGTCGAGCTGAATATCTTTCCTGCGTTCGTCGACCGGAGCTTGCAGTTCGTCGAGATCAGTTTCTGTTTCGTCGAGCTGAGCAAGTGTAGGCCGTGTACAAAACACTATTAAGCGACCAAATAAATTGCAAACAGCAATTATAGGAACACGCAGGTTCCTCAAACACGAGTATTTTCATTCCTAAGTGGACATTCATGGGTTCTTTTTACTGTTATTACGATGACGCACACAATGTGCTCACCACCCCTTAAAAAGAATTCGCCCACGAATTCACCATAAGCCCGACCAAAACCAGTAGTCTGATACCAAATTGTAACACCCCCTATCCGTCACATAGCATATAGCAGTAGGTCCGGCCGGGGCCCGACGTCGTATACCACAGACAGACCGGGTGGTTACTTATGGAAACCATCCAACCAATCTCAACGACCTACACAGAGCATTCTAGCGGAAGCATTATATTAAAGTTGCAATAAAGAACCCAGCATTAGAGCACGAATGTCTACTAGTACAGAATAGGAATGTTATACAAAATACCCAAAATAAGCCTTAAGGCCTTACAAAATGTTTCACTTCCAATTACATGTTTTACAAACCACAGCACGCAGGCCGGTCACACATGAATAAAGCAGTAAACACTTCCAATTTAGGCCTTCAAGGGCCGGCTTCGCATTCGGGCTTTAGCCCGCTATTGACCGCTTGGTCCAGCTGCACCTGCAAGCAACAAACCACCGCACGGTGGCAAAACAAGGCAACGGTCAGCAATGCTGACCAAATTATAACGATCCCGCCCCCAACTCGGGGCGGCGATGCTCCTTCCCTGCATTTCATTAGCATAAGCGAGCAAAGTATATATATAGCCATTTCATCACAGACGTTGGCTCGCACGGCCACACGCCTCGTGCTCTCAGGGCACATTCTCGGTGAACCAGTCAATGTCACGTCAATTAAAGCCATAGACATTCCGGACTCACCACTGCCACTTGGACGGCCAAACCTATGAGCAATTTGTCTTCCTGGCCTGGGTCACGACAATTTAAGCCATTGACCTCCGAAGACCCTAATCTATGCCAACGGTAAGTGCCACGTGCCTTTAGGTCTCTTTAACCAAACGACATAGAACGGGTACGACTCCATCTAACCCGTGCTCACATCGCAACGACAATTTAAGCCATTTGCGCGGGTCAAACTTCCGCCGAGTCCCATTTTCATCACACAATTTCACATAACTCGGTTATGTTCAAGTTGGCTCTCAGGCCTCCATGTTGGCAAGATCTCGTGTCCGCCCAGTTTTCCGGGTGCACCTTTGGGTTAGTCCCCAAGGCTCCCTGCTGCAATCTACCGCGTAGAAAACCCGAAAAACAAACCATAGCACAGAGTCTTCTCCAGCATTTATGCAATGCAACATCACCGATCCAGACCAACATGTCCAGGTAGGCTTCACACATCGTGCCTATGTCCGTTCTCGCTTACGGACTCTAAACAACGGGGACTTCACATATCTACCCGAAGGAACGCCTCCAACTCTCCGCAAACTCGCGAGAGCGGGCTTCCTATGCAAAGAAAGAGAGCTACTCATGCTCAAGATGAGGATCGTTACCCTAGAGTTTCTCTTTGGCACCATTGAAAAGTAATCGGATGAAAAGCACCGCACTAGCTTTGCCTCCGTGGATCCGGAGTCGGCTTGCGATTCGGAGCTTCGAAGCTCCTCCAATGGCGAGATCTAGCTCCTTCTTCCTCCCTTGGCTCTCCTCTCTCTCTAAGGCTTTAGAAAGATAACACTTAAGAAAAAGTGAGGGTTTCT
The DNA here is from genome assembly GCA_039583875.1 of Platanthera guangdongensis. Lineage (NCBI taxonomy): Eukaryota > Viridiplantae > Streptophyta > Magnoliopsida > Asparagales > Orchidaceae > Platanthera > Platanthera guangdongensis. The sequence continues at coordinate 103,168,903 of CM077154.1, read as the reverse complement.
AAGTCCAATCCCGGGTATATCCCTTCAGGAATAACCCCCAGCCGTTGGATCTCAAACTAAGGAAACGAACGTCTTTGATTCTGGACTGAAATGCCCAATCTAGACCGAACACGGCCTGGCACACGCCCGTGTCCAGGGCCGTGTGCCTCATTCACCGTCAAAATCGAATCACCTAGAACCTCACACGGGTATCGAACACGCCCGTGTTCGAGCTGACACACCCGTGTTCCATGTGACACGGCCGTGTGGCCGGCCGTGTACCCCATCATTTTTCCCCAAAATCAACCCGAGCACTGCACGGGTTCTAGGACACGCCCGTGTCCTTACCCGTGTCACCTCAACACACCTGGACCCCAGGCCGTGTACACGGTCTCGACACTCGACACTTCGTCGAGCGAAAATCGTCGACCTATCGACACGGCCTTGGACACGCCCGTGTCCTAGGCCGTGTGCCTTGTCTCGACACATTGTCGGCACCAAAGTGGCGACTTCCCAGGACGAGTGTCGACACGGGTCGACACGCCCTGCGACACGCCCTTGTCGCAGGCCGTGTGTCATGTCTCGACACTTCGTCGAATGCAGAGTGTCGACTTTGCGGCTAAGTGTCGACACGGGTCGACACGGCCTGCGACACGCCCGTGTCGCAGGCCGTGTGCCCAGTCTCGACACAATGTCGAGACCAAAGTGTCGACTTCCCGTCTCAGAGTCGACACAGGCTCGACATGCCCTGGGACACGCCCGTGTCCCAGGCCGTGTTCCTGCTGCCAGAACCTAAACTGGCCCAAAACGTCCCCCTTTGCTCCTTTGAGTTTCGGGGCGTTACAACTCTCCCCCTCTTAAAAGAATTTCGTCCTCGAAATTACATAAAGGAAAGACATGTACAAAACCAAAATTTGTACCTGAGCGGAACAACTCCGGATACTCGTCAAGTATAGTCTGCTCTAGCTCCCAAGAGAGCTCCTCACGACCGCAATTGTCCCACCGGACTTTGACCATCCTGATCTCTTTATTGCGTAGCCGCTTGACCTCCGAGTCCTCAATCCGCACGGGCTTGACCTTTGTCGTCAGCCCACTATCCACTGGTACTTGATCAACCGCGATCACTTGCGTAGGCTCTTGCACCGCCTTTCGAAGCACCGAAATGTGGAATACATCATGTAAACCACTAAGCTCCACTGAATGCTTCAACCTATAGGCCGCTTCACCAACTCGCTCCAGAACCTCAAACGGTCCAAGGTACCTCGGGCTTAGCTTTTTCAATCGCCGCACCCGCGAGACACCCTTGAACGGCTTGATCTTTAGGTACACATAATCACCCACAGCGAACTCCACGTTCCTGTGCTTGGCATTATAGTATTTAGCTTGCCGGTCCGGAGCGATAAGCAACCTCTCCCGAATGGTTCGCACCAAAGAAGTAGCACCCTCCACTTCTGATTGCTTATACAACCTTGACTCACCCGTTTCTAACCAAGACAACGCCGTGCGACATTTTCTACCATATAGGGCCTCGAAAGGCGCCATCTGAATACTCGCTTGGTAGCTATTGTTGTATGCAAACTCCACCAAATAAAGGTGGTCTTCCCATTGCTTTTCGAAACCCAAGACACACATGCGGAGCATGTCTTCCATAGTTCTATTGACCCTCTCGGTCTGCCCATCCGTTTGCGGATGGAAGGCTGTGCTAAATTTCAGCTTTGTTCCCAACATTTGTTGCACAAGCCTCCAATCGTTGGACGTGAACCGCCCATCTCGGTCACTCACGATGCTGCGGGGCACACCATGAAGCCGCACTATGTTATCCACATAAAGCTTTGCCAACTTCTCCACCGGATCATCCTTCCTATGCGGAATAAAATGCGACACCTTTGTTAATCGATCAACCACCACCCAAATGGCATCGTTCCCCTTTTGCGACCTTGGCAAACCGTGCACAAAGTCCCTAGAGATGTCGTCGAATTTCCACTCCGGAATAGGCAAGGACTTAAGAAATCCTCCCGGCTTTTGGCACTCCGCCTTTACCAAGGCGCAAGTTTGGCACTTCGCTACGTATAGCGCCACATCCTTTTTCAAACCCGGCCACCAAAACAGTTTCTTGACATCACGGTACATCTTCGTGCTCCCCGGGTGAATCGAGTACTTGGTATGGTGTGCCTCATACAACAACTCCACCCGTAAATTGCCCACACTTGGGACGCACAAACGACCGTCTTTCCAAAGCAATCCGTCCTCCACGACGAATTGGGAATTTGACCCATCCAGAGCCTCTACCATGAACTGCTTCATATGAGCATCCATATCCAAAGCCTGCCGAATACGATCAGCCAGGTCATATTGGACTTCAGTCCAATTCAGAACTGCTTCAGCACTTGATTGTCTATCAACACAGGCAATCTCCAACGCCTCCAACTCCCGCACCAACCGCTCATCATGCACCGATATCCAATTGGCTTGAGCTGGGGCTCGGCGAATCAGCGCATCCGCAACCGCATTCCCCTTGCCAGGCACGTAGTGGATCTTGAATGTATAGTCCCCCAGGAACTCCATCCATCTACGCTGCCGCATATTCAGATCTTTCTGATCAATAAGGTACTTCAGGCTCTTGTGATCGGTGTAGATATCAATCTTCACACCGTACAAGTAGTGTCTCCACAGCTTTAAGGCAAAAATCACGGCCGCTAACTCCAAGTCATGGACCGGATAGTTCCTCTCGTGCACTTTTAGCTATCTCGAGCCATAAGCTATTACACTACCGTGTTGCAGTAGCACGCAACCCAAACCGCTGCCCGAAGCATCGCTATAAATCTCATAGCCTTCGGTCCCACATGGCAAACTCAGCACAGGCACCGTGGTCAACCGACACTTCAACTCCTCAAAAGCTCGTGCGCACTCCGGCGTCCAAACAAACTTATGCTCCTTCCTCATAAATGTAGTGAGAGGTAACGCTATCTGCGAGAAGTTCTCTACGAAGCGCCTATAATAGCCGGCAAGCCCCAGAAAACTCCAGACTTCCGCTACAGTAGCATGCTCAGGCCACTCCCGTATCGCAACAATCTTCGCCGGATCCACAACAATACCCTCTCCACTTACTATATGCCCGAGGAACGCCACCAAGGATAGCCAAAACTCGCACTTCGAGAACTTGGCATACAACTGATTTCTCCTTAGCATTTCCAACACCAAATGAAGATGCTTGAAGTGATCTTCCTCACTTTGCGAGTACACCAAAATATCATCGATGAAGACGCTCACAAAATGGTCCAAGTACTCCCTGAAAGTCATGTTCATCAAATCCATGAACACTAACGGCGCATTAGTCAGCCCAAACGGCATGACCGTAAACACATAATGCTCGTATCTTGTACTAAACGCTGTCTTCGGGAAATCACTCTCCCTTATTCGCAGCTGATAGTACCCAGCTTTGAGATCCAACTTCGAGTACACCGTCGACCCAACTAACTGATCAAAAAGATCATCAATCCGGGGGATCGGGTACTTGTTCTTCTCCGTCAACTTGTTGAGCTCCCTATAATCAATACATAGCCTCAAGCTTCCGTCCTTCTTCTTAACAAAGAGGACCGGTGCGCTCCAAGGCGAAGAACTCGGGCGCACATACCCTTGCTCCAACAACTCTTGCAGTTGAACTTTCAGCTCCACCATTTCCTTAGGCGCTAGCCGATAAGGAGATCGTGACACAGGCTTTGCACCTGGCACTAGCTCGATCGTAAAATCTATCTCCCGTTGAGGCGGGGATCCAGGAAGATCTGCGGGGAACACATCAGGGTATTCCGATACCACTGAAATACAATCCAACGCGGGCTTCGGCTTTGCAACCTCCACTAGTGTAAAGAACAGTTCTTCTCCGGCACGAACCGCCTTCACCACCTGAAGAGCAGACATCAATGTCTTGCTCGACCCCTTTAAGCCCGTAAAAGTCGTCTCACGACTTGCTCCCAGCTTAAATTCCTTGCTACCGCAATCTATATGGGCTTGCTGCTCCGAGAGCCAGTCCATGCCAAATATGACGTCGAACTCCACCAACGGAAGTAAAGACGCCCGCAGGTCGAACTCCTGCTTCCAAATTCGAATCTTAACATCGCAGATCCTATCCGCTCGCATCGAACACCCGTTGGGCAACAACACATCCAACTTATCCTTCGCCATCGAAGAAGGGACTCCGATGCGTGATATAAATCCTTCAGACAAGAAGGAGTGTGAAGCTCCCGTATCGAAGAGTGCTCGTGCCGGATTTTCGCAAATCAATACAAATCCTAAACAAGCAGTGGTAAGGTAACATGTGCATAACAAGTATTTAAAGAAATTGACTTGCTATAAATTAAACCGTACCTGTCACCACATCAGCCTGTTTGATGGCCTCCTGTTGGCCAAGATTGTAGACCCTTGGTTGGGCCGGAGCATAATGGGATGCGGTCGACTCCACCGCCTTTCCCGTCTCTTCATAAGTAGCTCCCGGCTTTCTCTCGGACTTAGGACGTCCGCTCCAACAGTCACGGGCAAAGTGCCCCGTCTTTCCACATGTAAAACACGTGCCCGGGGTCCGACTCGTAGTCGCCCCAGAAGCACCAGAAGGAGCTGGACCCGAAGTCCTATGCTTCTTGAAAGCCCTCCGATAGCCGGACTTTGAAGTAGTCGGCACTTTAAATTCAGATTTTCTATCACCCAAGCCTTTCTTCGCTTGCACATTCTTCATGTCCTTCTCCAAGGACCGGGCAGTATTGACAAAGGTTAAGAAACCCTGCGTCATTGGCCCGAGAGTAGTAATCTCAACTCATCTCTCAACCCTTCGTAGAAGCGATTAGTCTTGCGCTCCTCATCCATGATGGTGGAGCTAGCATAACGACTTAAACGAGTGAACTCATGGAGATATTCATCCACGCTCTTCTCACCCTAAACCAACTTCAGAAATTCATTCTCCATCGAAATCCTCTGAGTAGAAGGGAGGTATCTTGCTAAGAACAGTCCCGAGAACTCTTCCATCAGAACGTCTATCAGTTGTCTACCTCTCAAATGATGCCGCTCCAATCCTTCCCACCACATTCTCGCTTCACCGTCCAATAGGAACGTAGCGATGGTGGTCATTTGCCACTCCTCCATCTCCGTTGCTGTCATGACTCTCTTCACCCTAGAGAGCCAGTCTTCAGCCTGAGATGGGGTTCCCAACCCCGAGAATAACGGAGGGTTAAAGCTCATTACATGCTTGAGCTGCCTCTCAGTTGCCCTCCTTGGCACCACCGGTTCCATAACCACTTGCTCCACTCTCCTCGGCTCAACCTCTTGAAGAGGTTCTTGCTCCATCGCAGGAGCGGGCTGCTGCGTTTTCCATCCAGGCTGCGCATTTATCAAGGCCAACACCGCTTCAGCCACCAACCGAATATTCTCAGCCGACAGAGGTGTTGTAGGAGCAACATCCGGGGCACTACTAGCCTCAGAAACTCGGCGTTCTGACAGCCCAACACCACTTCTGGTCACCTATAGTGGTACAAAACACCGTTAAGCGACCAAATAAATTGCAAACAGCAATTATAGGAACACGCAGGTTCCTCAAACACGAGTATTTTCATTCCTAAGTGGACATTCATGGGTTCTTTTTACTGTTATTACGATGACGCACACAATGTGCTCACCACCCCTTAAAAAGAATTCGCCCACGAATTCACCTTAAGCCCGACCAAAACCAGTAGTCTGATACCAAATTGTAACAACCCCTATCCGTCGCATAGAATATAGCAGTAGGTCCGGCCGGGGCCCGACGCCGTATGCCACAGACAGACTGGGTGGTTACTTATGGAAACCATCCAACCAATCTCAACGTCCTACACAGAGCATTCTAGCGGAAGCATTATATTAAAGTTGCAATAAAGAACCCAGCATTAGAGCACGAATGTACACTAGTACAGAATAGGAATGTTATACAAAATACCCAAAATAACCCTTAAGGCCTTACAAAATGTTTCACTTCCAATTACATGTTTTACAAACCACAGCACGCAGGCCGGTCACACATGAATAAAGCAGTAAACACTTCCAATTTAGGCCTTCAAGGGCCGGCTTCGCATTCAGGCTTTAGCCCGCTATTGACCGCTTGGTCCAGCTGCACCTGCAAGCAACAAACCACCGCACGGTGGCAAAACAAGGCAACGGTCAGCAATGCTGACCAAATTATAATGATCTCGCCCCCAACTCGGGGCAGCGATGCTCCTTCCCTGCATTTCATTAGCATAAGCGAGCAAAGTATATATATAGCCATTTCATCACAGACGTTGGCTCGCACGGCCACATGCCCCGTGCTCTCAGGGCACATTCTCGGTGAACCGGTCGATGTAACGTCAATTAAAGCCATAGACATTCCGGACTCACCACCGCCACTTTGATGGCCAAACCTATAAGCAATTTGTCTTCCTGGCCTGGGTCACGACAATTTAAGCCATTGACCGCCGAAGACCCTAATCTATGCCAATGGTAAGTGCCACGTGCCTTTAGGTCTCTTTAACCGAACGACATAGAACCGGTACGGCTCCATCTAACCCGTGCTCACATCGCAACGACAATTTAAGCCATTTGCGCGGGTCAAACTTCCGCCGAGTCCCATTTTCGTCACACAATTTCACATAACTCGGTTATGTTCAAGTTGGCTCTCAGGCCTCCATGTTGGCAAGATCTCGTGTCCGCCCAGTTTTCCGGGTGCACCTTTGGGTTAGTCCCCAAGGCTCCCTGCTGCAATCTACCGCGTAGAAAACCCGAAAAACAAACCATAGCACGGAGTCTTCTCCGGCATTTATGCAATGCAACATCACCGATCCAGACCAACATGTTCGGGTAGGCTTCACACATCATGCCTATGTCCGTTCTCGCTTACGGACTCTAAACAACGGAGACTTCACATATCTACCCGAAGGAACGCCTCCAACTCTCCGCAAACTCGCGAGAGCGGGCTTCCTATGCAAAGAAAGAGAGCTACTCATGCTCAAGATAAGGATCGTTACCCTAGCGTTTCTCTTTGGCGCCATTGAAAAGTAATCGGATGAAAAGCACCGCATTAGCTTTGCCTCCGTGGATCCGGAGTCGGCTTGCGATTCGGAGCTTCGAAGCTCCTCCAATGGCGAGATCTAGCTCCTTCTTCCTCCCTTGGCTCTCCTCTCTATCTAAGGCTTTAGAAAGATAACACTTAAGAAAAAGTGAGGGTTTCTAAGTCCAATCCTGGGTATATCCCTTCAGGAACAACCCCCAGCCGTTGGATCTCAAACTAAGGAAACGAACGGCTTTGATTCGGGACTGAAATGCCCAATCTGGACCGAACATGGCCTGGCACACGCCCATGTCCAGGGCCGTGTGCCTCATTTGCCGTCAAAATCGAATCACCTGGAACCTCACACGGGTATCGAATACGCCCGTGTTCGAGCTGACACGCCCGTGTTCCATGTGACACGGCCGTGTGGCCGGCCGTGTACCCCATCATTTTTCCCCAAAATCAACCCGAGCACTGCACGGGTTCTAGGACACGCCCGTGTCCTTACCCGTGTCACCTCAACACGCCTGGACCCCAGGCCGTGTACACGGTCTCGACACTCGACACTTCGTCGAGCGAAAATCGTCGACCTATCGACACGGCCTTGGACACGCCCGTGTCCTAGGCCGTGTGCCTTGTCTCGACACATTGTCGGCACCAAAGTGTCGACTTCCCGGGACGAGTGTCGACATGGGTCGACACGCCCTGTGACACGCCCGTGTCGCAGGCCGTGTGCCATGTCTCGACACTTCGTCGAATGCAGAGTGTCGACTTCGCGGCTAAGTGTCGACACGGGTCGACACGCCTTGCGACACGCCCGTGTCGCAGGCCGTGTGCCCAGTCTCGACACAATGTCGAGGCCAAAGTGTCGACTTCCCGTCTCAGTGTCGATACAGGCTCGACACGCCCTGGGACACGCCCGTGTCCCAGGCCGTGTTCCTGCTGCCAGAACCTAAACTTGCCCAAAACGTCCCCCTTTGCTCCTTTGAGTTTCGGGGCGTTACATGAAGCCAGTTCACTCAATGCCAGATGTCAAAGAAGGATGCTGGAGAGGCTGAAAATCGCCGAAGTCCACAGGAATTGAGTGAAGCAAGTTCACTCAATGCCATATATCAAAGAAAAATGCTAGAAAGGCTGAAAATCACCTATGTCCACAGGCATTGAGTTAAGCCAGTTCACTCAACTCCAGAGGCCAAAAGGCGTTGAGAAAGGTGTGGATAGTCAAAGACCAGCAGTTTGCAAGACAAAAATGTAGCTAAGTCCACAAACGTTTAGTGAAGATAGTTCACTCAATGCCATGTATCAAGAGGCATCGAGTACAATGCAGTCTTTCAAAGCCTTAACATTGGCAAGCTAAAAAATCTACTAAGTCCAGAATCATTGAGTCAAGATAGCTCACTCAATGCTAGAGAAGAAAGCATCGTGTGATGTTAAATCTCAAGAAGGGATAGACAAAAAAATCTGATTAAGTCCAGAAGTGTTGAGTGAGGACAGCTCACTCAACGCGCTCAATGTCTTAGCAAACTAGCAGACTTCAAAGAAACGTCTAAGAACAAAAGCGTTGAGTGATGAAGGCTCACTCAACGCTCTCAATAACTAGCAGATGCAAAAAGATGCGGCTAAGATCAGAAATGTTGAGTGAAGCCAGTTCACTCAACACCTCAAAATGAAGGCAGGTAGTCAGAGAATTTGGCCAAGTCCAAAAGTGTTGAGTGATGAAGGTTCACTCAACACAGTCAATGCCTGATAGTAATGTAGAATTTGGCTAAGTCCAGATTCGTTGAATGAAGCCAGTTCACTCAATGCCTGATGGTGAGAGAAATTAGCTTACTCCAAATTCGTTGAGTGAAGTCCATTCACTCAATGCACTCAACGGATGGATTGAATCTGAGAATTTGGCTAAGTCGACAGATGTGGACGTCAGCAAAAGTCAACAAAAGTCAACAATAGTCAACATAGTTCAAATTCATTGCGGGAAGGCTTCAGATCACGACAAATGGCATTGGAAGCCAATTGTATGTCTACTTCTATCCAAGCAAGTTGTTGCCAACAACTACAGGTGGTCCCCTCTGCTTTATGGAGTCGTTAATCGGCGGAAGATAAAAGGGACAAGATCGAGAGCTGAGAACTTAACATTTAGGGTTTACTCATTTTGAAAAGTAGCGGCTGGACTTCGTCTTCCTCCTCGCCATTATGGTCGAGCTTGAAGCAGGAAGTTAAACCAGCTGAAATAAAAATATCCAGTGAGTTAGTTGTAGTAATCTTCACCAGCTACGACAAGATCAGAAAAGCTTTCTGAGAAAGAAGACTAACCAGTGCCTTCAAATTATTATAGTCAAAGTTAGCTGATTGAAGAGCAAATCAATAGCAAGTTCAGAGACCTTGTTTCTGAGACACTTCCAGCACAAGCAGCAGCTTATTTAAGATCAGTTATCTTGTTGCTGAGAAGAAGGTAGGGCTAAGTTTATCTTAACTCAGGAAGCAGACACAAAGAAATTTCTTTGGTGTCAAATCAACACCAACAAAGCTCACTGCCCTTCTGTAGGATCCTTTTCGATCTGAGTTGTAAGATTGATTTATAAAGGCTGAGTGTAGGGCCTATATGCCTGAGGTAGGATCTAGTTGTGGATTTGAGTTTTAGGGCCTGTGTGCCTGAGGTAGGGCAGTTTGTCTAAGGTAGGAGAGTCATTCTCTCTGAGTGTAATACCTTTGGGCCTGAGGTAGGATCCGGCTTTGGATCTGAGGTAGGGCTTTTCAGTCTGAGCTGTAGGAGAGTCATTCTCTCTGAGTGTAGTACCTTTGGGTCTGAGGTAGGATCTAGTTTTGGATCTGAGGTAGGGCTAACCTTCATATCCTGAGCTGTATGACTTGGGTTCAAGTATGAGGAAGGCAATACTGTGATCACTGAGTTGTAAGAGTAAGCTTGCTCTGAGGTAGGGCTTTGTGACTGAGTTGTAGGTCTTCGAGGAGACTTAGAGATGTTATAGGATCTGTATTGTAAGCTCTAAGGAGCCGAGTTTTGTAGAAGAGCCTTGTCTAACACACTGTTAGAAAGGTGTGAGGGAAAGTGAACATACCCATAATTTGGGGAACCACTATAAAAATAATGCGTCGTCTGTGTGATTGTCTTGAAAGCATAAAAAACTAAATCATAACTCACTAAGTGGAGGGAAATTCATAAAGGACTAAAAAAACCTATTCACCCCCCCTAAGTGTTTAGATACCTTGGAATTAAAGATTTTTAAGTGGTATTCGAGTGAGGTTGCTCTATAAGGACTTAACAGTTAGAGCAGATCTCAAAGGTTAGCTGAAAAAAGTATACTTACGGGTTCAAGAGAGAACTATAAGGAGCTGGGTTCCATGAAGCTTCCTATCTGCAGGATGGAAGGCTTTGGAATCTAGATGGAGAGGATCAGACTCATCATGGATACATCTATCCCAAGGAACTTTATGACAATCATAGAGGGACCTTTCATCCCTATGAAGGTCTCAGCTCTAGATTCAATAGTCCAGACACCAAAGATATATTCTGAAATGATCAAAGATGAGGTCATATTGGTTGTACTGGATAAGAGGGCACAAAACATAATTGTTAGTGCCATTGATGATTCTACAATTCAGAATCTAGTTCACTACCAGACCTCCAAGGAGATTTGGGACACTCGTGTGATCTACATGGAGAGAACTCAAGATGTCAGAGATGATAGGAAGTCCATGCTCAACCAGGAGTATGAGGCTTTTAGGCTGTCTAAGGGAGAGAACATAGCTGGATACTATGAGAGATTTTTCAGAATTGTGAAAGAGCTGAAGACCTATGGGATGTTCTTCAGTCACTATGATCTTAATGACAAGTTCACGAGGTCTCTCACGAGAGACTGGGACATTAAGATATATGTCATCAGAGAGGTGGCCAAGCAAGTTGATACTCCTCCCCATACTCTGTTTGGAAAGATGTTCTCTTATGAGATGCAGCTGTCTGCCAGGAAAGAGGAGGATAACATCAGCAAATCCCAGGCTAAGGAAAAGTCTTTGGCATTCAAACCAGACAACACTAAGATAAGCAAGGAGAGGAGTCCCCCTACTCCAAGGAGGACTGCTGATTTCAGATATCACAGGGCCAAGCTCATCTGACAGTAGCTTGTTAGATGAAGACTTTGTTGCCTTCTCCAGGTAGCTTAGAAATTGATGAGGAGAAATCAGTGGAGGAGTAGACCTTCCTCCTCCTCTCATCATAAGGAGGATTACAACAAGAAAGATAATAAGCACTCCAAGGTCAACAAGTATAATTCTAAGCATAGTAAACATGTTTCCTCTAAAATTGTTTGCTACGGTTGCAACAAACCTATGCATGTAATAGTTGACTGACCAGTCAAGAGAAAGGAGGCTGGTGAGAAGAAACAACACTAGTACAAGGGCAAGAAGGACAAGTCCTTCATTGCAAAGAAGGAGAAGAGCTGGACTGACTCATCTTCATGTAAGTCTTAAGATACAAAAGAAGCCCTCATTGGTCTGCTGGATGCAATTGCAGATAAAGGTGAAGACTTTCCAGATGTCCAGATAGGTAACACGACCCCTCTGTCACATTCAGACAGTGACTCAGAGGAGGATGATGAGGATGAAGATGTAAGACCCACTTTTTTTGCTATGCTTCTGGGGTCTTATGCCCAGAATCATCGTTTTGCTGTGACACCGACGCTTAGGAAGGTCACCAATACAAAATTCCGATCATGCCAACCATGACGATCACCAAAGGAAGAGAAGTATACAGATAGAATAGATAAGTTCAAGTCCACATATCACATATATTATGAAATAGAAATCACAGCAATGTCCACATGATAATAAAAGTACTGAAATAGATCAGTAAGTAGGAATATAAATAGGCTTATGCCTGGTACATCAAATAATCACTAGAATCCTCTCGTGGAAGCTAAGTAAATCTAACACTCACGGAGGAGGAGGCTAGTGCTCCCGTACTAGACTGGCCCACCTGTAGGTGCATCGTACTCTGCTAGTGCTGCATCTCCTGCTACTGCTCCCTATCCCCCCTCAGGAGTCCCTAAAACATTTGGTCCACTAAACATTAGTCATAAAGACTAAGCCACTATCGTCCTCGCCTTAGATCTATTGCCATCTTCATGATCACCGGGTGTACTGATTATCTGTTATAGTGTGCCTCTGTCATGATATCTTCTCGAATTTAGCCTCCTGTCGGTATGTAAACTCTGCCTCTGAAGCATAGCAATCCATCTCTCAAAGAGTAATCTACTATCGTGCTTTCTTCCAAGGCCCTGTATATCGGCTCCATCCTCACATCCAGCCTCTGCCCATCCTTGATGCGATCACGGATGCTGTCAGTGGTGCTCATCGATGTCAGGTACTCCTCGTAAAGCTCTGGTTAATCATCGAATACCAGAGATATCTGCTTGTGAATTGAATTCACTATCAATCCGAAAAGGCAAGTGTACCTATCAAATTGTAGTACCAAGGTCGTATTTTAACTCGGGGCTGTCAAGTACTGCTACTCACACTTCTACTATTATCCTACCGAAAGATTGTTGGGTTTTGAGAATTTTTAAAATTAAATTAAAACGAAGTTAAAACGAAGCTATGGATTAAAAGATAGCACTTGATCTAAGATTCACCATGAAAAGAGATAAGAGAAATAAAATTATAATTTTATAATTACGAATTAAACTCGACCGTGACGGATCCGAAAATAAGACAAAGTCTCGCTAGAGCATCAATTATCCTAACTTATAGGCGCTTTGATCGAAATCTCTTTACAAATCAAAGAGGCCTAAAGTTGCATTATTGAGGTGATCTGCACTATTGGATTTGACTCCAATCCGGAGGATTTACGTCGTCCTATCTCTAGGATTGCGTGCAACTCCTACCTTCTTTAAGTGATCTTCCAAATCAACGAGTCTCTCGACTACTATGAAATGAGATCAAAGGCCTACTACCGTATACCGGAAATACAGAGTCGGCTCAAAATAAATCAAAAAGGGATCGAGCGAAATTTAGTAAAAATAAAATTACGAAGTAAAAAGAATTCCTATCTCAAATCATGGATCCTCATGATCAAATACTAAAAGAAGATTAGCTAAGCATAGTTGAGGAAGAAAACACAATAAAAGGAAGAAAATTCATTTTCATTGATTAATAAAAATGGAGAAGTAAAAAATAATAAAGAGACAAGATTATGCTACCAAAGAAAAGATTACACCATCAAAAGCAGAGGTTACACTAATGAAAACTTAACAACATGTAAGAAACATGAAAGAAAGCACTCTCTCTTGAACTAGTACTTCACTTGCTCTCTCCAAAATCCTCCTCTAGCATGAGACATGGGTTCCTTTTATAGGAGAGGGAGAAGGTTCTAGAATGAATTGAAGATGAGAGGACAAGGGAGGTGGTCGGCCAAATCATGGAGAGAGGATGCATGCATGATAATAAATGAGGTGGAGAGGGGGAGTGGTTACACGCATGCATATACATTGTCATTTTGGAAAATAGAAAAAGAACAAAATAAAATATAAGAGGGGGGTGTATTGGTTTAAAAGAGAATGAGAGAGAGGGGAAAAGAGGGGTGAATAAGAAATAAATAAGAGAGAAGGAGTGAGTGGGGAGATGCATGAGGAATAAAGAAGAAAACAAAACAATAAAGGGGAGAGAGAGAGGGTAAGGCCAGCCATGCATGAATGGAGACTTGGGATGCACTTGAAGGGGGTCGGGCTGCTCTTTGTGGACTGTATCTTGAAGTGGGCTGCTTTATCTTTGAAGTGGCTCGGGATCACTTGAAGGAGAAGCTTGGGCTGCACCATGTGGGCTTTGTTGTAGGCTCGGGTAGGGTGTAGAGGGGCTGCATGGTTGCTTTGGCTGCTCAGGTTGCATCATGTGGGCAGCACCAACATCATAGCTTGGGTTTGAACTTGAAGAGGAGCCTTGCCTTGCATGGTGGGCTGCATTCATGTACAAAGGCTGCTCCATGTTGCATGTAGTTGGTCCATGAACCTACAAATAAAACAAAATAACACAACACATTAGTTATAATTTTTTTATGACAAAACATAGATAGCTTTTAAACATAAAATTAAGTACAACATAACATAATAAAACATTAGTTATTAAAATTAAAACTAAACATAACAAGTCATAAAATACAAAAAACATATAAATAAAACTTAGGAATTAAAATATCATAACCAAAAGACATTAATCATAAAATAAAACAAAACAAGCATAATAATACATAAAAATATAAATATATTTAAGAAATTTGAATACTAAACTACCCCAAAAAATGATGACTAAAAGTAGTCATCAAATTCCCCCATGCTAGAGTTTTTGCTTGCCCTCAAGCAAATATCATTTAAGAACTTGGGAATAATAAAAAGAAAACAAAACATTTTTAGGTTGCATGAATATGAAAAACAAAACATGAAAAATTAAACCATCCTAATTCCTATGTTATCAACTAGTGGGGTGAGAAGTGCAAAATAGAAAACATGAAAGTGGAAACCTAAAATTATCATTAGAACATAAAGAAGAATTACAAATTTTAAAATTCCTAAAACAAGGCATCCAAAATTAATAAAAATAGATAAACAAAAATAGAATTTCCAAATAAACGGCGCATTAACGAACTACTAGGTTGCTAGATAAAATTTAACCCTAAAATACCTCAAGGTAACCTCCAAAGAAATCCATCAATGATGGTGGCCATAGGCTTGTACGTTCACACTCTCTCCACTAAGCGAATTTAAGTTCTAAAGATTAATAGGACTTCTAATAGGCGTTAAAACATGGCTTAGGTAAATGATTAGGAAATGAAAACAAGAATAAACATGAGGGCTTAAACACTAAACCAAGGTTGAGCTCAAAAATAAACATAAAAACATGAAGAGAAATGATAAGAACTTCAAACAAACAAAAAGTCATAAAATTTTTTACTTTAATAAATTGGCAGCAAATAAACTTCATTTTTCTTTTTTTCTTTCTTTTTTTTCTCTTTTTTTTGATTTGATAACATTTTGATAAAAACATTTTTTTCATAAAAGTGAGCTCCAAAAATAGGCTTTAAAATTTTCTTTTCATTTCAAAGATAATACCCCCTCACAAAAATGATTTTTAAGCTCAAAGTTTTACTGTGAAAATAGGAAAGGCATTTTGGCTTTGGAGCAAGTAATGAAATAAAGGTGGAGCTAAATCAAATAAACATGGAAAATACACATAATTATTTTGCAATGGTAAATTTTTTGGTGGGCAAGAAAAGCTCAAACGAGTCAAAGGGTGTCCTAAATCATTTCTAAAGTACGTAAAAACGACGCACATGCTTTGAGAGTAGATAGGGACAAGTTCTAGACACTAAGAAAGACTACACCACAAATGAAAAAGAGCTAATATTACCTAGCAACCATTCGTACGTAACTAACCGAATAAGAAGAGCAACTACAAATTGCTAACTTAAAATGAGAAAATAGATGCCTATATTTAAGAACTAGAAACTAGTAAAACTAAGCTATGTTAAAATGATAAGATTAGTAGACCTTTTCAAAGAAATCTATCTAGAACTACCAAACCGCACAGGCCTACACATCATTGCAAGAAACATAAAAATAAAGATGAAAATAATTTTCGATTTTGTTTTTCAAATATATTTTAGCATTTTTTTTTTGGATTTTTGGATTTTGATTTTATAATTTTTGGGTTTTGAATTTTATTAATTTTTTTGTTTTTATTTTTATTTTTGATATAGTTAAATAAAAACAATACTCCTAAAAGGCTTAATATAACTATACTAATTTTTTGTGATTTCTGTGATTTTAAGACAACAAAACTCTCCCCCATGCTTAGATTTGTCATTGTCCTCAATGAAAGAAACAAAAAATGAGAAAGAGAAAGAGACTGAGAAGGAGAGAAAAATGCAAAAATTAAATTAAATAAAAAGAACAGGACTTCCCCGGGGTTATGAGGCCGAATATGGATGTAGCTCCCCCCATGCTTGCGCTTTACATCACTTGATCATCAGCAGACTTGACTTGATCCATCTTGAAGTCAACAACGTTGGAGCGGCTATCACGAACTTGCTTGGTTGGCCTCCGGAAGTAAGAGCAAAATAGAAGCAAAAAAATAGAGTCCGTGGGCAGGTGCCCAAGATTGTTCTTTATTACAACAATTTAAAGTTCGAATAATAATAATAAAAGTATTAGAATAAAACGAAATGTCTAACATAAAAGAAAGTTCAATGAAAGAAAACATTACGATATAAATAAAAGTTGTTCCGCAGCAGGAGATACATAATCATTTGAAAAAAAAAACTTTAAGCGATGGCCATTTACTTTAAAATTACACTTATCCGAGTGCGAGAGTAGCACAGTGCCATAAGGAAAAACATGTTTGACCGTAAAAGGTCCGGACCAACGAGATCTCAGTTTTCCAGGGAAGAGACGTAAACGCGAATTAATAAGAAGAACCTGATCGCCTGGTTTTAACATTTTTGGGTGGCGCAGGTTCTTATTGTGATAAAGTTTCGTGCTTTCTTTATAAAGTTTGTAATTTTCGTAAGCGTACGCTCTCCATTCATCGATTTCATTCAATTGATTTTTCATATGCTCGCCGACTGAGTGCGGATCGAAATTACAAAATTTTATCGCCCAATACGCTCGGTGCTCTACTTCTACCAGAAGATGACACGATTTTCCATAGACCAATCGGAAAGGAGTACAACCGATGGCGGTCTTGTACGCTGTCTTATAGGCCCAAAGAGCATCGTCTAATTTTAAGGACCAAACTTTACGACAAGTAGAAATAGTTTTTTCCAAAATTCTTTTTAGTTCTCGATTGACTACCTCGACCTGACCGTTAGTTTGGGGTGATAAGCGGTGGATAATTTATGTGTAACGTCATATTTAGTTAAGACCTTAGCTAGTTGGGTGTTACAAAAGTGGCTCCCCCTATCACTAACGATCGCGCGAGGAAAGACAAAATGAGAAAATAATTTTTTAAAGAAATTTATGACTACGCGAGCATCATTACTTGGTCAAGCTTGGGCCTCCGCCCAACTAGAGATGTAATCTACGACGACTAAAATGTATTTATTGCCGAAACTGGAGGGAAATGGGTTGACAAAGTCTATGCCCCACAAATCAAAAACTCCGCATTCGAGAAAATAATGTTGTTCCATTTCATTTTTATTAGATATGTTTCCAGTCCGCTGGCACCGATCGCACCCGCACACAAAGATTTGTGCATCTTTAAATATGCTTGGCCAATAGAAGCCAGCACTAAGTACTTTGTGTGCGGTGCGGTCTGCTTGAAAGTGTCCGCCAGTCGGACCTTCATGAACATGTTTTAAAATTTGTTGACCTTCTTCTCGGGAGACACATCTTCTTACCACCTAGTCCGCACAAATGCGAAATAGAAATGGATCCTACCAAAAATAATACTTCAACTCAGAAAAGAATTTCTTCTTTTGCTGAGAGGAGTATTATTTTGGGAGGATGCGGGCTACAAGATAATTGGCCAAATCGGCAAACTAGGGTAAAAGAAGAAATGTTTAAAATTTTTTGATCCGAAAAAGAATCAATAGTTAAATTTTCATCAAAAATATCAATTTCAGGATTTTCTAGGCGTGAAAGATGATCAGCCGCTAAATTTTCTGCTCCTTCCTTATCCCGGATCTCCAAGTCGAATTCTTGAAGTAATAGGATCCAACGAATAAGACGCGGCTTGACATCCTTTTTAGAAAGGAGGTACTTCAAAGCGGAATGATCCGTAAAAACGATAACCTTAGAAAGGGTGATGTAGGGTCGAAATTTATCAAAAGCAAAAATGACAGCATAGAGCTCCTTTTCAGTTGTAGTGTAATTTTCTTGCGCAGAATTAAGTGTTTTGCTAGCGTAATAGATTGGGTGGAAATTCTTAGCTATACATTGTCCTAGTACCACACCGACCGCAAAACTACTTGCATCGCACATAATTTCAAAAGGTAAATCCCAAACTGGGGTGATCATAATCGGAGTATTTATAAGTTTGGATTTAATTAAGTCGAACGCCGCTAAACAAGCCTCGTCTAAAATAAAAGGAGTGTCTTTCTCGAGAAGGTGGGTGAGAGGCTTAGTAATTTTTGAAAATTCCTTAATAAATCTTCGATAAAAACCCGCATGCCCTAAAAAACTTCTTATCGCTTTGATATTCATAGGCGGCGATAACTTTTCAATTACTTCGATTTTTGCCTTGTCCACTTCAATTCCCTTAGCGGAAATTTTGTGGCCAAGGACTAAGTCTTCACGTACCATAAAGTGGCACTTTTCCCAATTAAAAACTAGATTTGTTTCTTCGCAGCGTTTTAAAACCTTTCCTAAATTCCTTAAACATAACTCAAACGTGTCGCCAAAAACGGACAAGTCGTCCATAAACACTTCCATAATGTTTTCTACATATTTATCGAAAATGGCCAACATGCACCGCTGAAAGGTAGCTGGTGTGTTGCATAGCTCGAAAGGCATCCTACGGTAGGCAAACGTTCCGAAAGGGCAAGCGAATGTTGTCTTCTCTTGGTCCTTGGGTGCGATAGGGATTTGGAAGTATCCCGAAAGACCGTCAAGAAAACAATAAAAACTATGCCCGGATAAGCGTTCTAAAATTTGATCGATAAAGGGAAGGGGGAAATGATCTTTACGAGTGGCATCATTTAATTTGCGGTAATCGATGCACATCCTCCATCCCGTTACCGTCCTAGTTGGAATTAAATCATTATTTTCATTTGTTACTACCGTGATCCAACCATTCTTAGGTACAACCTGAACCGGACTTACCCACTTACTATCAGAAATATGATAGATTATCCCCGCTTCTAATAACTTAAGGACCTCGCCCTTCACAACCTCTTTCATATTAGGATTAAGATGACGTTGAGGTTGGACTACATCCTTAGAATTATTTTCAAAAAATATTTTGTGGGTGCAAAAGGAGGGGCTTATGCCATGAATATCAGAAATTTGCCATGCTATAGCTCGGTGATGCTTTTGTAGTAGTTCGATCAATTGATCGTTTTCGGATTGAGAAAGAAAAGCCGAGATTATAACAGGCAATTTAGAATTTTGTTCAAGAAAGGCATATTTGAGATGTTCGGGAAGGAGTTTTAGTTCTAAGTTGGGTGGTTCATCGTAAGAGTTCTTTAAAACCTTTTCATTTTCAAAGACAATATTTTCATAATTTTTTGTCTAAACACTGGTTCATTTGCAAAGTTGGCTTGCGTGGACATAACCGTGTCTTCAAAAACATTTGTAAAAAAATCAGAAAAAGAGGAAGAAAAATCATTGGAAGAAACATTTGAAAGAGAAAGAGAGGCGTCTTCATTTAAAACATCAAGGAAGAAACATGTGTCGTCATTTTCTAAAGAATTTTTCATGGATTGATTTATTGAAAATGTCACCTCGTCATCTCCCACGAGAAGCAAAAGTTTTCTGTTACTTACATCGATGACCGCACGAGAGGTGGATAGGAAGGGATGACCAAGGATAAGTGGGGCGTCGATGTCTTCTTCAATATCAAGAATGACAAAATCCACCGGGAAGATGAATTTGTCGACTTTCACTAGCACATCCTCAACAATACCTAACAGATACTTAATCGATCGATCAGCCAATTGAATGCTCATACGTGTAGGGCTGAGAGTGCCCAGTCCTAGCTTTTTAAACAATGAAAAAGGCATCAAGTTGATGCTCACACCTAAATCCGCTAGCGCGTGCTTTACAAAAAGATCACCATAAACGCAAGGAATCGAAAAACTACCCGGATCATTTATCTTTTTAGGAAGATTGGAATTTTTTATGACCGCCGAGCATTCTTCATTTAACGTAACATGAGATAAGTTTTCTAATTTCGTTTTGTTCGTTAATAGGTCCTTAAGATATTTAGCATATTTTGGTATTTGCCTAATCACTTCATGAAATGACAAATTGATATGAATTTGTTTAAACATTTCAAGAAAGCATTGGTATTGATCATCTAACTTATCTTTCCTAACCTTAGCGGGGTTGGGAGGTGGCGGAAATTCTTTTAAAATCTCGAGATCATTATTTTTAAAAGCATCTTTTTCTTTTTCCAAAATAGATGTTTCTTGTTCATTTTCAAAAATAGAGTATTCTTTTCCAAAATTTTTATTAGTTATTTCTTCGTCACTAATTCGTTCAGTAGTAGGAGAGGCAATCACCTTTGGCTCTTCCCTTGTGGTGGGCTCGTGAATTACCTTGCTGCTCCGAAGGGAAATGGCTTTCGCGTGCTCCCTTGGGTTTGACTCAATATTTGAGGTAAGAGTCCCAGGTGGCCTCTCAGAAACCATATTTGCTAATTGACCGACCGTATTCTCTAAATTTTTCATTGAGCCTGTTAGATTTCTAATGGGCGCTTCATTGGTGCTTATGTATCTTGAAAGCATTTCCTCCAAGGAGGAAGGTTTTTGAAAATGTTGATTTTGTTGTGGTGGTGGTGGTGGTGGAGTGAAATTGTGCGGTGGACGTGCGGCATTTGCGGGATTACTCCAAGAAAAAGTTTGATGGTTACGCCATCCAGGGTGATATAAGTTTGAAGAAGAATTAAAACCAGGCGGAGCAGAAAAATTAGAAAAAGAAGAAAAGTTCGAAGCATTATTTTGAGCACCTTAGCATGGATGGGTGTTCTGCCTTCTTCAAATAGTGGGATATTGGTGGGAATTGTGCCTTACAATGTTCCTTAGGATTTGAAGAGGCATCACCAGTCATGCTAAGGGGCATAATGTATTTGATGTGTGCTTAAGTTCCTGCTTGCAGGTTATCCTTGTTTGGCCAGGTGAACAAAGAGAGTATACTTTAAGTCAGATAATTTGACTAAGGCAAAAGCGTTGAGACCGCTGAGACAGCTGAGACAGCTGAGATGAGTGTCTCAGCATAACCGATGAGACAAAGCCAACAGAAATACTCTAAGTCCAGAAGCATTGAATGAAGCAGGTTCACTCAATGCTTCTAATGAAGAAGAAAGCATTGAGACAGTTGAGCAGAAACAGTTGAGACAGGAGATAGTCTCAGCTGTGAAGAAGAAATCACTGAGACAGTTGAGAAGGAATCGCTGAGACAATGCCTGCAGAAATTCTCTAAGTCCAGAAGAGTTGAGTGAAGCAGGTTCACTCAACGCTTCTAATGAAGAGCCAAGTCAGCAGTCGTTGAGTGACTTAACATCACTCAATGCTTAATGTGTTCTGGAATTTTTCTAAGTCTAAAAAGTGATGACCACTGCTGACGTCACCAGAAGTCGACAAATCAAAGTATTTCATGTCTTTGCAGGAAAGCTACAACAACACCTGATGACCACTACTGATGTCATCAGAAGTCAACAAAGTCAAAATAGTTCATGTAATTGCGGGAAATCTACAGTAGTGCTGGAAGCTATTATTTGTTATCCTCTGAGGGAGGTGGTGTTGTCCATCCTTCACTGCACCCAAACTAAAATTATGTCGTTGATTCAAATCAATAGATATAAAAAGTAGAGAGAAAATGGGACTAGTGTTACGAAGAAAATACAGAAAAATAGAGGCGGCTAGACATCATATTCTCTAATAAGCTTGAAAGCCAAGTCCAACAGTGCAAGCCAGCAGGCAAAGAAAGATAGCTGAAGCTTTTTCCAGTTCAACAAGTTTGTTCTTTGCAGAATAAGGCAGCTGATTCATCTAGTCAGCAAGGAGATTACTGTGCGAAGGGCCGTGAGCCTTCAATAGTAGATAGCTGTTTGTCAGTGAAGCAAAGAAGCAGTTAGCTGTAGAAGAAGACTAATTCCTTCTATAGTAAGAGGGCTGGACTGATATCTGCTCAGTACTACAAGGTGGACTCAGAGATTTATCTCTGAGTCAATGTTTTGAATTTATTTAAACTTCTTGATTAAATTCATGTAGGATTCAGATTGTCAGAATCTAAGCCGTAGGTCCTTTTGTGCCTGAGTTATACGTGACTAATTAGTCACTGAGGTAGGTGCCCTACTGGGGTACTGAGGTAGGATCCAAGTGTGGATCTAAGTGTAGGGATATCCTCCCAGCCTGAGTAGTAGGGCCTTGTGCTTGAGGTAGGTGACTGTTAAGTCACTGAGCTGTAGGTGACAAGTGTGTCACTGATTTGTAGGCCTTGGAGGAGGCAGGGCTATAGGTGCCTGGAAGGGCACTTAGGTAGGTACCTAGAAGGGTACTGAGCTGTAGGAGTGCTGCATCACTCTGAGAGTAGGGCCTTATGCCTGAAGTTATAGGGCTGAAAAGCCTGAGCTGTAGGCATTAGAGATAAGGCTGAGGTAGGTGGTCTGTGGACCATTAAGCTTTAGGTGCACTGCAGGGCTCTGAGGTAGGAACCTTTGTTGTTCTGAGATAGGGTTCTGAAGAGAACCTGAGTTTAAGGCTGAGGTCCCGAGGTGTAAGCTCTGAGGAGCATTTTGGAGGATTTTATGCCTTGTCTAACATAAGTTAGAAAGGTGGGAGGGAAAGTGGATGTACCCAATTGTGGAACCACTATAAATATCTGTGTGCTTTGCTGTATTGCTTGTTCTTTTCTTATATTGCAGGTACTAAGGACAAACTCTAGATCACTTAGAAAGAAAACTGCAAAAAGACTTAATAAATTTCAAAGACCTATTCACCCCCCACCCCCTCTAGGTGACTTGCTATCTTAAGTTAATAACTTTCAACCACGTTGGCCTTCCGAGGATGATAGTGCATGGTATACTAGTAATTTGACAAAAACTCCACCCAGCATCTATGTCAGATGTTCAGTTCTTTTTGTGTGTCTGCGTACTTCAATTTCTTATGATCTGAGAAGATATCACAGTGGACACCATAGAGATAGTGTCGCCAAATATTCAGAGCGAAGATAACTGCTCCTATCTCCAAGTCATGCACCGGGTAGTTTTGCTCGTATTTCTTCATTTATTTGGAGGTATAAGCTATCACGTGCCCATTCTACATCAGAACGAGTCCCATCCCCTAATATGATGCGTCTATATAAACCTAAAATCCTTCCTTCCCAGATGGAAGGGCAAGGATAGGGGCTGAGGTGAGTCAATCCTTCAGCTCCAAGAAGGAAGCCTCACACTGCGACATCCAAACAAATGGAGTCTCCTTCTTTGTCAGAGATGTGAGCGGGAGGGCAATCTGAGATAAACCCTCTACAAACTTCCGGTAGTAACCGATAAGTTCTAGGAAACTCCTCACATCAGTGGCTGTCTCCAGAGGTGGCCAATCCCGTACTGCCCGAACCTTTGTTGGATCCACTGCCAGACCTGCTCCCCTGATAATATAGCCCAGGAAAGCCACCTCATTCAAGCAAAACTGGCACTTGTTGAACTTCGCATACAGACTACGATCAATGAGCTTCTCCAATATCAGTACCATGTGTTGAGCATGCTCCTCCTCTTTCCTTGATTAAATGAGGATATTGTCGATTAATACTATGCCAAAGACATCCAGATAGGGCTCTAATACCCGATTCATTAAACTCATGAACGCGGATGGTGTGTTCGTGAGCCCGATGGGGATCACGATGAACTCGTACAACTCGTATCTACTATTGAAAGCAGTCTTCGGGATGACCTCCTCCCGAATCCGCAGCTGGTAGTATCCTGACCTTAGATCCGGCTTTAAAAACCAGTGATCCCCCTCCAACTGGTCAGCAGTCGTCAATCCTCGGCAGTGGCTACTTGTTACGGACCATAAACTTATTTAGTTTCATGTAATCGATGCACAGTCGGAGTGTCCAATCCTTCTTCTTCATGAATAGCACTGGAGCTCCCCATAGAAAACAACTCGGCCTAATAAAACCAGCCACTACTAACTCCTAGAGCTGGCTTCGGAACTCTGCCAACTCTTTCGAGCCATCTGATAAGGATCTCTAGATACCGGCTTAGCCCCTGACACGAGCTATATCTGAATATCCCTCTATCGATGCGGCGGCGACCCTGATAATTTCTTCGGAAATACATTTGAAAAATCTCGCACCACCGGGATACAAGCATTAGAATCCTTGGCCTCGGCCATCTCAAACAGCACCTGGTAGACCTCTTCTCCCTATATATGGGCCTTGACAGCCCGAATAGAGGAAAGTAGGAAATTAGAAGCTGGGAAAATACCTTCGAAAGTCGCATATGCTTTGCCGCATCTGAGCATGACACTCGTCGCCAGGCAATCGATCTGCGCATGGTTCCAGGCTAGCCATGGCATTACCAGAACAAGATCGAAATTCAGCAATCATAAGATTGTCGTCAGAGCTTCGAGGGTTAACCCATCAATGGTCAAACTTAGGAGGCATTTTGCCGTGAACTGGATCTCCATCCCATTAGGGAGACACACCCTCCTGGTGACTCCCTCGTAATATCTAATGCCCATGAGGTCCTTAATAAAGTCCTCTGAGACGAAGTTGTGCGATGCCCTCGTGTCGACCAAGGTATGGGCAGGCTTGCCGCATACCAACACTATCCATGAGTTTAATAAATGTCTTTGATGTCGAGTTTTTGATTCCATCCAAGTTCTACAGTTTCATATTCATGTAATCTAACTTCTAGAAAGGGGAAGGGGAAAATTTAAATAACTAGCATACCTGGTATCACCCGTTCCAGGTTCCGGTGCTGGGCCAGTCCAAGGAATATACCTGCCCTCTATCCTACATGTGGTCTTTGCCCTGAAATCCACATCCTCGGTCGCATCCTCGTCCACCAAACAGCTGAGCATGTGTGGCATCCCGAAGTGCTTGTAGGGGTGCTTCCCTCATGGGGCAGTTCCTCTTGAAGTGCCCCAACTGGTTACACCGGAAACATGTTTGTACCCCTCTACTGCCCTCGGCATCTCCTGCATCTGTAAAGGCTGAGGATCTAACACCAACTGGTTTCTCTTCTCCTGCCTATCCTCCGGGCAGGGTTGATCCTCATTCCTCCTTTCCCCAATGATGCGACCTCTGGGCTGGTCTCTCCTACTACCAATCACTGAGTCGTTAGCCGGTTTCTTCCAGCACCGAACTGTAAGTTGTTCTTCCTCCAACTTATTTGCCATCTCCAATATCCTGGTCAAGATCCCATTAGAGACAAAGCGGAGGGAATGCCTCATATCATCTTTGAGGTCCCATGTAGAACCTTTTCGCATTGCCCGCATCATCCAACTGATATGAATCCGCAAAGTGGGCTAGATTTGTGAACTCCCGGTAGTATTCCAACATTGTCCTAGCCGGTCTCTTCCAGCCACAAACTGTAATTTGGTCTGCCTGCAGCTTCTTTACCTTCTCTAATATCCTGGTCAAGATCCCATCAGAGACAAAGAGGATGGCCTGCCTCATGTCATCTTGAAGGCCCTTGTAGAACCTTTACTCATATCCCACATCATCCAACTGATATGAATTTGCAAAGCGGGCTAGATGTGTGAACTCTCGGTAGCATTCCAACACTGTCCTGCTGCCCTGCCTCAACTGCAGGAATCTGTCTTTCTGCTCATCCCTTGCCGACCGAGGTAAAAAATGATCCAATAGAGCTACTCTGAACTCCTCCCGGGAAATGTTCGCGCAATCCACTTCAGCAAAGGTGGTGTCTAATAATGAATTCCACCATCTCTTCGCATGCGACTCCAAGCAGGAAATGGCCAAAGCTACTGCCTCCTCCATCTGGAATCTGATCTCGGCTAGTATCTCGTAAATAATGTCCAGCCACTCCTCCGTGCAGACAGCTGACTCCATCCCGAGTTAGGATGGAGGAGAAAGCCCCCAAAATAAACTTAGCCAGTTAGCCCCAGGATTTGGCTGTGGATCCTGGGCATGCTGAGCCCTGAAGGCTTCCAGGATAGTCGTCAGGGTCTGTCATATCTCCATCTACTGGAATGGAGTCGGATCCGGCGGGGGTGGAGTCATGTTCTAAGCTTGAGGTGTACCCTACTGTGGAGTACGGTTCGTCGCAGGCTACAAGAAAAATTCCAATTGTTAGTGAATGTACAAGTGGAAGTAATGACAAAGTGGACTTCTTGCATGTGATTCCCCATATGGGCACACCATTGCTTATGCTGCAAGTTTGTCCTCAAGCTAAGCTTTGAAGCGTTGTGGGCCCATAACCCACATGTTGGAGGATCGAAACCACCCTCTAATACTAGTTTGTAAGACCCACCTTTTGTTTGATATGCTCCAGGGGTCTTATGCCCAAAATCAACATTTTGCGGTGACTCCGATGCTCGGGAAGGTCGCCACTACAAAATGCCGATCCTGCCGGACTTGGCGATCACCAAAGGAAGAGAAGTATACAGATAAAATAGATAAGTTCAAGTCCACTGTTGGGTATTGTATCCACAATAATCCTGATTTGAAGAAGGGTCCAGTCAAGCTAAGATGAATTGAGGGTGTATTTGATATTGCTTTTTAGTTTTGTACTTGCAGGTTCACAATGTCAAGTACACTGCAATGTCAGGTTACAGTGGGTCAGTAAACACAGGACTACACAATGTAATCCCTCATTGTATAGGTCATCGTGTTGACTCACGTGTAATCTCTCTATTGGGGTGTACTTCTATCCCAAGTACAGGAGAAGGATCAAGGAAGGCCAAAGATAAGAAGTCAGAAATGAAGAATTTTACCTAAGTAAATTTCGGCGAGTATGGTGAGTCATACACATCGAATTCATCGAGTATCCCATTGATACTCGTCGAATTCGTCATGTATGATTCCTGATACCCGCCGAATTCGACGAATTTACTTAGGATAAATTCTCTAGGTTTCCAGAAATTGTCCAAGGCAAATTCGACGAGTATCACTGGTGATACTCGCCAAATTCGATGAGTATCCCATGCGATACTCGCTGAATAATTTGAAATGAACCAATCTGCCTTCTATTCAACGAACACCGTTCGGCGAATTAACCTTCTGTTCGACGAACACCGTTCGACATATTTGCTTATATCATTGCATGATTCGGCGAGTATCATACCTAATACTCGACGAATCTCCCTGAATTTTCCTTAGCGTTTTTCTAATTTTTCTTCCTGTCTCGAAACTGACGGCCATGTACAGTACTTTCCTAGGTTTCATTTTTGGAAATTTTTTATAGTCATTTCATTTTGAATCCCTCTATAAATACCTAGAGTAATTTAGGAATGGACAAGGATCCAAAAACCTAATTTCCAAAAATTCAAAATCTCATATTTCCCGAAAGAGAATCCCGTCGGCCGACATACTATTTTTGCGAATCTTCTTCCGATCAGCCACGATAACGAGCAATCTTCTTCTCCGACAATATCATTGTCTGGATCGCTTCTTCATTCAAGATCTACTTTTCTTCAGCCCTTGTTTGTCAAAGATCAAGGTTCTACATCCAATATTTCAAGGTTCCGAGTTCTCCAAGATTAAACTTCCAACCTTCAAAGAACATTAGATCAAGATTGGAATCGTGTGTTGTTCTTGTAACTTTATTTTGAATATTGTAGGAGATTTTTCTCTGAGTTTTGTAGATCCGTTTGTGGATCAAAGAGTATATCTGGTTGTGGATCGAGTGTGTAGATCCGGTTTACGGATAGAATTGTAGGAGAGTTTGTTCTCCGAGTGGTACGAGCTTTGTCTCCGAGGTGTAGGAGTTGCATCTCCGATGTGTACGATTTGGGGAAATCTGAGTTTAATGAAGTAGCTGAATCTGGCCTTCGTTGGAGATAGTCGAGGCAGGACAGTGGATGTACCCAACTCGGAGAACCACTATGAAATCTCTGCGTTTATGTGCTTGATATTTTTGATTATTTTTATTTCACAAAAAGACGCAAACTTCACCTATTCACCACCTAGGTGATTTAGGTCAACGTTAGATACTTTCAAGTGGTATCAGAGGGAGGTTGGTCAAATAATGTTAACACGTTGATCAAGATCCCTGATCTAGCGTTCAGAGATTCTGCACTTTCACCATGGATCGAATCAAAGATATATCAACGACGAAGCTACCGGTGTGTACCAAGGAAAACTTTTCCATGCGGAAAGAGCGAGTACAGTTCTTCATGGAAGCTATTGATCCAAAGATCTTTCAGATAGTGGAAGAAGGACCTCACATCCCGACACAGCCATCGATGATAAATCCTACAATCATGATTCCGAAGAAGATGATTGATCTTACGAAGGATGAGATTGCCTTAGTCTCCCTTGACAAGAAGGCGAAGAATATCATAGTACGTGCAGTGGACGATTTCATGCTCCAGAACTTATTCCACTGCAAGTTTGCTAAAGAGATGTGAGACTCTCTTGTTGTCCTGATGGAAGGTACTGAAATGGTGAGAGACGATCGTAGATCGTTGCTGAACTAGGAGTACGAAGCCTTCAAGCAAGGTGCCAATGACTACATTGTTGATAGCTTTGAATATTCTTCAAGATTGTGAACGGTCTCAGGAACTATGATCGAGTCTTCACTTATGGTAAACTGAACGACAAGTTCCTTAGATCCCTCAAAAAGGATTGGGACACAGGGGTTGTTGCCATCAGATAATTTGGAAAGTTATTAGAGATCGACCTACAAAATCTTTTCGATAAATTGCCCTCCAACGAACACCAAATGAACACCAGAAAGAAGGAGGAGCAAGCCAATAGATCTTTAAGCAAAGAGAAGTCTACAACCATAAAGGCAGAATGTTCAAGAAAGTCTAAAGTTGTGCTACCTATAAGGAGACGAGCTCTAGACACCCCGGAAGACTCTGAGCCTAGCACGTCGGGTTCCGAGCTATCGGATGGAACATTCTTTCTCCTCTCCAAGAAGTTCAAGAAGCTGCTAAGTAATTGAAGACAAATGAAGAATAAGTCATCCTCTTCAGACAACAGAAGATCACGTCTTGACAGTGATCGAACGACCAGAAGCTACAATAAAGAGGACAACTATAAATCCAAACCGAAAAAATAGGTTCCATCTGACGTTGTTTGTTATTGTTGTAACAAATCAGGTCACATGATCACGGAGTGACCTTACAAGAAGAAGGAGAGCTCCAGGAAGGACGAGAAGAGATCCTTCAAAGGAAAGAAGAAATAAGAAAAGAGCTTCGTCGCCAAAAAGTCGAAGACTCTTAGAGACAACGACTCTAGTGAGTCGAGCTCAGAAAATGAAGAAGCGTACTTTGTGCTTATGGCTCAATCTAACGAGGAAGCGGGTGACTCCGAGTACCATGGGAAGGTAAACTCGCACACCATTCTTTCTGAATCAGAAACTTCCTCAAAAGGTCATGAAGACTACTCATCTGATGAGAATGAATCAGAGTTGATGGCTCAGCACGAGCACTTGTTAAAGGCTTTCGACAAATGCTGAAAGGTAGTCCGAAAGCAAGTTAAATATATTGCCTTCCTTAAGGCAGTGGAAGCAAATCTGAAGGAAGAAATTGCACAACTACTTCCACTCAGAGATGAAGTTCACTCTTTGAATGAGAAACGCGAGGACTCACTGAGACGTTAAAGCTGAAAGAAAAGTATCTTGATGAGCTGGAAGAAAAGCTCACGGTGGAGATAAAACTCATTGAGAGCTACTCAAAGCCTAAGATTGTTCTCCCTCTCATCGATGAGTTTTCATCTTAAAAGAAGGGTAGTGGTCTTGGCCACATCGATAGTAAGGGTAAGGCTTCCAAGAAGGCTAGCTTCAAAGAAAAGCGGAAGGCACCCATCGTTCAATATTCGTTCAGGAAAGTAGTTTTTCCGACGAACAAGTTTGACCTTGAGTCGTCCTATGGTCATCATGAAAGGCCAACTTATGTAGAGCCCAAGACCAGATACCAGGGATGGACCCATCCCCGTCACTTTGGTGATAACATGTTCAAAGCACATTATGAAGAGATTCAAATGAAGAGTTATGGTCCATATGTACAGGGACATAACAATAAGAAGGCACTGAAAGCCAAATCTGATGTGCCTAAGGAAAAGGAGATGCAGAAACCTTGTGTATGCTGCAATAATGATGCCTCTACCTCTAATAATTCTACACCTGCTAGACCTCACATTCAAAGGGTAAAGCATATGTACAAAAGGAAGTACAATAGATTCGACTGTTGGTGCTGCGGTGAAATTGGTCATTTTGGCGCAGATTGTTGGTATAACCCTGCCAATCTTGTAACTCCTACAATTAGCTATGCGAGACCAACCACTCGCAAGGCTAATGTTCTTAGGGGGAGTAAGCTGACCAGGAACCAAGGATCCAAATATGTTTCGGTTCCTAAGGTAAACTAATTTATTTTTGCAGGTATGTCCAAAGGACAATAGAACTCTAATCTGGTACTTGGATAGCAGATATTCCCAGCACATGATCGGGACAAGAAGCCTTTTGCGTGATTACACCCCTGTCAAAGATGGACCTAAAGTAATTTTTAGAGGTTCAGACAGTGGAACTACAAAAGGTTGTGGTATGATATCCAACGACGTTGTCTATTTCACAGACATTGTGAAAGTTATTTAACTTAAGGTTAGCTAATCACCTAGAGGGGGGGGGGGTGAATAGGTCTTTGAGCTTTAATAAAATCTTTTACTGAATTCAAGTTATTCTATCTAGAGATTGTCCTTAAATCCTACAATAACAAAGAAAAGCAAGCACACAGCAAACACAGAGATTTATATTGGTTCCCCAATTAGGTACATCCACTTTCTCTCCCACCTATCCAACTTATTTATTGAACTCGACACAAACTCCTCCACTATACTCCTCAGAGCTTACACCTCATGCCCTCAGCCTTACACACTGATTTTCCAAAGAATCCAACTCAGAACCACAAGGGTTCCTACATCAGAGCTCTGCAGAACTCCTACAGCTCAGTGATCCACTGATCACCTACTTCAGCTTTAGTTCTAAGTCCTACACTCAGGTTCTTCAGCCCTACAGCTTTAGGTGTATAGCCATACTCTCAGAGTGCTGTAACACTCCTATAACTCAGTACCCTTTTAGGTACCTGCAACTCAGCCTCCTCCAAGGCATGCAACCCAGTGACAAACTTGTAACCTACAGCTCAGTGACTCTTCAGTCACCTACCTCAGGCACAAGTCCCTTCACTCAGGCTGGGAGGATAGCCCTACCTCAGATCCACACTTGGATCCTACCTCAGAGAGCAACACTCTCCTACCTCAGGCACTTAAGCCCTAACGCTCAGATCCTCGCTTGGATCCTACCTCAGTGACAAATTTGTCACATACCTCAGGCACAAAGTGCACTACACACAGATTCAGATCTACAGAATCGTACAAGAAGTTAATACAAATTGTTTAATAAAAACAAAAACAACTGACTGAAAGAAGTATCTCTGAGTCAACTTTGCTGGACTGAGTAGATATAAGTCCAACTCACTTGTTGTAGAATGAATCAGTCTTCTTCTACAACTCACACATTTCTGCTGCACAGATGAGCAGATACCAACTTGCTGAAGAGATCAATTAGCTACTCTGTTCTGATGAGAACAAACTTGCTGAACTTTGAAGTGCTTCAGGAATCTTTCTTTGCCTTCAGGCTAACTTGGCTGGACTTTAGCTTTCAAGCTTGATGGAAAGAAGATGTCCAACCGCCTCCTTCTATTTCTCTTTCTATATTTTCTTCGTTTGAACCTTGTGTATTCACTAACCCTAATCCCTTTACAATTTCCTTTTTATATGCGTTGATTTGAATCAACGACACAATAGAATGTGGGCCCACCAAGAATTGGTGAGCGCCAACTCCATCAGAAAGGGATAAAACATCTTTCGGCGCTGAAGTAGGTTTCCCGCAATGGCTTCCTGTAATTTTGACTTTGATGATGTCAGCAGTGGTCATCAACATTTGGGCTTAGAAAATTTTCCAGAATTCCATCAAGTATTGTGAAGGATGGTATGCAAGATACCACCTGAGGGGTTAGACTGTTTAACTCTAGAGGGGGGGGGTGAATAGAGTATTTTAAAATCTTATTAGATTTTTATTTCAGAATTAAAATAATGATACTTATATGTGTAAATAGATAGTGCAACAATAAAACTATATTATTCAGCAAGCAACACACAATAAAAATAAGATAACATCACACACGACACAAGAATTTTATAGTGGTTCCCCTAAAACTTGGCTACATCCACTCTTCTACCACCCTGGTAGGAATCCACTCAGGTTTTTGATCAGGTGCCCTGCCACCAATCAGGTTTTTGCTCAGGTGTCTGTCAATACAAGATCTGCTTCAGGTAGATCAGGATACCCTTCATGCCTTTTGATTAGGTGCCTGAAAACCAAATCAAGTCTTTTGATTAGGAGACTTGCAACCAAGTGTTTAACTTTTGAAGGGAGCTAGAACCCTGTGTACAGTGGGGTGATACAAATAAGATCTATATGTTGTCTTCTCTTTTCTCAAAACAACTGAGAAGACTTGTGGATCCTTGATGGTGTCAAAGCTCCCCTTGAGATTTATTCTATTCTGGAAGATTGAGAGCTTTGTAGGGTGAGTATGTCTTCTTAAAAAGTTCTCCAGAAAGCTGTAGACAGATTGAAGTTGATTGTCTGTTGGAAGCTTGTTGGAAGATGAACACTTGATGAAGACAGAGCAGAATTCTCTATGTGTTCTACTACTGCTGCAGTCGACTGAAAGAAAAAAATTCTCTTTTATATGTTCAGCCGAAATCTCCTTTGAATTTTGAAATCCTTTTGCATTGAATGTTGACTGACTGAAGAATGAAATGCGGCTGGAGAGAATATTTGCATTAAAGAATTTCCCCAACTGTCCCATTAAAAACAGCAAGTAATATTCCTGATGAAGACCGTAATCAATGCTGCCACTAATGACTATATTCAGAGAATATAAGCATTAATTACTTAGGAATTACTGCTATAGAATAAGGACAGAATGAGGGAAATTTCCAAGTTTGGAACTGCATAGAAATCGTCGACCAGAGAACAGATTTCGTTGACCTAAGATCAATGTTCGTTGACTAGAGAAATCATGTTCGTCGACCTGGGAATTTTTGTTCGTCGACCTGAGAACCAGGTTTGTCGACCTGAGTTCAGCTAACTGCTTTCTGAGAAAAATTTCCTAATTCTGTGTCCAACTTCATCGAGCAGATAATATAACTTAGTCGACTTGAGTTCAGAGAAAATATTCTGGACTAAATGTGTTGTAGTTGAACTCCCAGAATTTGTCGACCTGAGCTCGAATATCGTCGAGCTGAACTCAGAGAATTTACTCTGAGTTTGTCAAGTGGAGCATGACTTTCGTCGAGCTGAGTTCGATGAACGTCAAACCCACTTACTAAAGTTGATTTTATTCTAAGTCTGAGTCTTCTGCTCTCTTTAGTTGGCTGGTCCATGCAGAGTTGAATCTAAGGACTTAGCCTAAACTCTAGGACACAATGATATGACCCTGGCTATACATGGTGGTTCAATCATCCTAGTTAGTGAACCCTGCCCAAATCAAACTAGGGATCCAATAATCTCCCCCTATTTGGGTGAGGTCACTAATACACATGAAATAAGGAACATTCACAAAGCAGGAAAAACATATCTGGCAGAAAATGTGAAATATGCAACAGATATTTATATAGTAGCTTTGTGATAGAAAATAAATAAAGAGTTTTAGAAAAACAGAAACTAAACATAATATATATCATTTCTTTTTCTTCAGCTTCTCCTTTAGCTTGACATCTTTCTCCTGGTCAGCAGGCTGTGTAAACTTGATTTATCTATTGGGATTAGCTGCTTGGCTATTGGTCATTGTCATATCAGTAGCTCCAATAATATTAAGAGATGTAGCTCTAGGCACAACAACCTCTGGATGTAGATTCATATAAGCATCTACATTAAAGAATTTGTTAGCTTTGTCATACCTTTTTAATTATTCTTTTCTGTATTTAGACATTATTGAATATTGGGAAGGATCTTTTTCTTCAGCTTTAGCTTTGTTGATCAATGAAAGTCCAACAAGTTCCTAGAACCTGGCCATTCTAGCAGTTGTCTTTGCCTCTGGATCCACAAAGGGAATGGGTGGAGACTCTGGACTCTTAGGACTGTTAGCTTTTTGTGGTTCAGGAGCTTGCTGTTACTGTTGCTGATGTTGTTGCTGTCTGCTTGAAGAGTACCTCTGCTAGCTGCTTTCTTGATAAGAAGAGGATCTACCTTGATGTCTGTGGTAGGTTTGAGCATATGAGGTAGACCTCTGAGAAATGTTTCCTGAAGCACCAGCAGGAGGAGGAGGAGGACCTTTCTAATGCATCTAAGGAGTATCTCCTGCTTTTCTTCTTTGCTTTCTGCTCATTTTTAGAGAGCCACATCCAGGCTGGCATCCCAGGGTATGGAGTTATTTTCTGAAGGATATAATAAGGAGTATCATGTGTTGGATTTGGCTTGAGAGCAGCAACTGGAGGTTGCAGGAGTCACTTCCATGCTAGCTACTTTTCTTCTTTGCTAGTCGACTGTTTGTTGCAGGAGTTTTCCTCACCGTTGTGAGGTATTTTCTTGGGTTTTTTAATTTAGTACAGACATACATGCTCACCAGTGGGTTCGTGTCAGGTTGTTGGCGCCCATTGGTGGTTTTTTTGAAATGTTGAGTACATTGCTAAGCTACTGTGTTGCCTGTTTTTTGGGGCTGTTTATACATACTCTCTGGGAAGGTTTTATGTTAGGTTGCATGTTAGATATTTTAACTTATAAAACTCTATTATTAGTATTGCATACTTGCCATCTCTTTCAAAACGAAAATAATACTTTCTAATTAGTGTAAAGACGTTTCCTATACTATCTAGTGTCTTGTAAAGCATGAGTTGTCGTTCGGGGGCATTTATACTCATATAGGATGTTAAAATCAATTTAACAAAAGTATTTTCCGCAGCGTATAACTATATTTTTAACTTTGGACCAGTTGATCCACTAAGCCGAGGGATACGGCTAACTGTTTAACTTAAAACTTGATTTTTTCTTAAATAACTAATAAATCTTTCGAAAAATGTTTAGTTGTGCCCTCGCTTGAACGTCTGCAGTTATCCCCTGCTGACGTGACATCACGACGCGTATTTTCTCCTCACTCTGATATATCCTTTTATGCAGAGAAAATGCGGGTTGTGATAGTGGGAGGGGGCCTCTGCCCCTATCTCCATGCGGGCTGATTGAACCTTCCCTACTCACGAAAGTTATCACTGCCTTGGAAGCCTCCCCCTCCCCTGGGGATGTCCTTCATGGGGTCTCTAGCCCAACCAGTTGTTCGGCTCCTGCTGCCTCCAACCCGGGTGCTGCCCTTGATGCCCCTGACCTCTGAGTTCCTCTCTCCTCCTCTCCTCTCTCTGGTCTCTCTGCCTCCCTACTTCTGGCTCCTTCATAACCTCCTCCGCCAACTTGGCCAACTTCTTCGCAAACGCCGGGTTAGCCGCCTCGTTTTCTATCTCTTTCACTGCCCTCTCCATCAGCTCCTCGAAAGAGAGGGTGGAGGGTTACTCTCTTCAGCTCCATGCTAAAGAAATTTGACCTCAACCTGAGGGTGAAGGCGAGCATCACGATGTACCCCGGTATCTCCTGAACCTACAGAATCTCCTTTTAGAACCTATCAACATAGCGTCCCAGTGTATCCTCTCGTTACTATTTGATGGCAAACAAGCACTCCGCAGAATTCTTCCTATTCTTCGACGTCTAGAACATCAACAAGAATCCTTGATGCAAATCCTCAAAGCAGTAGATTGAACTCACGGGCAAACTTGTGAAACCAATCCATAACCTTTTCCTTCAAAGTGATGAAAAAAGCCTACACTTGAAGGCATCCGACATCTTCCTTATTGAAAAGACATCCTCGAACCATTCCACATGTCGCACAGGGTCATCTCTGCATGTGTAGTAGGACATGTTTTGCTCTCAAAACCTGTCTGTAACTGGGGCAGAGATGATCAGCTCGCTGAAAGGGCTTCCGCCCACCACCTAGTGAGAAGGCCCGTCTCGGGATCTCGGCTAGCTGAGATCATCAGCACTAGCTACCCCCGAGAAGAGCTCCCACCCGATGACATCCCTCTCGCCAACCTCTATCGAGACCTCCTTTCGGTGACGCTGCCTAGGATCATTCTCGCCCAATGACGGAGCTGCAACAACTGGAACCTGAGGCGTCACCCATTCGCTCCTTGCCGAGAACACCAAATGGATTGTCTACAAGACTTCCCGCCTTAAGTCTTCTAGAATCGCCAACATCACCCCACTCGTCGGGGGTGGATAACCTCCTGAGTCTGCTCCATACTCCTCACCTCTAGTTATGAGACTAATCCTGAGATTTTCTTGAATCAGCTAAGGTCCATGCTAACCAAACCAGAAATGTTGGAACCAAAAACTGGCCCCAACGAGAGTTCGGAACCTGGGGTGTAGCTAACACAAACTTCTCGTAGGGCCAAACCCCTAACCAGACACAAAGAATAAAGAAACTAACCCTAGGTTACAACATAGACGTCCCTCCACTAACCTGGAAGATCTCAGAGCACTTCCCCTCCTTAGCCAAGTCCTGAGCTAAGGACACCTCAGAAAGCATTGCAAGAGTTAGGAAAATGAGAGAGTTTGCCTTCTGAGGTACCCTGCAGGTCTATTTATAGGATCCAAAAAGTTGGTCTGCCAACAATGTAACTCTGCTGTCCCAAAGGGATATTTGCATCCCAACTAGGTCATCCAACAGCCAAACTCCGTTGTTCTAAAGATATAAATGTAGACCTCTAAGGTAAGTTTACCTCTGCGCCCTACTAGGTCATTGTGTGGAGAAGCATCACTCAACACCAGGGACTAGGGTATTGAGTGGAGGAGTGTCACTCACCGCCAAGGACTAGGGCATTGAGTGGAGAAGCATCACTCAATGCCAAGAACTAGGGTGTTGAGTGGATAAGCATCACTCAACGCCAACCCTGAGGGCCTCCCGCGGACCCGGGCATAAACCATTCCGCAAGCCATAGGCGGGAACCCTTTCACTTCCGTGGACTACGGTGTTGATTGGAGAAGCATCACTTAATGCTAAGAACTAAGGCGTTAAGTGGAGAAGCGTCACTCAAAGCCAACTCTGAGGCGTTGAGTGGAGAATCATCACTCAATGCCAACTCTGAGGGGTAAGGCATTGAGTGGAGAAGACTCACTCAATGCCAAGGACTAAAGCGTTGAGTGGAGAAGCATCACTTAACGATAATTCTAAGTGCTAAGGCATTGAGTGGAGAAGAATCACTCAACGCCAAGGACTAAGGCATTGAGTGGACAAGCATCACTCAATGCCAACTCTGAGGGCTAAGGCATTGAGTGGAGAAGCATCAATCAACGCCAACTCTGATGACTAAGGCATTACGTAGAGAAGCATCACTCAATGCCATGGACAAGGGCGATGAGTGGAGAAGCATCACTCAATGCCAACCCAGAGGGCATCCCGCCGACCCGGGCACAAACCCTGTCGCAAGACCTGGGAGGGAACCCTTGCGCCTGCACTACTCGCCTAACCTTATTAGCTTAAAGCCTACTAAAACCTGGGGTCCCTAGCCTTTGGGTCTCACTAAGCGAATATGGGGTTGTACATCAGGTACTTGAGAGCTAAATATCTATCCATGTAGCCACACAAAATTGTAATAGTTGTATTCATTTACTTGTTGGAAATTTGCAAGCATTGCAGCTTCAACAGCTTTCACCTTAGCTTTAATAGCATCATCCCCCTTTTTGATAAGAACTCCTACATTGCTCTTTAGTACAGCCATATAATGAATGATAGCTTGATGAACTTATGCAAACCAGGAATATAACCAGTCATCTATCTTATCAAAACGTACCTTGACAGCTGCAAGGCTGTTGTTCATATCTTTCTTTATTTCCTGGACCTTTTTCTAAACTTTTTTTGCATTGAGACTTTAAACTGTTATTGTTGCTTGGCCAACATGGCTTCTATGGTCTTCAGGATAGAACTGTCAGCACTGGAACTGGGAACATCTGGAAGAGGAGTACTGTGAAGAGAGGGAAGATCTTGACTGATTTTTGACTCACTAGAAGACTCATCTATTGGAGATAAATGTGCTTTAGTAATCAAACAGAGATCTTCAACAACAACTAGGATAGGATCATGCTCCTCTGCATATCCTTACTCGTCAGAAATATCCCTTACCTCCTATGGAACAGATGGAGGAATACCAGATGCCAGTTCAACTGTCTTCTCTAGGTTGTGGATAAACCTGTCAACCTGAGTAGCAACGGATATCAAGGACTGAGTAACCTCGCCCTCAGGAGCTGAAGCAGGAGTAATCACTGGGAGAGGGATAATCATCTTGTCCGCTAACACATGCTCAGAACCATCATTGGCATTATCAGTTGCTTTGGTCTCATCAGCAACACCATTTCCTCATCAGCATCTATTTCAGAGTCATCCACATTCAAATCATCCTCACCAGCAGCAGCAACATCTGCCTCATCAGGCACTATCTCATCAACAACAGCATGAGCAATCTTAGCAACCTTTGTCAGAATATCCCTTGTCTCTGGAAATGTGATCTCAGCAGCTGGAACTTGAACTGAAATCTCTACAACAGAAGTAAAACTCAAGGGCACTGATTTTTGGCCAATTGTGTATCAGCTGTCTCCCCCTCAGCTCCTGCACTCAATCTCTCAGGAGTTTCACTGGGGTTGGAAGTAGGAATCCTATCAGCAGGAGCATACTCTTCCTCTACCTCAGGCACATCAGTGGCTCCCCATGGCCTCAAGATCCTCCTATCCTATCTTGAGAATATTGATGAATCGATTTTATTTAGATGATGGATAGGCACACCTTTGGTCATATCAAACTTGTTTATGTCCATTTGATTCAAGAACAAGCTAATAATCCTTCTAAAGTTGGGAGTGCTAAGACTATCTTTGATCTTAGTAAACAGCAGTGCACCCTCATCAATTCTCTTCTTGCAGAAGACCGCCACTAAAATATTGAACATCTCTGAAGAGAGGTAGTCATGAGAACCGGTCTTGCAGATCAGAACTTTACCAATTATGTTAGACAACAGCTTTCCTTCCTCTTTCATCCCTTTTCTCTTAACAGCTTTTGTGCCTCTTGGCAGTCTACAGAAAAAAGGGCTCTAGTGAAGTCCTCCTCTTCGACGTAATCGACCTCTTCATAAGCAGGAAGCCACAAGTACCTTGTCAGGAGGGAAGCCTTCACTTTGACTTTTGTAGAACGAACTTTGCTCTTCATAACTGAATCTTCCCTATGAAGTTTGGCATGATGATATAACTCAAGAATATCCCTGTCCAAAACTTTGCACGAGTTCTCTAGCACGAAAAAAAGCTCCGCAGTTTCCAACATGAGAATCACATTTCTGAACTCATCTAAAGATGACACAAATCCTGTCCAAACTAGTTCTCCGCCACTTAATAAACCACTAGTGCTTCTAGGAGCCATGGAGAATCAATTAGCAAATAGAAAGAGTAATGACTCTAAAATTATCTGTCGGACTGGTATCGATTTCTTCCACTTGCTGAATCGGTGAGAGCAAGTCGGCGGTGGGATCAAACCATGGGAAGAAATCACTGCTGGAAATCGAAAAACCCTGCTGGAAACTTGGAATGGGCTTGGACTGTTGTAACTGAACTAAGCGAATATGAACGAGAGCAGGGCCACGGGAGGGAGACAAAGAGCAATTCGTGGGAGATAAAGGGTCGGGAGGAATCAATTCAGTGATTTCGGTTTGGTTTCGACGAAATAAAGTGAGGTTTGCCTTAGTGAAATTCAACAAGATTCACGAGACGCAAAGTTAGATTCGCCGAGTTTAGACGTGTATATCCGACCAATCGCCGGGTTTGCTAATCGATATTTGACGAATTTGACTTGGGATAATATTCTTCCATGATGAATTTCTCTAGAAAACTCCTTTCTTCTCGTCCATCTTCAGGAATATTTACTCAGCGTGCACAATTTTGTTTTGATAAATGAGAACTTGGCCTCATCCAGCGGCTTTGTGAAAATATATGTGACCTGCTTATCCTTCGGGATGTAGCTAAAAGCTATGTCCTTATTTTCCACATCCTCCCGGATGAAGTGATATTGTACTTCAATGTGCTTTGTCTAGCTGTGGGAAACTGAATTATTTGTGATCGCTATTGAACTGGAGGAGTTGCAATGCATTAAAATCTCTTTGAACTTCAGGTTGTAATCTTCAAGTTGATTCATGATCTATAGAAGTTGTGTGCAACCACTACCAACAGAGATGTACTCTAACTCAGCGGTCGATGTTGCCACATAATTTTGCTTCATGTTGGTGTAAGAGATAAGCCTTTTTTTTGAGGAATTGGCATGTCCCGGAATTGCTTTTCATGTCATCCCCGCTACCTGCAAACTCTGCATTGGAAAATCCAATTAGCATGACATCATTACTTCTTGGGTATCATAATAAATGATTAGGTGTGCTCTTAAAGTATCTTAAAATTTACTTTGCAGCGACTTAGTGAGATTCCTTCGTGTTCACCTAAAATCTAGCACACACACATGTCGAGAACATTATGTCTGGCCTACTAGCAGTGAGGTAGAGCAAGGATCCAATTATGCTTTTGTACTTGGTATCATCAAAAGGTTTCCTTTTCTCATCCTTGTGTAGAGACATAGTTGAACCCATTGGAGTCCTCATCGAGGTTGCGTCCTCCATTCCGAATTTCTTTAGTAACTCCTTGGTGAACTTCGTCAGAGAGATGAAAATTCCATCATCAGATTGTTTCACCTGAAGTCCTAAGAAATACTTCAGCTCTCCCATATTGCTCATTTCAAACTTTCCTTGCATAAGTTTGGAAAACTTCTTGCAAAGGTTGTCTTCCGTAGAGTCAAAAAAAATAATGTCGACATAGATTTGCACTACCAAAATCTTGCCTTTTACTTCCCTAAGAAATATTGTGTTGTCTATCTTTCCTCTTGTGAACTTGTTCTAAAACAAAGCTAGACAACGTCTCATACCAAGCTCAGGGAGCTTATTTTAAGTCGTAAGGGGCATTATTAAGAAAATAAACGTATTCGGGGAAAGTAGAGTTGACAAAACCTAGGGGTTGTGCTACATATACTTCCTCTTTTAGATTCACGTTGAGGAATGCTGACATCACATCCATTTGATAGTCCTTGAAACCTTTGAGGGCAGCATACGCAATAATCAACTTGATCGCCTCGATCCTGGACACTAGAGTAAAGGTCTGGTCAAAGTCAATCAAATCCTCTTATCTATACCCTTGAACTACAAGCCTGGCTATGTTCTCTATAATGATTCCATTTTCATCCAGCATGTTTTTGAAAATCCATTTGGTGTCGATCACATTCTGTGCCTTGGGTCTAGGCACCAACTCCCAGACATTGCACCTTTCAAAGAGGCTAAGCTGCTTCTGCATTGACATGATCCAGGAGGCATGCTTGTTTACTTCTTCAAACTTCTTTGGCTCAACCTGAGACAGAAAATTATGATGCAAAACCTCATTAGTTGTACCTCTTCTGGTTCTAACTCCGTCACCTGGCTCTACAACGATCTGATCAGCTGGGTGATCTCTGAGGTTTCTGAACACACGGTTTCTTCCTCTTCCACCAGTAGGTTCTGCCTCAGTAGGAGCATCCTTTTGGGTTGGTTCATCTAGTTGTTCTTCATCCACCATACTTAGATCGACGACCTTGACTGAGCTTGGAGCATCCTCCTTGACTGCATTATCAAAGCTTAGTTCTTTTAACCTGGTACCTGCATCTGCACTAACCGTTGGGTATTGTATCCACACTAACCCAGATTTGATATAGTCATCCTTGAACTAAGATGAATTAAGTTGTATTTGATGCTTGGTTTGAGTTATGTGTTTGCGGGATTCTAATGGGAAGTGTAGACCAATGTCAGTCTACAATGGGTCACCAAACACAGGACCATACAATGTAATCCCTGATTGTGTGTTCCAAAGTGTTGACTCATGTGTAGCCTCTCTATTGGGATACACTTCATATTCAAGCTCTAGGACGATGTGAAAAGACTTGATGCTGATTTACCTTAGAAGAAGAAAATCTGTTAGAAATTTTTTCCTAATTAAAGTACTCGAGTACTTCCTTACTTACTCGAGTAAGTTACTGAGTTTATACTCGAGTAGTAATTCACTTACTCGAGTAGTTAAGATATACTCGAGTAGTCCAATTATGGCTCTCGAGTAATTCATCTTGTATACTCGAGTAATTTCCTCTGATCTCTCGAGTTTTCAGATTTTCTCTTCTCAAATTTGTCTAAGTGAAATACTCGAGTAGTATTATATATACTCGAGTATTTCTATCTTCTATCTCGAGTTAACTGTATTCTGACTTTCGAGTAGTTCCTACTTACTCGAGCAGTCTAAATCATATACTCGAGTAGTTCATCTACTACTCGAGTAGTCAAATGCTTTTACTCGTGTAATCCAGAATTCTATTCTAGAAAAATTTCATTAATTGAATTACTCGAGTAGTTCATGTTATATACTCGAGTAGATCATTTTGTCTTGAGTAGTTCATGTTACATACTCGAGTAGTTCAATTTTTCCTGTTCCAGAAATTTTCTAAGTGTTTGTCTCGAGTAGTCTCTTATATACTCGAGTAGTTCATTTTTATATACTCGAGTAGTATTTCTTGTACTCGAGTAATATACTCCACCTCTCGTGTAAGTACTTAAGTACTCGAGTAAGTCATTTTTGTTACTCGAGTAACTAAGTCCCTCTCATTCTTACTTACTCGAGTAGTTGACTCCATGTACTCGGGTAATGATTTATTTTTCTCCCGAGTAATTTCTCTCATGTACTCGAGTAGTCATCTTCTACCTACTCGAGTAGTGCTGCATAAACTAGAGTAGTTCAGCTTGACTCGAGTAATTTACTTTGAACTTTTTCAGAAATTCTTTAAGTCCAGACCTAACGGTCTTATTCTTAAACTCTGACGTGATTGGTCCATGTGTCTTTCTCTTTATGAATCATTTAAGTCTAATCTTCTTTTCTCCTTTAAAAGGTCTTGTCAAACTGACAAACCCTAAGTTTTCAAAGAAAATTATTCTAAGAAAGTTTTTGTATCCGTCTCTTTCCAAAAATATTTCTGTCTCATCTCTCTCTGCAAGAACCGGAAACTCGCCGCCGCCGCCACCTCTATTTTCCGACCAGCTAGGGTTTCTTCTTTTTAGAGGATTCAGATTAAGAAGACTCTACAGATCGAGATCTCCGCTCAACGCTTCATATTCTCATTCGATCGTGTAAAGTCGAGAAGTTCCAGATCTGATATTGCCGAAATTCTTCTTTAATATTCTGATAAAGCCGCACGCCTAGAAGAAGGATTTTCTGATTTTCTGTTGTAGATCTGAATCAGAGAATTTACTGTTTGTATTTCTGTACTACTTTATTTCATTATTATAGGAGAAGATTTCTCCGAGTGTAGGGGTTTTTCAACTCCGAGATTGTAGGAAGTTTTGCCTTCCGAGTGTAGATCTGTTTGTGGATCGATATTGTAGGAACATTGTTCCAAGGGTAGGATTGTTCTCCATTCTGAGATAGTGGTGTAGCCGAATCTAGTATATTGCTAGATCGGTGAGGGAAAGTGGATGTACCCAATGTTGGGGAACCACTATAAATCTTGCCTCATCTGTGTTTGCTTGTTTGGTAGATAGATCTGTGCTTTGGTTGAGATTTTTTTTATTCCGCAAAAAGACGCACAACTCACCTATTCACCCCCCCCCCCTCTAGGTAATTTAGGTTGGCAACTATTATCTTTCAATTGGTATCAATGGGAGGTTGATCGTTAAAAGGTCAACACCTTGATCAGATCCTTAAATAGTTGTCATTTGAGATCTACCAAATGGACAAGGCTAAAGATTTTGCCAAGCTTCCATTGTGCAACAAAAATAATTTCCCTATGTGAAAAGAAAAAATCAAGTTCTTCATGGAAGCTGTGGATCCAAGGATCTTCATGATAGTTGAAGAAGGTCCTTATATTCCCATGACCTTCTCTACTATAGATCATACTAAGAAAGTCCCCAAGAAACTCATGGATCTAGATAAGGATGAGATTGCACTTGTCTCATTGGACAAAAAGGCGAAAAATATCATAGCAAGTGCAGTCGATGATTCAATGTTGTAAAATCTGATTCACTGCCAGTCTGCAAAGGAGATGTGGCAGTCATTAGTTACCTTGATGGACGGTACCGAAGAAGTGAGCGATGATAGAAGATCCCTACTTAATCAGAAGTATGAGGCTTTCCGACAAGGAAACAAAGAAACCATTGCTGACACATTTGAGAACTTCTTCAAGATAGTGAATGGGCTAATGGTCTATGGAAGAGTCTTCACTAATGGAGAGCTAAATGATAAGTTCTTGAGATCCCTGACTAAGGAATGGGATAACAAGGTCTGTGCTATAATGGAGTTTGGAAAACTGGCCGAGACAGATCCTCAAAATCTCTTCGGGAAGCTGATGTCCTATGAGCTCCAACTCAATACCAGGAAGGCTGAAGAAGAGAAAAATAGGTCTGCATTCAAAGAGAAGTCTGTCTCTTTAAAGGCAGACACCTCTAAGAAGTCCAAGATTGTTGCTCCCACTCCAGCACCAGAAGTTGGTGAATAAGAAACCTCAGAGCCAAGCACCTCAGGCTCTGAACTATCAGAAGGAGAGTTCTCACTACTCTCTCAGCAGTTCAAGAAATTCTTGAACAAGAAGAAGCAATGGAAAGGCAAGGATGCCTCTTATAGAAGATCACGACGCGATGATGATCGGCA
Organism: Platanthera guangdongensis; assembly: GCA_039583875.1. Classification (NCBI taxonomy): domain Eukaryota; kingdom Viridiplantae; phylum Streptophyta; class Magnoliopsida; order Asparagales; family Orchidaceae; genus Platanthera; species Platanthera guangdongensis. The sequence continues at coordinate 103,124,196 of CM077154.1, read as the reverse complement.
AAGAAAAGGCTCAAGCAGTCATGGCAATTATAATTCTAAACAGAACAAACACATTTCGACTGACATTGTTTGTTATTGTTGTAATAAGCCAGGACACATCATCGCTGACTGCCCTCACAAGAAGGATGGTGGTAGAAGAGAGGAAAAGAAGTCCTCGTACAGCAAAAAGAGTACAGAGAAGAGCTTGATGGCCAAAAAGGGCAAGACTCTTAGTGACTCTGACACATCTGAGTCGAGTGAAGAAAAAGAAGCCTATTCTGGACTCATGGCTCAAACTGATGATGAACAAGAGCCCCAGTTCACTGGGAAGGTAAACTCTCACACTCCTCTCCCTGATTCTGAAGTTTTTGAACATGATTGTGAGAATAGCTCTTCTGACGATGAGTCAGAACTCATGGCCCAATATAAGGAGTTAATCATGGCTTACGACAAATGTCGCCAAGTCGTGAAAACTTAGGTTAAAGAGATAAAGTCTCTCAAAGCTGAAGAGAGCATCTTGAGAGAGAAAGTCGCAAAGACTGACTCCCTCGAAGAAAACTTCAACAATGCTATTGAAGAATATAACAAGGCTCTTGAGCACCTTGACCTGAAAGAGAAAATCATCAAGGAACTGGAAGCCCAACTTGCTGCTGAAAATAAACTAGTTGAAATTTTCTCGAAGCCCAAGACAGTTCTTCCATTCGTTGCTGAATTCTTAGCCAAGGCCAAGGGTGCTGGATTGGCCATGAAGTAGCTCCGAGTAAATCCTCTAGGAGAAATAAGGCTCAACGAAAGAATAAGGCTGCCAAAAAGGGCTAAGCCAAAGAGAAGGGGATAGCCCCTCAAGATCAGACCACGTTCAAGAAGGTTATATTTCCTTCAAATGAGTTTGATTTTGACTCATCCTACAGGCACTTTACTAGGCCTACCTATGTAGAGCCAATGTCCCGTTATCAAGGATGGACTCGACTGAGAAACTTTGGCGAAAGTGTCTTTAAGGCACCTTATGAAGAAGTCATTCTTCAGAGCACTACCCTTTCAATCATGGGCATAACTTCAAGAAGGCGCCAAAGGCAAAGCCTGTTATAGAAAAGCTTGTAAAGGAGAAGAAGCCATGTAATTTTCATCATCATGAGGCATCTTCCTCCAAGAATTCTGCCCCTGCTAGACCACAATTCCAAAATATCAAGCAGGAGAACTCAAGCCGAAGATACAACAGATTTGACTGTTGGTGTTGTGGCAGAATTGGGCACTTTGCCATTGATTGTTGGTTTAATCCTAGAAATGCTGCAACCCCACATGTTTGTAATATGAGGAAGACCACTCCTAATGCTAATATTCGTAGAGGTAGTGTTCTATCCCGAGACCAAGGACCCAAACGTATTTGGGTTCCTAAGGCTAACTGATTGTGATTGCAGGAATGTCCAAAGGCCAACAAAACGCCAATCTGGTATTTGGACAGTGGATGCTCTCGACATATGACCGGGATAAGAAGCCTTATTCAGAATTTTACTCCAGTTGCGAACGGACCAAAGGTCATCTTTGGAGGTTCAGAGCGTGGAATTACTAGAGGCTATTGTATGATTACTAACGGTATTGTATCCTTCTCAGATGTGGCTTACGTTGAAGGTTTGGAACATAACCTTATAAGCATAAGCCAACTCTGCGATAAAGGATACATAGTTGAGTTTCACGCTGACAAGTGCTTGATAAAATCGGTTGACAATATGGAAACGATTCTATCCGGCACTCGAAGCAGAAACATTCTCTGTTTGAATTTCATTTGTATAGATTCTTCGACACCAGTGTGCTTTTTAGCAAAAGATAGTGCGTCTCTTGGTGACCAATGACACAAGAGATTAGCACATATTAATTCCAAAACTATAAATAAATTATTTTCAATGAACTTTGTACGTGATGCTCCAAATGTCAAGTACGTCAAAGATAGACCTTGTCATGCATGTGTAAAAGGCAAGCAAATATGGGCTACCTTTAAAAGCGTTATTGGCAAGGATTCTAATATATGCCTTCATCTAATGCATATGGAGTTGTTTGGTCTACTGCAAATTAGAAGTTTGGGAGGTAAGGATTATACGTTGGTAATTGTTAATGATTACTCGCGCTTTGCGTGGGTGTTCTTTCTGAAACATAAGTCAGATACCTTCGACATCTCTACTAATTTTGTCAGGCAAGTTCCGAATGAGTACAACTGCTCCATAGTCAAAATCAGAAGTGACAACGGAACAGAATTCAAATCTGGGGCCATGACAAAATTTTGTGAAAGCTTGGGTATCTTTCATGAGTTTTCCTCTCCTCGCACTCCTCAACAAAATGGAGTGGCCGAGAGAAGGAATAGAACGCTCATAGAGGCCTGCAGGACTATGTTGAGTGATGCTTCACTTCCGGATTATTTCTGGGCTGAAGCCATCAACACTGCATGCCACGTGCAAAATCGAGCCCTCATAAACAAAAACCACGATAAGACACCTTACGAACTTCTGAAAGGCAGGAAACCAACAGTCTCATATTTTAGAATTTTTGGCTGTAAATGCTTCGTGCTAAACAATGGAAGTATCACACTACTAAGTTTAGTGAAAAGAGGTTTGAAGGTATTTTTGTAGGTTATAGTAGCCATAGTAAGGCATACAGGATATTTAATAGAAAAACTCTAGTGGTAGAAGAATCGATACATGTTGTATTTGATGAGACGAGTTTGCTACAAAGTAACTCTTCTAGTGTGCTTATTGAAGATATAGGTGCAAAGCTGAAAGAAATTAGCTTGGATGAACTGTCTGAAGACAAAGGTGAAAAGTTCATCAAGATCACCACTCCAACCCCTATTGGAGAGGCTGATGATCAAGATGAAGAAGTCATCCAAGTTGAAGAAGTCACTCCGGTGATAGAAGACAATCCAGATGCAAGGACTCTAGAGCTCAGACATTTGAAGGATCATCCCATGGACCAGATCATAGGAGATCCCCGAGATGGTGTCAGAACTCGTAGAGGTACAACTAATGAGAATCTATATTTAAGTTTTCTCTCGAAGGTTATACCAAAAAGGTTTGAGGAAGCAAACTCGGATGCATCGTGGATAATGGTGATGGAAGAATAACTGAACCAGTTCAAGCGCTGCAAAGTATAGAAGCTTGTTCCAAGACCCAAAGGTAAGAACGTCATTGGGACAAAATGGGTCTACAGGAACAAGATGGACGAGGATGGAACGATAGTAAAGAACAAGGCCAGACTTGTCGCCAAAGGTTATCGTCAAGAATAAGGAATCGAATTCGACCAGACATACGCTCCAGTCGCAAGATTGGAGGATATAAGGTTATTCCTAGCATATGCTACACTCAAAGGCTTCACTGTCTACCAAATGGACGTGAAGTCTTCCTTCCTTAATGGTGACATAAAGGAAGAGGTGTATGTGGAACAACCTCTAGGTTTTGTTGATCCTAACTTTCCTGATTACGTTTATTTACTGCATAAAGCATTATATGGTCTGAAACAAGCTCCTCGAGCTTGGTATGAGACGCTATCTAGCTTTCTACTTGAGAACAAGTTCACAAGGGGAAAGATAGACAAGACATTATTTCTTAGGGAAATTAAAGGCAAGATTTTGCTAGTGCAAATCTATGTTGACGACATTATTTTTGGCTCTACTGATGACAACCTCTCCAAGAAGTTTTCAAAACTTATACAAGGGAAGTTTGAAATGAGCAGTATGGGCGAGCTGAAGTATTTCTTAGGGCTTCAGGTGAAACAGTCTGAAGATGGAATTTTCATCTCGCAGACCAAGTTCACCAAAGATCTAATTAAGAAATTCGGAATGTAGAACGCAACCTCGATGAGGACTCCAATGGGTTCAACAATGTCTCTAGACAAGGATGAAAAAGGGAAACCTTTTGATGAAACAAAGTACAGAAGTATTATTGGATCCTTGCTCTACCTTACTGCAAGTAGACCTAACTTAATGTTCTCAACATGTGTCTGTGCTAGATTTCAGGTGAACTCTAAGGAATCTCACTACGCTGCTGCAAAGTGGATTTTGAGATACCTTAAAGGTACACCAAATCTTGGCTTATGGTACCCAAGAAGTAATGATAGAGAACTAATAGGTTTTTCAGATGCAGATTTTGCAGGTAGCAAAGACGACAGGAAAAGCACTTCAGGGGCTTGCCAATTCTTTGGAAGAAGGCCTATCTCCTGGAGTAGCAAGATGTAAAATTGTGTGGCAATCTCAACGACCGAGTCAGAGTACATCTCTGCAGGCAGTTACTGTGCACAGTTACTGTGGATAAAGAATCAGTTCGAAGACTATACCATGAAGTTTACAAAGATCCCATTGTTTTGCGACTCCTCCAGCGCAATAGCAATAGCCAACAACCCAGTCTCGCACAGTCGGACAAAGCATATAAAGCTAAGGTATCATTTCATCCGGGAGCATGTGGAGCATGGGGATATAGACCTTCAATATGTCCCTACAGACAGGCAAATTGCAGATATTTTCACAAAGCCGCTGGACGAGACCAAGTTCTCGTTCTTCAAAACAGAACTTGGGATGCTCAACAAGGAAGTCTAGAAGAGGTTGGACTTTCAAGAAGGCTCAAGGCTCAGAGGTTAGTCAAAAGTTGGATTTTGCCAAAAGTTCAAGGTTTTGACTCGAGTAAGTAACAACATACTCGATTAAGTATATGACCTACTCGAGTAGTAGAATGACATACTCGAGTAATCGACTTGACCTACTCGAGTAGTTGAATGCTATACTCGAGTAGTCTACTTGACCTACTCGAGTAGCAGACTGACATACTCGAGCAGTCTACTTCACTCGCGTACCTTCTTGACCTACTCGAGTACTTCCATACATTTACTCGAGTACTTCTGTATTCTTACCCGATTACTCTAGACTTATCTACTCGAGATATTCTCCTCACTCATGTATATGCCGACTCATATCTTATTCAAATTTTCTTATGCGCAAACCAAGGTCTTATGCCGCCTATTCTATAGTTTACTTCAGTATTTCTTTTCAAATAATTACACCTAAACATAGGGTTATATAAATAAGAAAATCCGGAAATTTCATCTACACGAAATCATTTTCGTCTCTCGAGTACCTAGCTACCTCTTCGCCTTCCTCCTTCAGTTGCAGAGCCGCGCCCCTTCCGTCTCCCCATCGACATTCTCTAGGGTTTCGCCATCTCCAAGACTTCTGGATTATGGCCGCCTCATCTAAGATCGGTGTTGTCTCGAAATTAGTCGCCGCAGGGATTGCCGACCTATCTGACGATTTCCATAATCTTCTGATTTTCCTCGACACCAC